>VZTN01036372.1:18823-54660 GCA_013400515.1 Erpornis zantholeuca | reverse complement strand
ACCTCCCTTGAGACCATTCCTTTGGATCCTGCCACTGTCACCACAGTAGAGAGATCAGTGTCTGCCCCTCCCCTTCCCCTCAGGAAGTTGTAACTGCAGTGAGGTCTCCCCTCAGTTTCCTTTTCTCCAGGCTGAACAGACCAAGTGACCTTGGCCACTGCTCATACAAGCTTCCCTTTTAGATAATTAATAAAATTAACTCTGGTGCTTATTTTTTTCCTTATATGTAAAAACTGTTTTTTTCTTTTGGTAACACAATACAGCTGGCAATCTGTGAGTAGTGGAGAATTCTTTTAAAGAATAAAGAAACTTGATCACCAGTATGGTTAAATTATGGCTACTAAAGTGTCTTCAGCCTTTTATGTGCAACAAAAGTAAGAAGTCATTAACCAGAAAGGTATGTGTTAGGAAGAAACAAACCTTTTTACTGTCCTAGGAAGCAGATTGGAATTGATTGGAAAATAGATATTAGGCAGGTGGGAAGTGTATCATTACCTAAAAGGCAATTTCATAAGTGTCAAACACACAGTGCTGTCCTACAATAGTCTGTCTAGTTCATAGATTGTCCTGAAATGAGTCTCGACCTACCAGCCCAATATATCTCCCAACTAACGAAGTTCTCTTGCACTCATGTCTTTTGCAAATGCCTGCAGTCTGCTAGGAACAATAGCACAGTGAGATAAACTACTAATGACTGCAAAACCATGATAACCTTTAATAAAAAGTTCCTTAGAATTTGTGAGCTCTTTGCAGCAAAATGAGGGATTATGAGGAGCAGAGACCATCACCAGCCACAAGATCTCCAAGAGCAGTAGATTACATGTGCAGATAAATCATTCTAGCACAAAGGGACATCTAAATGATGCTAATAAAAAATTGAGCTTCTTTATCAGATATTAATAAAACTACATTTATAAAGAGTAATGGAAAGGAAAAAAATCTCTGGGGCCCTATTGTTTTGCACATGAAAAACAGCTGAATTTTGCATCTTTGAATTGAGTTAAGGAATAGGAAGACAGATTTCATGAATCATTGCTAGATGCTTGTCATTGTTGTTTTAAATAGTCTGCAATTATAAGAAAAAATAAATCTCAGTTACTGATGGAGTTGTATCCAAAGGCCTTATTGGTAAACAGGGTTTTTATCCTGCTCTTTATTTTTGGTAGACTGACACAGCCTAATCACCCACAGAGCTGAGGGCTCAGCTGAGTCCTCTGGGTCACATCAGTGGTCTTGGATTGATGGAGGGTGGGCATATATTGAAGTCTGAAGTCCAAAATATTTATGATATGCCAAGAAAACAATATCATACATAAGACTATTTATTTGTTCATTTGTAAGGCTGCTCTGGCACAGTTAAATGCCATCTTTAGACTGCAAGATGCAAGTTGCAGTGGTTTGCATGGTTGGTTTCTTTAAAAAGATTATATGTGACAGGCTTTCTGCTCAAGTATCAATCTTGCCACAAATTTCTTTGATGGGGTTGTCTCTGAGGCTCTGAGACTTAGCCTCAGAAAGAAAAAAAGCTAGTCAAACAGCTAGAGCTGTCCAGATGGCTTCTTCTTTATTGATGACCCACCTCTTTTTGCACAATTTCTTTGCTGTTTTCAGGGAGAAAAAGATCAGAAATCCTTGTTTTGTTTCCTGTATGTTTGTCCCTTAGTAGTTCTTTTCATTACTCTGGAAGTTAATATCAAAGAGAGAATCTGAAAGACATATATAACAGAGAACTTTTCTCCCCAGGTACAGGGCCAGGAGGGAGGGGAGAGCACGCATCATGCCCAAGTAATGATAAATACTGTGATTTCCGAAAGCACTGAAGTGAAGGAAGAGCCTGTGTGATATCTGTAGATGGTTTGCAACTGATTTCATGTTAATTGACATCTGTGGGAGCTGTTTTATAAATCACTTTCAAAATTATACAAATGTCCTTCTTCCCCAGGCACTGCTTGAATTTAAGCAGGTGCCTGGTGTTTTTTCTGTTCCTTTGGCCTCCTGGCATTTTCTAAATCTCTGTTGAATGGGGCCTGTCTATCACAGAATGTGATACTGGTGGAAACCACATACAGCACAACAGTTCACTGCTAATGGGGGCAGTCAGATATTTTGGCTTCTTTAGTATGTATTTAAAGAATTTCAGCCCAGTGCTGGCCATGGCCCCTTTAACAGGACCAGCTAAAGTGCCCCTGTTCCACACAAACTCCTCCTTTAAGGGAGGAGATTTAATCAAGTCCCTAACCTAAACAGAGACATGTCCTCCAAAATATTTATTTTCTTCCTCAATGCTACTGCAAGTATTTCTGCTTTAACAGGGACAGTTCTGTTCCCTCTTTTTCCAGAGTGACAGCTGAGTTTCTGCAGTTCTGCTTAGGTTTTGGGGATGTTATGATTGTTTCTCAAGAGACCAGTAATATTGTCAACTGAATTACAGGATTTATGGAAGTGTGGGAAGCATGCAGCTAAAGACATCTATAAAAGTATGGGGTTTTTTGCTGGAATACTTGGGGAAAAACTCTGATGTCCAAGAGACTAAAAATCCTTATTTCTCTAGGAATACAAGCCTATAGAAATACTCATACTTTTGTCTGCTTCCAGTGTAAAACTCCCAGCATAGTAAAATAAAAAAAAAAACATTTTTTCTATTAATTGATGATAAAAAAAATTTCCTACTCATGCTTAGTTTTTCCAATGCTCTCGAAACAATAATGAATTTTACCACCTCAAAATATTTTCAGATTCATTTTGCCAAAGATGGATTTAAGTGTTCCATGATATAGCTGGGATTCATTAACAAAAATATATTCATTTACTATAAGTGAATATGTCCTTAAGATGCTTCATGGCAAAACATATTTCATAATTCTTAATATATAATTTCTTAATAGTTACTGTGTTTCATGTGGCCACCTACTTCATCAGCTTGGAGTAAGATGGCATTTCCCTGACATTCAGGGACTACTGTTGTACCAACAGCCTGGGCGTGTTTGCATTCATTATCTTTTTGCAGTGGAATAATAATAGTAATGGAAGAGGGGAAAGGATGGGAAAAGAGCAGTACTGTGTCATTTCTTTCTCAAATTCAAGTATATGCTGCTCTCTTGTGGAACTTCTATGGTAGTTACAAGCATTAGATAAAGGTGTCCTTGCTTTCTGATTTTTGTTTTGGTCCACTGAATATTGCTAAAACAGATTTAGTGCATATGATATATCGGGTTTTTTTGATAAAAATACCAATTTTGCCTATTGATGTTCTGTTGCTCTTTTTCCATTTTGATGGTCAGCATCCATTATTGACATAACTTTGTGTGCTGCATTTGGAATTAGATCTGTGCTGTTTTGTAAATAAGCATACAGTTGTTAGCACTGGAAAATTGCCTCTTCTACTCTTTAGGTGATGCTGAAATGTGCCTGAAGTTTTCTCTGGTTCACTCTTTCAATTTACCTCAGAAGAAAATAAGTGCTTTAAAAAAGGGAATGAAAACTTGGGTATCTGTCTGCATGATGTTTGTGTATATGGGGTGTGATGTCCAAATCATGGATTCCCACATCTTTTCTCATGTATTATGGAACTGAGTGATGAGTGGAATTTTTAGAATACTGCTCCAAGGTGTATCACTGTCAGTCAAAGAATGGAGGCAGTACAGTCACAGAGGCATCCTCACTGAGGCCCTGGGAAGAAAAGAATGCCACAGAGATTTGGGTGCCTGGTTTCCTGAAGATGTCATCAGGGTGAGATTCTTTGCTTTCCAAGGAATATGTGTGAATATATATGTGTCTGAGTTTATATGGCTGTTGCTCTGTTGTCAAGAGCACCTCTCTTCCTTGACATCCATTTTCCTTACAAGACAGGAGTACTTGAGGCTGTAGCTCTTCTGTCAGATGTGGTCAAAAATGTTATTTATTATTGTGGGATAGAGAGGCAGAGCAATTTTATTACCTTTTTTTACCTGGAAAACATATGTTAATAATAATAACAATCAGCTGTATTTGTGCCTGAACATGCCCTACAGTCTTACATATTCTGCAGCATATTTTATCCAGTAGAATCCTTAAGCAATGTACAGAGTCTAAGATTCCCCAGTGAGAATTGCTACTGCAAACCTGATATTTGATTTGTTTCTGGAAAGTCTGGTTGAGTTCACTGATATAACACACGCAGAGCAAAACACTCAACTACAAAGAAACACTTCATTCCCTTATATAAATACTTGCTGCCACTTCTGAGAGAAAAAAAAATCTTAGTGCAATTATTTATCCTTGTAAACAACAATTTTTGAAGATAAGTTATGTTAGAGCACCATCATTAAAATCACACAGGCAATTTCAAGAAGATTGAATTTACTCTTTATGAGTAAGTCTTGTCCAGTAATTTGAGGAAGGATTTGGACCTTTGGTCTGCTCTGACCCTTGGAGGAGCACAGCCTGTTTTCAAAGGGGAGTGAGTAAGGTCCTGGAGGTGTCTTTAGTGCAAACTGGGCTTCCACGAGGCAATGGCTAATGCACTATAAATGCAGCCTCTGGCTCCCTGCATAGCAGCTCCTCTGTGTACTCAAGCCTTGTATTCTCTTGCTTGGAGACTGGGTATTATCTGCTGAAAAGAGGGAGTACAAAGAATCAAGTCATAATCAGTATGCTTTTGTGAGTCCTGTGAAATAGAGTGAAAGCTATGAGGGGAAAGCAAGTAGATTTTGAGTGTACAATATTTCAGGAGAGATTGGGAGAAGGTGTTTTTACGATATTCTATTATGTCTCCTCTTTAGAGAGCGGCTAAGCCAGTGCCAAAGGAATAGTTTTCCAATGTGCTATTTGTTCACAGGATGGATAGGGGCTGACAAGCTGACCATCAGAACAGCTTCTTTGTCCTTGGAGCTCCAGCTGGTTTAACAGTGCAGAGAAGCTACAAGTTTTTACCAAAATGACTGTTCATTCCTTTCACTTTTCAGCCCTGTCCAGCTTATTTTCAAAGACTTTTAAAGGAAAAAAACCCAACAAATTAAGCAGTATGTATTAGGAGGGTGGGGGGGAGGTGAGGTTAAGGTACTGGGTGTACTCATGATGTGACATTGCCTTTTCTAGAAACATATTCATCCAGAAAAGGCTCCGACATAAAAGTATCAGTATTCATGCTATATAAATATCACAGCTTAATCATGGCTATAATCAGCTTTACTAGCAGCAAGATTGACATGACTCTATTGCATCCCCTGCATTTTCTGAAAGCATATTTAAGGATGTAAAAACCAGTATTAAAATTATTTTCAAGAGCTTTATAGGATTTTTAAAATTATAATACTTATTTATTGGTTTTAATGAAATACTTGAAAGCTGAGCCCTTTATGACAGGTAAAGATAATATGATAATTACTTAATATAGATAGCAAAAAAGACTGGCAATCAAGATTATAATCTGGTTTAGTCCATGTAGATTGCAATAGAATACAATATGTTGATTTATTACTAATAAAGAATTAGGGGTCATTCTGGTTTACTATTTTAGGTTCTGATTCTGAGCAGCTTGTAAAGATAGATATATTCAGGGCTGAGAAGAGTAGACTAATAACCTCCTTCAAGCTGTTCCTAATGCAGCCCTGTGTGCAGCTGGTTTCCCTGCCAGGGTCTGCAGCTGAGTCATGGTCAGTGTGTTGTCCACCAGGACTCATTTCCAGCCATCTTAGCACCTCTGTAATCTCTCTGCAATATTTTAAGGAAATATTTCTTTTTAATTTTGCATATTTTTCTAATTATCTTAAATTCTTTTCACCTTTGACATAATCAAGCAAAGTATATAACTAGTTTAGCAAGTTGTGATTAATTTTGCCCAGAAGGGGAGAGGAATAAAGAAAAACTACTGCATATATTCTCTGTTGCCTGCCTGGGGGTGGAAAAAATGCTGACTTCTATACACAGTAGTTACACCATTAGGTTTTTAGGCAAGAAATAGAGAATTGCCTCATGTTGTACAAATTGGGCTAGAGACTTCTAATCTATCAGAACTGTATTGACTTGGCTGAGGCCTGAGGTCTATTGGGATAAAGTGGAGAATGGCACTGGCACCCTGAATTTCTGATAAAGCTGAATTGAAAATTCATCCAAAGTATCAAAACCAGTGCATAATGGAGGATTATATTTCACTTGTACCATTCCTAAGACCCAAAAGGTGGATGTGATATTTAATGGAAATAAAGACATTTGTTTTGAAAGGCTTCACCATTATATGTGTAGCAAATTGTTCTTCTTTCCTGTACAGTTTGTCCACTTTGGTGAGTTTCTGCAGGGAATGAGAGGAAAAATCACTCTTCAGATTTTAATTTCTGCAAGAATGCTACTCCCTTCATAGGACTGGAATTTTTACCCAGGATTCACTTTTGCCTTTAAACTCCATTTCCCCAAAATGTTTGAAAAAGTTATTAAACTTCTGGTCCTTATTCCTTTCTTCCATTTATTTACAGAACCTGCTCATTGGTGCATGGGATTGTACCTGCTCTTCGTCAGCAGCATGAACTGTGCTTTGAATCATCTCATCAAAAAATGGCATTTTATTGTTTCCTTCTATCTTATCACTTTACTTTCATCTTCTTTTCAAAGCTTATTCATCTCACTGAAGCCTTTCCTCAAAATTATTGTGTGTTCATTAGACTTTTACCATGTGTCATGATTCAGCTGCAGATGCTGGCAGTGAGAGAGGCAACTGCACACATGCAGAGAGAGGGCTGCATGAATAAGAGCTTAAAGAAGGTCATTATTCCCCTCTGTTCAGCCCAGAATTTATTGAATATTGATATCCGATGGGAGATCTATATCCTGCAGATTTCCAAGTCCATATTTCTAGGGGTGCTCAATCAGCAAAAAGCAGAACAAAGGGCTGGGACAGTAGCAGCGCTGACAGCAAAAGCCAGGGAAAACCTTGGCAGAGCAGGGATGTGCCAGATGTACCGTAGTGGATAGTGCAAGGCTGCATACAAAGAGATGCAAATGAGAGCAGGAATAAAAAGAGGAAATTTTGGTCTCTGAAGGGACCCGCCCAGTGCAGTAATCCGTGTCTCTGAATCTCCACATTGCCCCGATTTTATTTCTGCACCTGCTACACAGAGAGCATCGTGGCAGGATTCTGAGGACGTGCATCCCCGAGGTGTGACAGCCGCTGGATTTTGGGCAGGAATGTTGATCCGCGTGTCCCAGGGCGGGGCTGGAGGAGCGGGAGCGCCGCTCCAGCGCCCCCGGGTGGCCGCTCCGCGCTAGGGCAGGGACAGGGGGACAGCGCTGGGGCTCCCCGGGAGGCACCGGCACAGCCCAAAAACCCCTAACCATATTTAAAACGTACAGGATTTGCCGAATGTCGCATTCTGTTTGTTTTTCCAGAAGGCAGTGTTCTCACGGTGAAGGAGCTAGCTGATATCTCCTCCTTTCCTTCCCTTCCCTTCCCTTCCCTCTGCATCGTGCCTACCACAGTTACCACTGTAGGATTCCCACGTTACAGCAGCAGAGTTCACTCCTGTGTCGGTAAGTGGAGAGTTCCCCGGGGCTCCAGCAGAGCTCTGTCCTGCCTTTGCCAGACCCACAACTTGCCAGTGATGCTGAAGCACACAAATGCCAGTGGGTTGTAAGAACTCAGGTATTGTGGCTAGGTGGGAAGAGTAGATTAGACTAAATGGGTCCTTTGCCAGGGAAACAATTAATATATCATTTTTTCACACCTAATGATTATGATGGATACAGAGATTTTTCAGAGGCAGCCAAAGTTTTTTCACAATAAAAGACTCAATATTTTTCAGGTAATGAAGCCCTCCAATAAGCAAATATGAAATATGGACATTACCCATGTGTTCATTTCCATTCTCGTTTTCCATCTCTTTTTAATTCTCAAAACATATAAGCTCACACTGGCTGGAATCTCACAAGCTTTGTCTCTTCATTTCATTACCTATTGCCAAACACTCTCCTCTCCTCCCATTTAAGTCCAGTGCACATTCCAGCATCAGTGCTGCTAGACAACCAGCGTGGCAAAGTTTATCTTACAAGCTATTTACTGGAGTTTGTGAGCGAGATTGGTGACACTGTTTGCTTGACAGCAGCTTTGCAGTCAGTCAAAAGCAGAGAAGTAATTTAATTCCAGTGTTCTCTCCAAAGAAAATCTTTGAAAGGACAATAATAAAGTAGAAATAACATCAACACAGAAAGTATCAGAACACAGGAGAGACACCTCAGCTGTGTAGTTCTCATCCATAAAAGTGTGCCTTGTTCATTATTCATGTGTTCAGTGAAGGAGCTCTCATACCCCTCTTTTACTGAGGAATGAATTGGAAGTAGCTGTTGTGTTATTGTAGGAGCACTGGCATGAAGAAAGAGTAACCAGACCTCTGGTAACAGTCTTGATAATGGTAGACTCCAAATGTAAAAATAGGGCAGTACTCGGTTTTATAAACAAGGTATCAAAGTTATTTTTCTGTATATGATTCTCTGTTGCAGGCCCACCATTAACTTTCCTAGGTCAAGCCTCTGGTAAAGGGCAGGTTTAACTGGCCTAGACTTAGAAAATTCACCTTCCCAGGACACCACAGGGACCAAGGGAGGTGTCTCCTTGTTCTTCACTTTATCTTGGTACATGCATTTGAAGGTGTCCACCTTAGTTGTTGGGAAGTTTCACTCAGAGTGCTTAGACTGATAGTAAAAAGAAATGTTACTTTTCTTAGTAGTGATTGTGTTTGCATTTCTGAGAGAGATGTTGGATTTGTAAGGTAAGAGGGAAATTATTATAAACACAAGCAGAGCTCTGAATGGATAACCTTAAACTTAAAAATTAATAATAATCTTTCTTTCACTTCAACAAATACTTATCCAGAGGGTGTAGCTACTTTTTCAGCCTCTCAAAATTGCAAGGCACTGGACACCTGGGTACCTCCTGGGGAATCCTAGGTGTTTATGCCTTTGGTTTTTCTGCAAGAGTGAAAATGTGGCTGTTACAGTTAGGACTTTAAAAGGGAAGCTTTTGAAAATGTATTGTCATCCACATATCCAAGTTCAGGCCTTAGGTATTCAAAAATTGTCTTATATCTTGGGCTTAGAAGTATGTCTTTGCTCACTGGTACCTTGCTCAGATAGCTGGTAGCCTGTGTGCAGTTATCCTATATCCACTTGTCACTTATTAATGGCCTTATTAGTGTGGTTTCCAGAGCTAGTCCCCTAGCAATGGATGTTGGACCTACACTAGCTAAAACCAGCTTGTATTTGTAGAAAGGTTTCTGATGCAACACTGTTCTTCCTCCCTGGTCTTGTACCAAGACATTGTAACACACTGGTAGTTCCACTTAACACACACACACACATACACACATATATTTTTATGTCTACAAGAAGAGCAGTTTTAAACTATCAATAAATTTTTCAGGAGTCTAAAGTTTGTGATAATTAGCACTTGAAAAATGTTGTGAAGCTTTTCGCCATTCGTGTTTTGACATGCAAAGACTAATGTTTATGCTAAAAAAAATCTGCTGAAGATTCATTGCTTTCATTTGCACCTCTGTTTGATTAATCTTTTTTTTTCTTGGTCCATCACTTTTTTCTATCAGTTATGGCTCTTTGCTGATAATCTAATATGTTTGAAGTCCCTCTTTGATTCAAGAAAATGAAGGTTGGATGGTAATGTTTGAAAAGGTGCTATTCCTGCTGAATAGTGAAGTCATTCTGCCTCAGTTTTTTCACTGATAAGTCTCCATTTGGCTAATTGGTCTGATGACATGTGAAAATGTTTAGAAAACATCAGAGAAGTGACAGAAAAAAACATGCCCCCAATTTGTTTTAGTGTTCCGTTAAACTTTTCTGAAGTTTCTCCTTTATTCTTTTTAAAGCTGTAAACATCCAAAGGAGGCTTTATTAAGTTGCTTTTACCTCAGACTACAGGGGGCTTTAATGGAAAGGGGGAAAATGTTTGAAACTGTTGGGTCTTTGTTCTTTTTCTAAGGCAGGAACATTGGGAGTCCACACAATGGGATTTTAATAACTGATGTTATTACCTACACAGCAGTAAAAAAGGTGGGGGTGCTTGGTTTTACTGAACTGGTTAAAAGGAAACAGAGCAATTCTATACAATATGCACTTGAAAAAGCACATAGAAGAATAAATATGTTATTTTCAAAAGGTCAAACAGTTCTACAAAACATATATAAGAAGTCTAAGAAAATATTAACTGACTCTCTCTATTTTGCAGGATCTCAGGCACCACAGTGACACCTGGAAGCATAGGTGCAATTCCCTGAGTAATTAAGTCATTAACAGCATCCTCTGGAGCCCTTGTGGATACAGCTGTGCTAATGATGGCCCATGGACTAGTGTCTTCTCCAGAACTGAGAACAACCAACATAACATATCTGACATTAACAGAGCTGCATTTCTTCTTTGCTTCTCCTTTAATCAGCACCAAAACACCCAGAGTGGCCTTGGGATGGCTCCATCTATGCACTGCCTGAGAAATTCCCAACTGTGGCAGGATGAGCCATCCTTGGCACCCAGGCCATGGCCACTTCACTTACGAGGTGGTGTGTGAATGTGTGTTGTACATAGCCAGGGGAACTTTTCTGTAAAAGTGAGCAGGAACTAAGATATTCACAGTAAATGTATGTATACTCCATGGAAGCTAATTTAACTTATTTTTAAATTTTTAAATCTTTTAAGAATTGCAATCAATTATATTAAATCAGACATATCAGATCCTCTATGACCTTAATATTTTTCTATTTCTCCCCTTGTGGCTGAAATAAATACTTCATTTATTACCTTCAAATTAAACTGCTGTCAAGATGCCATAGTATTCCTTGTGGGCTCTGTGTTGTAATCACAACTAATGAATCTGAAATTCTCTGGTATTGCCTCTGGGAGGAGATGGTTGTGGGTTTTCATGCCAGTTTGGCCCTGTTCTGTGTTGTTTCTTGAACAGTTGTCAGTGTTGGACAGGAAGAAGATGCAACTATGAGAGTTCTCTATGCCTGGCTAGCTGTCCTTGCTGCTGCTGCACAATCTCATAATGTGAGCAGCTCTCTGCTCTTCTTAGCAACAGCACTGGAACCTCTGTTTCTAGAGCAAGCTGTAAGATCAAAGCAGATACTGTGAACAAGTTTATTTTCTGCTGCTTCATTTCACATATCGTCTATTAATTGATCTCCTGAGTCATTTAAGGTCCTCACAACTTGTCACAACTTTGGTAATTTCTGTTGTTTTGCCGTGTAACGAGACATTATTTTCCTTTCAACTTTTATTTATGAAACAGAAGAAATCTGCAATAATTAAGGAGTTCAGTGCTAGGAAGTTTTGTAAAGTTTGTAGGTTTATCTAAATGTCTATCTCCTGGTTTGGTGAATGACACTGACCACTGAGTTCTTTTTATATCCAGTTCAGCGAAGCTGACATTTTTTTATCCTTTGAATCATTTGCTATTACATGCTTCCAGAACAGCTGGCCATTGCTGCTCTGGCCCTCTGCTGTGCAAATAAGCATTGCAGCTTTCCCCTAGTTTTTTAACCCTTTCCTAACAACATGATTGCTTATAAATTCTTCCACTGTTGTGGTTGTGGTTTGTTTTCCCTAGGTTCACACAGCTATGCTTCATATCACTGTACATGTGTACAGAACTTGGTGCTCAAGCCTTGAACCTTGGCCCTGTTCTCACTAGACCATAGGGGAACTTTTGGGAGCTGAGTGGACCTGTTTTATGGCTACTGACATTATTTTACCTCAAGGTACTTTGCCTGGGAGTCCAGTGCATGAGAATCCCAAGTGCTTTAAAGAGGGGTTTGGGAAGCCATGCAGGCCCTGGTCAGAGGTGGTATGGGGGTGAAACAAAACCTGGTAGTTGAGATCCTGATCTTGCAAGCAGTGATTTTCTGTGGAGAAGAAACAGAAATATGAGTCTGTCTGATCCCTGTTGAAAGACTATGAAATAGATATTTTTTTTTGCTAAAGAAGACATCCAGATGCAGCTACATCACCAAAGTCTATAGAAAATTTGCATCATGCTTATAGATGAAGATAAGGGTCTAGAACTGAAAAAGTAAGGCTTTTTACCAAAGGACTGTCACGTTTGGTTTTTTTTTAATTAGGAAGTCGATATATAGTATCCAACTTTAGCTGAAGCTTTAAACCAATATTAAATTGCAAAAAGATCAATGAAAGTACAAGTAAGAAAAACAACCTCTGATTGGGGTAAACTTTGCACAGGTGTCACCACCTGTATCAGCAGCACTGCACTCCCTAATGGAAGGGAGCTGGGTGCCCTCCCTGGCCAGCAGGATTGTTTGTCTCTGCAAGTGTTCCACTGATGTAGGCAGTTTATTTTGAATACTTTGCCAGATGGGAATTCTACTGCTCTCCTTTCTCCACTGCCTGGAGAGAGTATGCTTTAATTGTAAGAATCATGAATATTGGAGCTGAAATTTGCCCTAACATTCTTCAAGGCCATATATCAGACCATATATCAAAGTATGCTTTTGTCTACATGCATTTGAGTTACATGTTTTTCTTGCCTTCTTCTGAAGGAAAATAATACCTGAATGTGCTGGAATTTTAGACTGTTCTTATTTCCCCTCATTATGACATTTACCTTCCTTCAAATCCTCCTTTCAAAAGAACCTTGTTCCTCTCTCTTCAGCTCAAGACTCTCTCCACCACGCTATGGAGTTGACAGGCATGTTTTGGGTGCTTCCCTGTGTGCTGTGATCCTTGCTGCTCAGGGAACAATCACAGTCTGAAGAAAATGAAGACTGACTGGCTCTCCTGCATCTTCTCTTTTATGAATTTGTGGCAATGGTACCTGCTCTAGACCATACCCCAGGTCTGCTTCTAACCCACCACTCTGGAACCAGAAGGCCACAATATTCTAAGAGATGGCACAAGTTCAAAACCTATTTTTTTCCCATCATAACAGTTAAAGCCACCTAAGTCTGCCAGACACAGTAGTTGGTGGACAACTGCTAGCCTAGGGAGTCTTGACACAAACAATACTTGTGTTGTGAGTGTAAATATAAGAAAAAGGCCTCCAGGGTGCTGTGAAAATTTGGGTTTTTTTACTATTATTTAAAGATTAATTTCCAATTTTCCACTCATTAATATCATTTTCTAGTAGGTTGGTTTGTAAGATGTTGTATTACAGCTAAGCAATTCTTTGCTTATTCTGTCCCTGTCTTCACTGGTCATTTGCTGAACTGTAGTTAAAGGCACTATTTATCTATTAACTATCACAAATATAAGTTAGTTTGAAATAATTCTACTCTGCTTTTGAGGGAGAGAAGCCTCACAGCACGTGCTTTGTTATATCTTTGATCATATCAGATTTTGCTCTGGCTCATTGCTTTATGACATATTTTCTCTTGCTTTTCTTTGTTCACCCATTGCTATCTTGCAGTGTTTTGCAGTTAATTCTAGCTACTCTGTAGTTCACTTCAGGCACTTTTTTGTTCCAGTTGCTCATAATTTTAATACTTTCCATAACTAGCCCACAGACTTCTTTACTGTGTCTGCTCAGTCAGTACTTTTTTTTAGCATTAGCAAGTTCTCTGTCCATATTGAACATTGGTATATTAGGTGGTCAAAATTAGTGCAACTGGTTACCGTTGGGACACAACATCTGCCATCATGATTCAGATAAAAACCTTATTCATGCTCATAAATGCTTATATATTTCTTACAAAAATTATCATTGTTGATTTTTTCTTTAATCACACTGCTTTGCACATAGTGCAGTTTCAGTTAATTTAGCATTTTTGCTTCAATTCTAAATTAAAGTATCCTACTAAACTATCTTGAATTTCTTCATTAAAAATAGCAAGATGTGCTTCTAAGGTAATGACAAACATTTCTTTCATTTTTACACATTTCTCTAATGATTTGAAGCCAGAGTGTATCTACCTTTCAAAGTTTTTTGTTTCTTTCTAAAAACTTGATGTACCAAGGGAAGATTAGTGTATCTATATTTATATAACATAAAAGTCATCTATCCTTTTTTCTCATCCATCTTCCCCAGAATTACCTCTGCTGCTACATAGTTGTTACACTCAAAATCTTGCTAATGGGCATAGCAGCAGCACACATTTATATAAGTAAAGCTAAGAAATTACTAGCATAACTGAAAGTGAAGCATTTCTAACCACTAGTAGTCCAGATCGAATTGTTTAAAAAGGAAGGTTAAAATAGTTAAAATGTTTATACATACACGTCCTAGTGCCTACCCCCCACTGTTAGGCTGATGTCTCTGGGTGCTGAGGTTGGTGGGGTTTCATCCTGGTGGCAGTGGTGGGGTGACAGTGAATTGCCAGCCTTTGGAACCCTTCAGTGTGAGGAATATGTTTGTGGTAATCCTCTCTCCACGATCAATTTGGGGCTATTTTTATGTGTCTGCCAAAACCCTTTTACACCTTTGCTCTGTCTACACTGGTCTGTAGTTCTGTATTACACCCAATTTACTACATATGGTGTCTTTTGTACCTCAGACACTATTTCTTTGTTATCTCTAAAACCAGTTGTGTCCAGCTCCAGGTCTGCAATCCTCATCTTAGAGTCTTAAACACTGTTTTGCACAGAACAGCTGCTCCTTACTGCTATCTTTATAAAACTATGGTTCTACTGTACAAAGCCAAAACAAATTAAATGTAGACATGTACATGGCACCCTTCCTGCTATTCCAGCTTGTTCTCCTCTGTTGATGCTCTTAGCAACTAGTTCACCTGGGTTAAAAAACTTCTAGAATGAGAGAATAAAAAGGTGTGGATGTAGATACATGTGTCAGACAGTCAAATACATACAATGTTGACAAAAAGGACAAAGGGAAAGATTCTCCTCCCTCCCATACAAAAAAAAAAAAAAAACCCAAAAGCAAAAATCTACACAAAAAACAACTAAAAACCCCAAAACCACACACACAAAAAACCCCAAAACAAACAAAAAAAAACACCCAAAAACCACATCCAAAAAAGAAAAAGGTTATGAGAATTTGAAGGCATGCAGAGGCAATTGATTATGCCAACTCTCCACAGAGAATCTAAGAGCACAGTGAATTTCCTTGTCCTTAGGAACTGTACGAATAGATCATAGAACTGAATGGTAGATCTGGGAGGCTTTTTTGAAATGAAATTGAAAAGCAATTTGTATACAGTGATTTAGAGAATCCTTTAAAATAATACTTTTCCCCTCTTTATAAGCAATTTAATGTACTTTATTTTTATTTAATTGTCCTGTGACCCTGCTGCAAAAAAAAACCCCAAACAAACAACACTCCCAATCCTGTTGCATATGTAATTCCTTGTTATATACATAATTCAATACAATTAAGCAGAGACTGCCCAGGGTGTTTTGCATGCTAATTAACAACTGCTTAAGTAGAATGTAGAAAGCTTTGAACAATGTAAATCAAGTAATAATAAATTTCATTTTCACTTATTTCCCTGTAATCTCTGTAGTGTTATTATTGGTATATAAATCCGTAAACAATAGCAGACAGATCCATAGCTTATAAGAATTTGTTAAAACAAAAAGACAATTTTTAACGTATCATGGCACGGCCTTTTGATGAGACCCGTGGAATATTCTGGAGAAACCTACTGCACTGCCATTTCATCAATCTGAGGTGGCAGATGAAAGTCTTGTCATCTGCAGTGCCACCTCATTTCAAAGTGACTGCGGTTACAGAGATGTATCATGGCAATTTTTTATGTAAGTAATGTTTTGCCTTTCTGAAAGAGCCCATTTACAGTCGTGAGGCCATTAGAATCCTGCCCTGGCTTCTTCAGCTTTGCAGTTCTGCAATAGGATTGGAGAGTCAGTTTGAGATTGATGATTAACTTCTCGCTTGTGCTGCAAAGCTTCCTTTAATATTTCTGTAAAACTGAACAAATGGCTGCTACTAATGTTTTGCTCATCAACTAGTAAGTGGAGGCCATTTAAGGCAGAAATGTAGGATTTAGCTCCAGCTGCTGTTTTAATGTTGCAGAAAGATTTTGCTGCAGTTCATTAAATTCAACTTCAGGCAGTCACAAAACTGCCAGCTAATTATTTTTTTTCTTTCCTTGGCTGCCTGAATCCTGGTGTCACCAATTTTCACTCACAAAATGGAGCCACAGAATTCTTCATTCTGAAGTTGGAAGAAACAAAGCAGTGAGGAATATACCAACATAATTCTTATAAACACAGTTAAGACTGAATCAGTGGAACTTTAGTTCCTACCAGTTTGTCAGACTGGCTTGGGAGTCAGACTCTTTATGGGGCATTGGTTCTTTGCTAGTAGGTCACGGGACCTTTACTAATAACTGTTAGTTTCTGTTTTGGGGACTAATAACCAGATTAAGATTCAGGTTACGTGGGTTCCACCCTCTGGTTGAAATGGAGCAGACCTGTGGCTGAGAAGTAAATTTCCTTAGTATTGAGTACCTGGGTACTCAATAGAGTTTTAATCTCTATTATCTCATTACAAATCAAACTACACTATGACAATCTTTAAATTTTTGTGGAATATCAAAACTGAAAATGAGATCTAAAATTGAAAGATACATGTATGGAGCTGTCCCTCCTGACCTTGCATACAGAATATCTACCTGAACACAGCCCTGTGAACACATGGATGATGCCACACACCTCTTAGAAACTGTTGCAAACATACCTCGAGATCATTTATATTACGCATGACTTTAAGTGGTTAGTATAGCTTATAAATAAAGTAACTAAAATCAAAACATCCATGTGTGTTTAAAATAACATTCCAAAACAGGCAATGGGAATAACCTCCTGCCAAGGAGCTGCTCATGGAATAGGGATTTTGATTGACTCCTGGGGTAATTTACTCTTTAGGGACTTTACAGCCCAAGAATAATTCCAAGCTAGTACACCAAGATTTCATGCCAGAATTCTTGGAAAAATAACAGATACTGAGGATTTCAGCTTATGTTAATCATTGCTTATAGTCATATCACATTCAGGATTTCAAAGAGAGGCTTCTCCCTTCTGCTGTGATTGGTCACAGAGAGACAGAGCCCTTACTATGATTTTACAATTAAAATTTACACAAAACGAGTATAAAAAAGGGAACAACAAAGAAAAATATAAAGTAACGGCAATAGAATGGCATGATTAAAATATGTAGAATTAGGTATCTTCAAGGTTTCTAAATACATAGCTGCACCTTTAGTTTACAGGAAGAGAGGAAAAAAATTACTTCAGCCTCAAAATTCACATTTTCAATATGCATATTTTCACTCTCGACAGCATGTTTTCAAATGTCAGTAAGTTGTCAACCGGCAACTATTGTCTCACTGTGATCTTAAGAGTGAGAAGACACATCAAAAGGGAATTAAGGCTATGATAGCACTCATTGCAAATCAAAAAAGTTCCACGTAAGGCTGAAAACTGGCATTTGCATCAAGCACCAAGACACAATGGGGGCACAGGAAGAAAGCTGTTAAGGGAATTGGGTTAGATTATGAAAGCAAGGCACTCTATGTCACCCTTTGTCTTACAAGACAGTTTCATAGTTTTTACATGAAGCAAGTTGTGTAAATTAATTTGGGAGAGGTTTCTGTAGGACTTCATCAGGCAGTGCATTAAAAATAATCTGTCAGTACTGTACCACCACCAAACTGAATGTCCAGTCGTAGGACTGTTAACTAAATTCTGGTCATGGGCTCAAATCATATTGCTATTTCCATATAGATATCTTAATAAGCAGCACTGGGAAGAGTTAAGAAGCTGAGAATTAAGTCACATTTTGACATGCATAGGTAAGAAAGAGGGCTTGTTTTTATAATTATTCAGAGCAGGAAAAAACTATATTTGCTTTCAAATGCAACACAGAAATTGTGATGAAACATTTTTTATTTGTAAGCTAAACAAAACTGATTGAGAAACAATTTTCTGCCATTTGAAAGAATTATATGACACTCTGAAGGGTATTTTTGAAAATAAAAGAAAACCCCACTCATTTTATAATTTTAATTTCAGAATATAATTCTAATGAATTTAAGGGTCTAGGTTCTGAATAAAACCCACAAAATATTAAAATGTATGTGGGAGACTTTAACCCCTCATCTATAAATGGACAAGAACCAAATCTTATTTTTTCTGAAAAGACAAAGATTTTAAGATACATAAATCCATAATGATAATTAAATAGGTTCAACCTTGAACTGTTAGAAATGCGATTCCTTTGAAAATGGAAAACAACAAGAGGTATGATCATGGATTATGATCATGTGGTAAGTTTTACCTTCACCATAGTGACAAATCAAAGGACTTTTCCCTTGCCTAAAGGGGGTCCAAATTAGTCCTGGGGCTCCCAGCAGAGCCTGAAAAGGCTTGGGTGGGGGGGTGGCAGACAAATAATGACCTCCTTAGAGCTCTTGCCCATGCAGCCTGCATGCAGTTGCCTTTCTCGTTGCCAGAGTCTGCAGCTGAGCTCTAGTCAGCATGCTGTCCACCCATCCCCTTTTCAGCAGAGCTGCTACCCAACCAATCTAGGACAATCAGGATCAGGCAATATCCAACAGCATCAGTTTGCCAAGGCAGGTCAGAGTATCAATCCCAGACCTGCTTTATGCATCAGGCTGGAAGTGTCAATTTCAGCACCGCCATGTGTGCATACAGCCACAGGTTTATGTTAACAACCTGCCACCCTGACTCGGCTGTGCTCTCAGGAGCCAGTCCTGCCCCAGACCAGAGCTGCCTGACAGCAGAAAGAGGAATAGCATCTGCCCAGTGTCACTTAAGGTATGCTTTGAAGCAACCCTTCCAACTTTTCTGTTTAAGCAGGACTTAGAAAAGATGCCTGTTTACAAAAGGGTGTAGATATGCTTCAGCAAAATGTCACCAGAAGAACCCCCCTCCACAGCTAGGGGCACTGCCCAAACAAAGGCAAGAAAAGATACACACCCTCACTCTCTCCTGAAAAACAAATGAACAGGCAAGCAGAGACTAAGATACACCCACACATACACACCCACCCCATCCCTACCCCACCCCCAAAAAACGCAAATGTTTGTTCATCTCCCTGGTCATTACCTGCTTTTGGATAGACAGCCAGCTTTCCTGCATCTAAGAAAACAATCAGAAGATTCAGAAAGAACCTTTTCTGTAGCTAAACTCATAGTGATACCAAGCAGATCCTGAATGGCTGCTCAAGCTCACTACTGTTTTGGCAGGATAACTTTCTAGATCCAAAACTGTAGGTCTTCACAGTACTAGAAGGCTAAAATATTTACAAGGCTTATCTAAGTGTCTTTATGTCCTTCCATTACATACCTCTCACTTTATGTCCTTTCATTACACTTGTACAGGAAAATCATATTCTCCTGTAATGTTTTGGGTCTTGTTTAAAATAAAGACCACCTTTTCCATTAATCTATAAGTCTTGCAAACAGTTGCCAAAGTCCTACTACATTTTCTTTGCTGAATGTGAAGACCCTATAATCTTTATTAGTATACTACAGCTAATTCTCTTCTGCAGAGTTTACATGAGAATTTAAATTTTCTTCCCTCAGATGTTTTTTAACTGGTTATAAAATTCTGACTATATTGAATTAAACACATTTAAATTATCTAAAAATTCCTCTATTCCTCTATTAAGTTGTAGGTGGGAATTCAAGACCAATGTTTCTGTGATTTTGCAGTGAAAATGAAAATGTAGGTAGGACTTACTTGTGAAAATCCTGAAATGCCTCCAAAATCAGGGATGTGTGCTTTCAAAATTGTGTTTAAATCTTTTAGGGGTTAGCTTGAAGGGTTCCTGGGAGGTAATAACTACTGAAACAGGACAAAACCCCCATGATATGGTGTGTAAATTACACATCAGACCTGCACATGAAAAAAAATTGAGTTTTGGAGAGCACAGAGATATAATATGAGCAAGAGGGAAAAAATGCCAAGGGACTTCTTTTCTCTTTCTCCTTGTGTAGGGACAGTGACAGATTCAGCTTCACTTGAAGTGAACAGATGTCTTTTAGTGAGATCTTGATTGACCCCTTATTCTCCCCTGAAGAGTTGTTTTTTCTGATATAAAAATGGCAAGGAAGAAAATTTTAAATACCATGGATTTATTTCACTTATTGGATATTTATCAGTCAACTAAATATGTTTTGTAAACTTCCAAGTCAACTAGGACTGTAGCAACAGACTTGATTTTTACCATAGCATCAGAAAGTATTTTCTTTTTAAAGAGAAAGAGTAATTTTTTAACAAGAATATGTCCAATAACACCTTTCAGAAAAAAAAAGACTATTTAAAAGGTGGTCATATTTTAGGGATCTGGCTTTTATTGTTACTGTCTCCCATCATAGTGTACTACATGTATTAAAAAAAGACATTAAATGATTTTGTGTTTATATTTATTGTCAGCAATACATCAGTTATGTAAAAATAACCCAGATGAAAATGTAAGACTTGTTACATTTTCACATCATCTGTATTAACTGAATAAAGCTTAGTGACAATATACACAAATTTGCAGTAGTAGTTGTACGTAAACATTTTGTGCATTAAAAAAAGAAATATACATAATTTAAAAAATAAAAATGCATTACACAATTTACAAATTAACATTAACCAATAAACCAAAAGGTAAACATTCCTCAGACAGCTGCCTCTTCATTCTACAAAATAAATATTCAAGTAAATTAAGTTAGGCAAAATAAACTTTTAACTCTTAACAATTTACATAAAGGTAAAAAGACAGATTTCCATTTAATTCAAGGTATATTTTACAGTGATTTACACATAAAGTTTTTAAATTGGTCTCTTCAAATTGTAAGATTGGAAAAAACTTTATTACATTTTGGCAGGAGGAAGGGGGTTTCAAAATTGATGCTTTGTACCAAATATAAACAAGCTTGAGCAGTGGCATCAAAGCTTCAAAAAGGAACTGCTCCAGGACTCAAAGCAGACACAGTAATCTAGAAACTAGTTTTAAAAAGGGAAATATAAACCACCACATCGACAGGAAAATATCTACTTTGCTATTTTCAGAATGGTTTGTTTGATCACTGGAAACATTACTTTCACAAACTAATAATCTACAGTAGTGGCTGCTTTAGGCACTGGATTTGTAGAAGCACTCTGATTTTTAAAGCAAATTGCTTTTCATTCTATACTGATAATTCACATATTCTTTACTTCTATTTCAATGCTAGAGGGCATAATCACCTTTGCAACTTTTCGATTTACATAAAATTTCAGCCCTCCTTACAGCCTAGTGGTTTTTTCTTGATAATGAGGGAAGCCATTCTGGCTTCAAATTTCCATGCACTTTGTTCATAGAAAAAATAATAATAAAAATGCACTCTAGATTTTAAAAGCAGCACTAATATGATGCAGATGTGCACCAGATATTCAATGATCAGATATAAAATGCAACACATACTAAAATACTTGCATGGATTGCAAAGGCCAAACATACTTACAAAACCCTCCTATCTCTTTGTTTGTCCATTTAATATGGTAAGGAAAAGGAGATGTCATACTTTTAACTTCAAGTTATTAAATGCTTAGATTCAGGACATAAAATTCTTCAAGGCAAGAACTAGGCAACAGCTCCTGCTAAGACCAACCAGTGTCATAAATAAAGATGACTCATTGCCAATGAAAGAAACCCTGTTCCCTCAATGCCCTCTTGGTCCAAAACTATTTGACAACACAAAATCAGACTTTTCAAAGAACAGAAATCATTATTAAAATTTTTCTCCACATGTAGTCATTGTTCTTTAATACTTTATAATTTTTCTCTGGGGTTTTTTTTGTATGTCTGACAAAAGAGGAACCAACCAGGTTTTTCTTTTATTTCTACTCAAGAATGCTGAAAACTAACATAATCAAGATTTTTATATTTGCAATGGATCTTTACAAAGTGATGTAAGACTGAAGATTCTAGTCCTGAAACACATATATGACTGAACAACTGCTGTGGCAGGGGGCCATGCAACTTCATCAGCTGCAGCTGGATCAAGGTATAAAATGAGAAATTAAACCTGTACCAGAGATTGTTACCATTGTTCCTCTGCTCATCATTCCCACCTAGGGAATACTTGCACAGTGAGAGGAAGGTAATTTTCTTGATGCAGTAACACCAAACTGCTAATATGTCAGATAAGTTAAAGTAGGACCATAATCTCTCTTGAACATCCACAAAATGCTCATTAGTTTCAAGAATTATTCTACACAGAACAAATTTGTGTATTTTTAAGAACTTATATTACCTGTTGGTGTCCATGAGAGTCTTGTCATTGATTTCAGTGGATCTGGGCCAATGTTTGCAAAACTAGTTTCATTCAGTGTGCAAAAACTGGTGCTTCTTGAGTAAATAGAGTGATGAATAGGCAGAAGTGGTTTAGGTTATAAAAAAGACCTGAGAACCTAATATTGAACTTTACATAACAATTATTTTTGAGAGGTTGCCTGATAAAGTTTTGTATTGCTTAGTAGTGGCACAGTCACTTGTATGTTCAGGCTGCACATAGAAGCCATTTGAGGAGAATAACCTTTCTCAGGTCATGGATCACATCTCTAACAGGCATGTCACATGAGTGGCAAGTCAATGAGCTTCATGTTGGAAGCGTAACACTGAAAAGCCATAAGCATGGAAGAGGTTAACAGGGAGTTTTCACACTGCCAGAGTTTTTCTAAAACGTCATGAGTATTAAAATGGCAGAACTATTGATCTTATTGTTTACTTGACAGTACACTCAGGAGTTTAACTGAATAATTAAGAGCCTAATGAATTATCCTAATTAGAAAAGACAAAATGTCTCTGAGTATTGCACTGCCAGTAACAGTGAAAAAGCTCACATTAACAGAAGGAAAGAAAAGCAAACCCATTTTATTTTAGTTGAACAACTGGAACACCTTTTTAGACAAGAAGTATGTCACTCAGGATTACAGGGCAACCACTTTTCTTTTTCTTTTCTTTTTTTTCTAACAAAGTTAACAAATATAAAAAATCTAGTCATAAACAGCCTTCAAAGTACAATTAGAAACCAGCAGGACAATCTACACCAGTATAGGTAAATGGGGCGAGAAACTAGACACTTGTATGACTGCCAAGGTGTAGAGTACAGATGGCTGTGATGAGGAATGGTGTGTACAGCACACGTCGAAGCTGATTCCATCCCGTCACAGTCCAAACCCAACGCTACTCTCTTCAGGATTCAAGACCTCTCTACTTGACACTCCTTGCACAAGATACGTCATCATCCTTTCTGAAAAGAGGCAGTTTCTATGGCAATACTAGTTAAGTGCATATCATGCTGCACTAATATAGTGCAAAAATTTGCCTTACATGTAGCAAAAAAGATGCAGGCAACAGTTTGAGCTAGAGAAAGTAGAAACGTATTGTAACATTTACAGCAGGTATTTTTTTCCAGACAGCAACCACTAGAAAATAGTGAATCTGAGAATGCCTCCTTTCTGGATGTACACATGAGGCCTGTATACTTTGGAGTGGTAACAGGACAGAATTTTGCAAGTGAGTCATTGCCCTCTGAAATGCAGGTTAACACAAGTTATCATCAACTGGCAAACTGCTGAACTTGCTCAGCGGGTTAATCCCAGTTAAAAGTTAATATTGTACTAAGCACTAAAATGCTCTTCACCATGTATATAATCTGATAGAATAGTACATAAGGTTCAACTGAGTATATATGTTTGAATATAAAGAGTCATAGACAGCTTGGTACAAACTCGTCATGCGTACTGATTATACCTGGTTAATGATGCAGGGGCTTCCAAGTGTTAATACTATGTCAGCTACAGTTTTCTGGAGACAGAAGTGGTGCTCAGTTGTAAGACTGAGGAAAAACCACAGATCTCCCACTGCAGTGTCTGTTAATGTGATTCTGCCTGATTTCTCAGTGCTGATGGTCTCAAGTAAAGCAATAATACCTTGAATATCGGTCGGCATTATGAAATCCATCCTTCTTTATCTATGGTGTAGTTACAAAAATGAAAAAGTCAAAACACTTAATCCACTCCATAGAAAATCCCTGTGGCTTCAGACACCTTCTGATTTCATTCCTATAGTTTAGACTCCATTTGTCACCATGAGAAGTTGTATTTCACATGTCTGCATCTCCATCATAAGCCAAGGTTAAAGGTTTCAGTCGGTTGTTCTGCCTTCTCTGGGGCTTCTTTGGCTTTTTGCTGAAACAATAAGATAATTTGTAAATAGAACAAGCAATTTATAACATACAAAAATGTATTTCAGTCTTAAATGAAAGATGAGCAAGTTGATAATGCATTCAGTTGTTTGTTATTAAAGCTATAAGCCTAAAACTTTCACTGGGATCACTAATTATCGCTATCAACCCAAAGCAATATCTAATTCAAAGCTCAGTTGTTCAGAAACAAGCTGCTATGGTGCTGATGTGACTTGATGAAATCCTTGGCAGGTGCCCTTGCAACATCACTCAGTTTTCAGAAGAACTCAGAGCCTGCCCTGCAATATTTGGTCATATATCAAAGCTGCAATCAGGTTCTTTTAAATTACGTGACTCAAATCTTAAACTGCTCTTGACACATCAAGGGTTTCCACAGGATAGATCCATCTTTTGATTGGCTTTATCTCATTCCACTTGCTGAAATGACTACAATTAATTCTAGATGTTATAATCAAACCCATAGCAGAGGTAGGGTTGTTAGCCATAACATTCCTTGTCTAGACTTGACTTAGATTTTAATCCATTAGTACTTCCAATCCATTTGATATAGTTTGAAAAAATTACCAGGCCAAAAGAAAACAGATGTTTATCCATGCTTTAGTACTTGTCTTCTTTTAGAGTGTAATATAAGCATTTATTTAAATCAGGCCTGTGCATCCTCGGTCTTGTCCAAAATCTTATCTCATCTATGTCACTTATGCTGCTCAAATCTGAATCTTTTATATGAAACCATTTGTTAAAATGACTTGCAGTAGCCACAAATTCCATCCAAATAATCTCCAGTGGAGCTGAATACTAATGAATTTCCTTTTCCTCAAAAAACCCCCAAAACCCCCCAACAAAAATCCAACCAACCAAATAAAAAACAAAAAACCAAAAAAAAAACCAAACCAAAAAAACCCAAAAAAACAAAAAAAAACCAACAATCCAAACAAAAAAAAAACAAACCAAAAAAAAAACCAAACCAAAAAAACCCAAAAAAACAAAAAAAAACCAACAATCCAAACAAAAAAAAAACAAACCAAAAAAAAAACCAAACCAAAAAAACCCCCAAAAAAAACCTCAAACGAATTTTTATATTACCTAGACAGAAGTGAGGTTTTGGACAAAGTTTACTGAATGGCAAACATACCCTGAAGCCCCCCAAATGCCTACTAATGCAGTACAGCCAGGAGCCTGATAGTATATGACCACACTTTCCTTACCTTTCACCTGTACAGTCATTTGGATCAGAAATTCCAAACAAGACCTAGAAAACTTCAGGGAGCACATTCTCAATGGTGACTTGTTCAAAAAACCATTATTTAATGTATTAGAAAGATGAGAAAGTTTTCAGAATTTTTCTGGTTGTGTACCTCTGTATCTTGACAAATATAAAATATGACTTGCCTGGTTACTAAATTTCTTTCTTGCTATTTCTCTCAGCCTTTTGTGATACAGAGTAAAATCATTCTGGACACTGTGTATAACAAACGAGATAAACTGAGCAAAAATAAACTGTACACTAAGCTACCCCAAATTTGTAAGTTCTTCTACCCTCAGAAGAGTATGTGGTTATCCATCATCTAGAGTACAACCAGAATCTGCTAACCTGACTTTGGACAAAAGGACATGGGAAATTAAACACTGCACTTCACAGAAGTGCCTGCAGTTTCTACAGGAGCAGATGTAAACATTTGCATTACAGTCTGTGAGGGGACTGTTTTTTTAATAAATAATTAAGGAACTCACCAGGCTAGATAGATCATAGAAACAATAAAGATGAGTAAAACAAATGCACCAGCAGCTACACCATAAACCCAGGTCTTCAGCCTCCCATCTAAAAGGAATGAATGTTAGTCAGTAGTATTTGAGTTAGTCTTGTTGCATTATTAGCTCTGATATAGCATAGACATACTTTAATAATCCAAAATAAACATCTTCCAGTTAATGTCTGCAGTTACAGTTAAATCAGAGTAAATATTGTTACATAACTGAGCAATGACTTCTCTGTGCTCTGCTTTTAAGCTGAAGTCAGGATAATTCAAATGGAGCTGAGATCTGGGGCAGAGGCAGCAGGTGGAACAGCTCTGGGGGCCCCTGCTAGCGAGCAATCCCTCAGTGTGATCACAGGGCAGTGCATCAGCTTGGGATGCATTTAGCATCGCTTTCTATTCCAGCTCTAGTAAATCAATCTGCCTGTTATTTTTATTCTCGTTCCTACTCACTTTTATGTTTTTAAATACCCTTAGTGTGCTATACCTCGTCCATACCTTAACTGCACATACACTACTTTTACTACTGGATAAAGTAATATTTTTAAAATTTCTTTCCATACCAAATGCAAGTTTGGTTGTTATAAGTAACTTCTCCTCACAGAATAAAAATGCACAAGACAACCCATACTCATAAATAAAACAACTGTCTGTTAATAAGAACTGTATTTATGTGCAGCCCATGCAGTTTGTATTTTGGACATGATGTCCCTGCAGGCTCAGGCATACATACCACTCTCCTTCTTGCCTCAGATGCACCCATGTCTACCAGGAAAAAAGATGTGGCTTTATCTCTGAGGATTTTCTCTGCCCCAAATGAGTGTCCCACCACTAAAGGTGAGTGCATACGTTTTGACCCACTACTTCTATCCAACCCATTTTTCAAATTTCAAAATGGCTTTTCACAAACATTGTTTTCCAGGAGGTTAGATAGCCTTGATCCATCTCCTTGACAATAAAAATAATCATTATAAAACTGAATTATTTAATTTACAAATGGTAAAAGTTTTATTTCATGAAGTTGTGTATATATTTTAAGTAAGAAAATACAGCTAAAATTTTTCTGACCAAACACTTAGTGCTTCTCATTAGTTCTGTAGAACCAAAAGATGCCATCATTGCAGTTTATATTTCCACAATAATAATGCCAGAAGTTAGACTAAGATTGTTTGGTTACACAGTAGTGCTCTTCAGTGCTGTGCAGTTAAGCTCAGGCTTTCTGGTCTGTAGCAATGTAGTCTTGCAGTCATGTGGACAAGTTCAAGACTAATCAATATCAAAACGTTACCTTAAGTTACCTTCGTTACCTGAATCAACCTAATAAAACATTATAACTAATAATAACTTACATAACTGAAATAACTGATCCATTAAAGATTAATGGAACAGTAGATTTGACCTGACATGTTCTGTGATATGATAATGAGAGGAATTCAGACATTAGTACTGTTAAATAGGTTAGTTTCCTCTCTCCTTGGCTTATTTCCATCGGTAAATATAAGAGGTGTAGGGTTTTCTTCAGTTTGGCTTCTTTTAAAATAGTAACATCTCCTTGAACAAAAAAGACTTGGCAATACCTTGTATACAGATCTTTTTTTTTCATCAATGAAAGGAACTCTGTTAATGACATCATTCCTATTATGCAGCTACTGACATCTAACTCAGGCTTTCTGAATTCCCCCTGGACAGATTATTTCTAAGTATACAATGGAATTGGCATCTGAGACTCATTGGTTGGCGGTAAAACCTCAGCCCAGAAAACTGAGGAGGATAGTTTTAATACCTCCCTTTCTGGAACTGCAATGTAGTTTGTGTAAGAAAATGAAAACTATTTTAAATCTAGACTTAGAAACTGTGAGGAAAGGAATCATTACACCAGAGTAAACCCAAACTTTTACAATGGATATCCAATCCTGAAATAAAACAATCAAGCCTAAATCTCATGTGAATTGGAAAAAGTTCACTTTCTCTCACACTTGCTCATAACATCACTGCATAAAGTATTAGTTCTATTGACTATATTTGGGATTATATGAACTGAGCTATGTCTCCTTCTTAACTCAAATTATATAAAATTAGTGAGTTTTCATGAACTTTCTCAACTGCACCTTGCTCCAAAACCATTCATGAGCTCACATGAGCATCCACATTCCTAAAATGTTGAAGATGACTGTCTAATATTGTTGTCATTCTGGCTGCTACAACACAAGCTCTGGCATTTTCAGGAGGAGTTAGCTAAAATGATAACGTATTTGGTAAGATGCTGTTTTTTAAAAGAGGACCAGAAAAGTTTAATTTTCTATTTTTTATTGTTGATTAAAGTACTTGGAGCAAAGACCATTTTATTGCAAAAATAAGATCAAAGTACAAATAATAGTAAATACTATTAGGACCAATGGGATCTAACATAAGTATTTCTAATTTCTACCTTCTAACCCAAACATTATTTAATCTGCTTATTAGAAGTATTGTTATAAATCTCAACTCAAAACATCTTATGGATTATGCATGTAAAGACAGTGCTTTCAATTTTGCAATTAAAAACATCCAAAAACCCTTCAGAAATAAATGACCACCCTAATACACACGTGTATAGTATATTTAGCCCTGTGTGATTTAAGACAAACTTAAGATGATAACCAGTTTCTCTCTTCCATATTAATACTATTATGGAC
This sequence comes from Erpornis zantholeuca, assembly GCA_013400515.1. Taxonomy (NCBI): domain Eukaryota; kingdom Metazoa; phylum Chordata; class Aves; order Passeriformes; family Timaliidae; genus Erpornis; species Erpornis zantholeuca. The sequence continues at coordinate 26,064 of VZTN01036372.1, read as the reverse complement.
AATCAACATATCTCTTTATGTGAAAGTATTTTGTTAATTAAGTTTTATTTATCAAAATATTTAAAAGCACTAGGAAATATTTACTGATGTCTGATTACATGATGGCTTTATGAAGTACTTTTTACAAAATAACTCTCATATTTTACAACACTTTTTACAGCACATAGTCTTTGCTCGGCTCTAAAGAACATGGTCCATCATAAAAGCAAATGCTGCTTGTAGAGACTTAGAGTATGCCTATGCTAATTATCAATAATATGGTTAGCATTTGACTAACATGAATTAGTTTATCCATGACTAATATGGATATGTCAGAAAAGCATTAGCATACCTATACCGAATATTTTCCTACAATTTATGCTACGGCTGCCAATTTTAAGAAGCCTTTACTCTTTGCAGTTTTCAATTCTACCTTTTCATTCCTCTATCTACAGAATTGTTGGTTGGGACACCATAATTTAATATACTGGCTTGCACCATTGCATTAAATTCCATTCTAAAGTTACATTTCAAGTAACTTCTCTGAATTTTAACGGGTGGAATGGCTAAAAGGAAATCTGCAATATAACATTTCACTAAATATATTGATGGATTAGTGAGAAGGCTAGGAGTTTACTTATGGCTCCTCCTTTGTTTTCAGTGACAGTAGATGTCTGCCTTCTTAAATGAACTCTTAAGGGTTTTCCTTGTCTTCCTAGGCATCACAAATATGTAAATGCCAGACTCTGCAGCAGTTCTTAGCACTAAGAACTCATTGCATGACTTCACCTGGCCCAAAAGGCTGTAGAAACCAGGTCCTTCCTCGTCCTGACTGGTTACTGGAGGGCTGGGTAGGGTTCACAGCTCGACTGGTTTTCACATCTGCCTTTTTGTCCTCCATGGTGGGGATCACCACCACTGGGATGAGAGTGCACTGCTCGAGTGTGCCATCAGAGGACATAACTTCAGTGTATCCATCTTCACAACTGCACGTTCTAGTCTGTAGAGAACAAGTGTTTTACACCGTGTAGCAGGAAAACGAGGTTTTCTGTGAGCTATAAAGCATAACAACATGGATGACTGGAAGAGAAGACTGTTTTGATGAGTGCTAGCCTGGAGAGTACCTCTTCATATATTTTTATGCGAGTTCTCATATCAACAGAGATTATTTAACATTTACTTAAAAGGTAGAAAATCGTGCGAGGTGGATTTTAACCAATTAGCGACTAGTAAAATCTCTGAAAATAATTTTTGTTGGTATAATACTTGTAATGAAGAGATGTGTGGGAAGCCCTCAGGGGGTGTTCTATGCTCCAATGCAGTAGCACATACCTCACTGCAGTAAGCGTGGGGTTGGCTGCACGGTGGGTTACATGACCTGTCAGCATCTGGCTGGCGCATCACTAAACAGCCCCCTGTAGGACAGAAAATCATATTTTCACATGGCAATACCTCACCACTGATGAAATTACTGATGGCATTACTTGCTGCAGTATATCATGGATGACAATCTTACTGCTAATTTGAATGCAAGTTCCTTCTTTTATTCCAAGGTGAAGGATAATTGGAATCAAGTGTTTTCCTATACCTAGAATAAGGATACAGCAAATGTAATTTCATGTGCAAATTGGAGTACTAATATTTGGCAATGAAGCCTTTTTTCCTCTTTGTTCCTTTGGTGAATCGCCCAAAAGACAATTTAAATGCTTTGTTGTACTCAAGGGAACCGATTTGGTTCTCTAGCGCCCTCCTTATGACCTACATATTAAAATTGTGGCCACAACAGAGACAAAAACATATTTTTTATTTATATATTTTCCTGTTAAACTGAAAACAAGTTACTCATCCTGTTTATGAAAGGACACATATTTCTTGCTGCTACTGGGTCACTTTTACACATACTATAACTTTGCCTTTATGAATTGAGGCTTCATGTTAGTCTAAGATTTGTAAAAGGAAAGCAGATTTATCAGTAAAGCATGTACTGAATGTTAAAATACTGATGATGGTGTGGGTTTCTGTCTTTTCTCTTGTTATACAGACCTAGTTTTCATTTCTACAGCTTTATACATAGTGCAGTTAATGTTATGGACCAATGCACACAATCAGGCTTTCACTATCATTTCAGCCAGAATAACTTAAAAATACATTTAGAATCAGTTTGAATTTACCTGTGTTTCCTTTTAGCTTATAGAAGAGGGATATGCATCACATGGTTTAAAATTTATACTGCTACAGGACAACTTATATTGCATCTCCCAAATTAATACAATTTTTTTTCCTGGTGTGATATGATGATGAAATCCTGATAGCTGAGGCTGGTCACAACCATAGCAGATGCAGTTAGATGTGGTTATGTAGATCCAAGTATTAACGGGATGGCTGGTGAAGAACAAAGAAAATCCTGCTGGTTGCCATAAGTTTTCCCCACCCCCAGAAAAGAAAATCTTACATCCTAGCATACAAATCACATGCCTGTGGGAATCTATGTAATAAAATATCAGTCATCCAAGGAAGCAGAAGGAAAGAGTTGCCTCATCGCCCATGGGAAATAACACCTTCAAGTAAAAAAGAGCTATTCAGCACAATGATATTATGCAAGTAAATAGATAAAGACCTTAAAATACCAACAGATAATTATTTTATAATGTCTGAATTAAAATACACTATGTTAGAGCCAAATGTGCAGTAATAAGGCAGTCAAGACACAGTAATCAGAAACAGAGGTTCTGAATCAAAATAGGTAATCTCAGTTAAATCAATCATGTATGTGCATCTATCACACCTATGATAGTTTATACAAAACACTTTCAAAAAATGTACAAATGCAAATTAAAATCTGGTATATTTAATGTAGAGAAGTTCCCACAGAATATTTTATTTAGGTGCTGTATTTGAAAACTATCATAAAACCCATGAAAACTATAGTTTTCTATTTATCAGAAACATATGAAAAATACAGTTTTGCATTGCATGGAGACCGATGATGGAATGTTCTGGAATATTCCATTAGTCTTCATTTCAAATCAGAAAGTTACCACAGCCTTAAAGATACATAAAAACAAACTTGGAAAAATAAAAGATACAATATAGGTCTGAGGTTTGTCTGCCTTGGAGGTCCCATTATGAAAAATCTGCCAACAACACATAGTCATACATCTGTCTTTCCTAGAATTTATCACATGACTGTATTTAATCACATAAAAAAAATTATTATTTTCATGTAACTGACTCTGATTTATGAATACATTCTGATTTTAACATCCCAGAGCCATAATCTCCAAGATGCTATTTATTTCAAATTCTATAGGACCTTTCATAGATAATATCCTATATTAATCCCAACAAGAATTCTGAGACTTTTACTTACCACAGAAATATCTTAGCTAAGCAGGAAGATATCAAGGTGCATAAATAGTGCCCTGTTGCATTTTTGTGAACAAGATGGGTTTTAAGTCTACACCAGAAAGTAAGATTTGCAAGAGGCTTCGAGATATTATTTCAACACCTTGTAAAAATAATATATTTTATTTCTACTGTTACAACAGACAGTAGTGGTGGACTCCATCATCACTAAGTATTGTGGTGAAAATACATTAATAACAGCTCCCCTACTGTGACTGACCTGACAGTGCCTGGCACTGAGGATGTATTTACAGTCCCTGGGATTTTACTACCACTTGGTCTGATAGAAAATTATTTAAATAAATGCACAACTCTTAGCTTGAATTAATCCCTATTTCCAATATATAAATCTGTATAAATAGATTCTTACAAACATTTTCTTCTAAGATCTCAGTCATTCTTAATTCATGTATTTTGTGCTTTGGTTTGCACAAAAAGTCACTACATCCCATAGCAGTCCACTGACATATCCTGATACAGATTTATGGCATTGAAATAAGGAAATAAACTTATATTAGCACATTTATTAAAATTTTATATTTTATAACTTTAAGGAGATGTATCATACATGGATGATATTATCAAGCTCTGCAACTTTCTCTGCCTTTGTATAGGCACTGAAATGACCTGAAATATATAAAAGTTTTATTTGCTGTAGGGCTTGAAACTCGAAACCCTGTATTTAGAAGTGTGAAGGTGCCTATGGTAAAAAAACCCCAAACACATTCAATGTAAAACATTTCAGCTCCACTACAGAAGATAATATTTATATTTACTTTTAGCATTACATGCTGCATAATTCTGGAAAAGAAACCACATCTTTTGATTCATATATCAGTAAGTGTTTTTAGCAGATCTTTTTAATTTTTTTTTTCCAGTTTGTTGGGAAACACACATTATCCCCCTGTTTTCCAGGCTTTTTTTGTGTATATAAAAGAAGTAGTTACCTGTGACATTTAAACCATCTGACCTTTGGCACCACACAGTCCGAGAAGATCCCTTCCATGGGCTGGCCATCCACTTGTACTCATAGCACTGGCCATCTGCACAGACAACATCCACATTAAAAGAAATTTGATGACAAGGTTTTAGACTACCTCTGGCAGCAACCACACTCATCGGCAGACCATACTCATTTTGTGGCCACACTCATTATGATTAATGGTTTGTATAGTTAAGTAAGCCCCTAACTCCTTCATCCAGGAACTTAGAAGGGTGCACTGCACTTGTGGAGCCCCCACGGTCTCCTGCACTTACTGGACACACAGAGGGAAGAACAGATGTGTCCTAGACACTAACTAGCATTATGAGCAAGCCTAATGTAGTTGATGGGCAAAATAAATGTTTCCAATAACCTCACAATGGTTGTGGCCCATCTGCTGTGCAAAACTCATTTAGGAGTCAGGTTCCTTTCTGGGTAAGCTCCAGTGCTTGGTGAAGTGGCCAGGGTTGCACCTCTCTTTACATCTCAGCTCTTCTGTGCCCATCTTGTATGGTCTGGGATGAATCATGAAGTCCTTCTGCACCTTAGCTCTCTATTATAAATATAAAATTCCTTTTTGTCTGATCTGGCCTCTGAATGGACAAGAAATACCTGTACAGGAAACTACTTAAATACTTTGTCTATTACCAATGGTAAGCATGTTGGAGACATTTTAATGACATTGTCATGCAATTAACTATCCAAAGTGTAGAGAGAAATCTAAATCTGGTTATGAATCAAAACTCAAAGATTTCTCTTTATTAATGTTAAAAGCAGATAAGGAAATTGTCCCATAAAAAAAGAAATGTCATTATTAAAAAAGGATAATTCTGAAGGGTAACATATGATAGTTACCACTTGAAAGTTTTTCTGTTTACACTTGATATATGGAAAACAACAATTTAAGTGCATTTCTGTCATATCTCAATTTGCCTAAAATTGATACCATAAACAGAATTCAAACAAAATTATGGTTGTTCAGTATTTTTTGCTTAGAGGAACCAGCCTTGCATATATTTTGGTGCTTACCATTGCACGGTCTTGTTTCCAAAGCCTGTTCTGGACAGAGATGTTGATTTTCTAAGTCCTGAATGATCACTGATCGAGATCGGACTTGTATTCCTCCAAAACCAAGATCCTCACCATTAACACAGGTTAGCTGGCAAAGGCTCCATTCTGACCACTCTCTTAAGTAACAGTCCCCTGTTGAAGAGCAATTTTACAAGATGAATGGTCATTGTATGTGAAGAGTTTTTTGTACTGAATATGTCTTTAAAAAAAAGTCCATATACAGTTTCCTTATCTTCCTTCTTTTTAGTTCCTTTCATTCCTCTTTTTAAACTTGACTCATAGCTAAGAGAAGATAACATTTTGATACTATCTGAATGTCTGTGTCACAGAAAATATTATAAAAAGATTACACAAGCACCTATTTGTTCCAAAGCAAAGTAGTTTCTTGTAGCATTCCCATAAGATCACTCTCATTATGAATCTCTGCAGTGCTCCACCCAATGTCTGGATTTTTGTACCTTTTAAGATATTGTGCACTGTATGCCTAATGCTAAATTTACATATCTTTTTTCAATTCATCTTTGATCTTTGAAAACATTGTCTGGTATTAAAAAGATTAATTATTGCTTATCCTCATGCAGATTTTCTCCAAACAGATATAGAAGCAACTAATGGAACATTCTTTGCTAGAAAAAGAAATGGAAATGTGATTAAAATATCTGCTCTCGCTATTTCATGTTAGGATAACAGATCAGTAGAATTCTATAGTGTAAAACCAAAAAACAAAATTATACTAATGACACTAACTAGCACAATCAGCTAAAGAACATTTAAGGAAGATTTGAGGCACAACACAACAAAATCATTTTGTTACAACTGCAGTTGAAAATGGGACTAGATTGTGCACAGACTCATAAAAAACCCTCTTAGTTCTCATTATTTCAGTGAGAAAGCCATTAAAAATTCATGCTACCTTGCATTATACTGATGACAGATATAATCAGTACTGTGTTGACCGGATGCCTGATTAATGAAAGAATTTTATTTGCCAACCTTAGGAAAGCATGCAAAGAAATGAATAATTGACGAACTGATGTATATATAATAGGAAAACAAGTAGTGATTTTTGGAAACATTAGTTGGAGCGTATCATTAGCACATCCCCACAGGGCAATTATTCTTGCTGGCTAAATGTGAGATTGCTGAAAAACAGATCCCTGCTCAGCAAAGTTTTTGAAGTGATCAGTAAGCAGGTATAATTTTTTTATAAAATTCATTAATTTGAAAATATAACTACAGTCTTTGTATTCTTCCAATTTCTATTAAAGAAGTACAAATACACAAAAATCATGTAACTGGAATGTTGTGTACAAAGCAGGGATGGAAATCTCTCAATTTTTTATTAATTTCTATTTATTGAGACAACTTTACCTTCAGTCCAATCTGAAATGAACTGGGAAAAACATTCTGGGAAAGAGTGGAATTTCAAGGGAATGAAAATAGAGTACTGATGTGAAAGGATAGGTTCATTAGAACTGAAGGAGTTAATCACCTCTTATGAAGATAGATCATTAATAATTACTGAACAACAGCAATATACTTCAAATTCTACAACTAAATGTTTGAAATAAACTGGAGGGGTTTTACTGGAAATTAAACAGCTCTTATATGCTCTTAATCTTTCTCTGTATGAGCATCATGGACCTGATAATTCATAACAGCTCCTTTAGATTCAGTTCACAAAGGAATGATCATGCATGTCATATCCAGAGAGTTAAACAGCTAGAGGCACTCATGTTTTCTCAGAGATCAAAACTTTAGTTTCATTTGGGATAGACACTTAAAAAAAAAAAAAAAAATCCCC
>VZTN01036372.1:2371-17877 GCA_013400515.1 Erpornis zantholeuca | reverse complement strand
AGTATGTTGAGTGAAAACATCTTGTAATAATGTGAATATATTTCTGCTGATATTCTTTTACAAGAGAAGGATTTAAATTATTAGCAAAGATTCTTCTCAGGTACCAGAGTTTACATTTACACTTTGAATATCTGTAGGACACTGTTGTTTCCACTGACAAATATGAAAGCTAATGTAAAACCCACACTTTCGTTTTTGTATAAGAGAGGTGGAAGTAAATTGTTTAGTGTTGTGAAGGAGGTATCTGGGCATATAACAAATATGCCTGGACCCACAGGTCCCATAACTTCAAAGTCCCACGTGGCTCTTACCTCTACTTTGCATGCAGACCATTGACCATATTGCCATCGATAACAAGGTTTTACTGGACAGGGTTTGAATTGCTCCATCTGAGAAGGACAAGGCCTCCCATCACCCTGAAATGGCTGATTTATGGTCCGTCTTCTGATCATTTTTCCTGTAACAAAAGCCAGCAATATAACTAACAATGAAGTGGTTAGACTGATTTATTCCTCAAGATGGTTCCATTTTGCTGAAAAGTGTTGTATTCGAATAATGTAATTTTTTCCGGATTTGACAAATTGGATTGTAATGCAGGTCTGTTGGCTCTTGCCTGTTATGTGGATTCATATTTTCCAAGTCAGACACTTTATATCCTGTCATTTGTTTGCAGTGTAAGAAATGCAGGAGGTTGTCTGATTAGGATTGCTCCTGTAACAGTAAACAAAAGCAGTAATTTCCTAGTCCAGAAGCCCAAAGAAAAATATTCTTTATGAAGAGGTTTGTGGCATTACAATGGAGATTCCTGCTCCTCATCTGGAGTTTTCTGCTAGAAGAGGCTAACATGTTCTGTTCTTCCCTAAGTCAACACAGAAACATGTCCCATAATTGTGTGATTCCAGCAAACAAGGACTTACAACTTTCTGTCACTGTCTGTTGGAAAACATTACATGAAGATTTTGCAGGAGATGGAGGCTTCTTCACTCAGGCACAAAGAAAATTAAAATACAGTAATGTTATCTAACAATTATCTCATCCTCAACAATGAGTAATATGCTACCCAGCTTCACTGAGATATAGGTTCTATTTCAGATACTTACATAAACTGAAAGAGGAGGACATTTTTATCCTTTTAGCAATTCTTTCTCCTTTCATCTTGCAATGGACATTAGACCATTGTGCTTCATTACAGAGAGTTCATGAGATATAACCAAAAATTTCCTTCTGTGGCAGAAGGAATGGTCAAATGGCTGCTCTAAAGTTGTTACCTCCCAAAGGTTTCCATGAAATAAACACAGCTGCAGTATTTTCATATATTTATAGAAAAATATAAGATGCAAGTCTGAAAAAATGTGTATTTATTTAAATTTGTATAGCGAGGCTTATAATATTCTAAGGCATTGCACAGATTTACCTATATAACACCTGATGTTAGCTGGCCAAAAGAATTAATCTTTAATTCCACATTTCAATCTCATGCATTTGCAATTTAGTACTCTAATGACAGTGACATGACTCTTTTGCTGAGAGCAAGCTACACAAGCCACCATGCATAAGCAGAACAATATCAATCTCCCAGACAGCTGTGCTCACTGCAGACAGCTAGAAAGATGTTTGCCAAATGGAGCCTCATCATTCTTGAATTCACAGCTGCTCCAGCTGAGATGTTACAGGAGAAAAAAAAGATTTTCTTGAAAAGTACTGGAGGAAAAACTCCAAACAACAGCAAAGAGCACACTTCTTACACACAAAATTCTTCCTCAGCTAGATGGGTATTTGCATGGATGCACAAAAGCATTATATGGCTATAACCCATTGAAAAGACCAGTTACTTCCAACTTGGTTTTGGAACAATTTTAGTTGTCTAAACTCACCACTAATAATGAAACCTAGAAGAAAATCTCTCCCTACTCTTCCTCTCCCCACCAGATATAAAAAATATATTCAAATCCATGTTTACATTTGTCTCAATATATCACTCATCATATTTCACTTTTTGTCAGTGAATCAGAAAATATTCGGACCAAATTTCCATTATTTACAGTGAGCACAGTCTCACTCAAGCATATTATTTCCATAAATAAGGCTGATTCACATCTCTGTAATTCTCCCTATCAAGTTACATTTTTTAGTTCTGCAAAGATAGATATTGTTACTCTTATTAAAGAGAAAAAAATAAAAAAAGAGAACTCAGTCTTCAAAATATGCCAAAGGTATGTACTGACCTGTAAGGCCACATGTTTGAGAGCACTCAGACCAAGTGGACCAGTCAGAGAGCTGACAGTTCACAGGACATTCCACCACACAGGACATATTCATTTGCCATGTCTTTTCCAAACCAAGCTGAAAGAAAATGTTAGATGGTCAACACACAACTCCAGGTCCGCACCATCAATGCAAAGTAAAAAATTAAAAGTAATTTGGACATTTAAAATTCTCACTTCAAGACAATCCTAATGCATCTACTGATCTCTATATAAATGCATAAATCCTATTTTCATCAATAATTTTTTAAACTAAAACCTATATATGGAGGGCTTCCGCTCCACGCTATTACTTTTTACAATAGGTGAAGGCCAAAATAATTTAAGAAGTATTTTGAAAGAGGAGTGCAAAAATACTGAACAATTGTTAAGAAGTGAATTTAAATAGTACTAGAAGCCAAGTTCAAAACAAGCAAAAGGAGGAGGATGAACATGTATTGGATAGTTAGAAGATGTTGCAGATGCTAAAAGTTTACAGGAGCTCAAGAGAGACTGAACAAGTTAATGGAAGAGAAATATGAAGGTTTAAACATACAGAAACCCCACCAGGCAAATGCAGTCCAAGAGGCAAAAACAGGTGTGAAAGGAGTAGGTGGAAACTCTTGCATGTCTGAGCTTCTTACTCTTCCTTAGGCATCTGCTTATGCCTCCCTTTCTTTCTTCCTAATGTGATGTATAAGTGCATGATTATTCTATTCTATTCTATTCTATTCTATTCTATTTTCTATTCTATATATTAAGCTCCATGCAAAGATATTGACATGACACTGACAATTATTTGTGAAAAAAAAAAAAGAGAGATCTTTGCATTTTTTTCTGAAAAACTTTGCAAAAACCAGAATCTTCTAACATCCATAAAGGAAAAGCTCCAGTTGCTGGTGGGGTATGAAAGAAAGGGACAGAGAAATTAATCAGACTCAGGTTTTTCCAAAATATATTCTGTATTCAGTTCTTCCCCAGGTGTGATTCAGCCTAATGCTGTGCCCCAGGGAAGCAAGAGTTTTATAATCATGCTCGGGACTTGGCACAACAACTACATGGTCCTTTGGTCTGATCCTGGACAGCCATTTATATGTTCTATAAACTACCATGCTCCAGATCTTCCCCAGACATGTAGGGAAAGAGATACTCTCACTAACACACGTGAGAAAATATGATGCAAGATGAAATACGACTGAGGGCAAAAAATATTAGCATAACAATAATAATGCTTGCATCACTCACAGGTCACTTATAAGGGTGTATGATATAAAATGTGACAGAAAATCAGTCCTGCCAATATGAACAGACATACAACTTTCCAGAAAAAAGGTCTGTCCTCTTCCCTGGACCTCACCTTGGTCATCATTGAGGCCTTTCAGAATCCTAGGCAGTTGTGAGTATCTTTAACTAGAAAAAATCCCCACAAACTTTTTTTTTTTTTTAAATAAACTAGACATTTCAAAACCTATTATTTTTAATGACTGGAAAGGGTAATGATATAAAATCAGCAGTTAAGACTTTAAAAAGGATATAAACCCTTTCCTACTAAACACAAGCATAGAGCAATAATTAGGAGCAAAATTAACATCTCTTCCATAATCTACCATAAGTACTGAAAATGTCTCCTTTTGATAGACTCACAAAGTTTTAAATTTGCATTTGCAGTACCATTTATTGAGACAAATGAGGGCTTAGACCTCTCTTCTCTTTTATACATCAAAGAGTGGGTTCTTGGCTTTTCTCAGTGGTTCAGCAGAGCCTTGATTATACAGCTATCACACACAGACACCACCTGAAACCTTTAGATAATCTGGAATTTGGATGATTAGGAAGCTAGAGAACCCTCTTTGAAGGGTCTATTTGGGTCAAACCTTCTGAGCACAGTCTTTAAATCTGCTGAACTGATTTCTGCCAATTATAGAAATATAACTGCCCTCTTCAAGATTGGTCTTCTCAGCTGGACTTCAGCAGCTCAAGAGGGAAAAGCCCAAAAATGATGTTAACAGTGAAAAGGAAAAAGCTGAAGGCCAGATTACCCACAGTGACCTACTATTTGCATATTTTAGGTACTGAAGTGCTGCTAAATAGATCTGGGGAACAGCTGACAGGCTGTACTTTGATAGTATTCATGCATTCCTTTCTCATCCCTCTCCTTCCTTGAACTGATGAACCACAAAATTCAACTTGAAGAGCTTAGAAAACATTTGAAAAAGTGTTCAGTAGCCCCTCTACCCTAAAGCCTTTGTTCTGGATGAGCTGAGGTTTCTGGCTAAACAATGGCAATACTGAAAGCTACCCCTGAGTGCTCTGTGCTCCTGGTCACACATGCCAGGGGCAGCAGGCTGCCAGATGAGCATCCTTTTTAAATCCTGTGATCCACAAGAAGTATCTGTATTTTTTATAGAAATGTTTGGCACCAAAGATTAAACCCTGCTGCCTGAGGTTAATCATGTAATCTGTCAAGCAGACTATTCACCAATAAACCAGCAAACTCCACTTTTTAATGCAGACACAGCTGCTGGTTTCTAGGCTTTTCTCATCTTTAATTAATGTTAAATGAATGAAAGTAAGTCTGTAAATAGGAATATGACCAGGATCAGCTTGCTTTAGGTGATCTGATTTTCATATATTCAAAGAAAGAGAAGTCAAGTTCTTGTTATAAGTAGAAAACAAGTAATCCAGTATTACTGTGCCTTGAGAGTTTGAAGAGAAGTTCATTAACATAACCAGGACTTGGAAATAAGCGCTATAAATGGATTTATCTTGGTGGTAATCAGGATGACTGGCTACCTTCTTTAGCTGATTGACTCAAAAAACCACAAAATCATATGGATGCATAAGGAGATCAAAACACAGGTGCTCAGATGGAATGTTAGTATTTAACTATGCTGATGCTCATACCTGGAGATGGTGACTGACAAAATTCAGCATGAAGGGTTTTTTTTTAATATATGGCTTTATTTCTTTCTTGAACCATATGTTATATAGAAACTCAGACTTTACAATACTGTGTCTTAATTTCTTAGGGATTAGTGTAGGTTTATCTATTATGATCTCTCTTCTTTGCATATAATAATAAGAAACATATCCAATAAATGTACCTACACATAAATTAAGCAAATATTTATTCATAAATCTGGTACAAAGTTTTCTGATAGCCTAGGGAAAATTCATTAGCTAGCTCATTACAAAATTATTTTATGTTTTTCCTATTAATTAACTTTTCCAACAACATACACCTTATTTTGAACTTTATTTAATCTTTCTGCACTGCCTTTGTAATGCAAAAAACACAGCAGAAACCCCCACCCTGAAGGATCAGTAGCAAGAAGTGTATAGTATGTATTCACATTTTGATAATTTCTTGAATACTCTCTTGTGACCTGGAAGGTCACAGGCTTTCACATCTTTAGAGTGAAGGGTCTGTTAAGATTTGAACAGCCTGGATTTCCTGTTAATCAGATTAAGAGGTTTTACTCCTCAGTTATTGGATCAGCCTTTGACCTCGTTGGACTTCTGCTTACACATCCATAATCCAACAAATTGTCTTAACAGTGAGACTAGGGAGTGGGTCAGAGCTTTCTACAAGACGTATTTCTATATGGTCTAGGAAACCTAGCAAGACTGGTGGGAGATGTGGAGGTTGGAGGCCACATGGGGCACAATGATCATGAAATTATAGAATTCTTGATAATTGGTGAAATCAGGAGGAACATCAATAAGACCTTTGCACTGGACTTCTGGAGGGCAGACTTTAGCCCATTTAGGGGACTTATTCAGAGAGTTCCTTGGGAAACAGCCCTTAAAAACAAAGGAGTTCAGGAAATATTGGCATGCTTCAAAACAGAGATCTTAAGGGCACAGGAGCAGACTGTCCCTGTGTGCCAAAAGGTGAGTCAATGAGGCAAACATCCAGCCTGGATGGGCAACATGGTTTTGAAGGAACTTCGAAATAAAAAGAGAATGTATTGTCTTTGGAAGGAGGGTTGAGTTTCTCAGGAAATTTTTAAGGGGGCTGCTAGGCAATGTAGAAAAAAAATTAGGGAGGCCAAAGCTCAGTTGGAACTTAAATTGGCAATTGCTGTAAAGAATAATAAAAGTTTTTACAAATATATTAATGGTAAAAGGAAGAGTAAGACCGACCTTTGTTCCTTACAGGATGAGGCACGAAACTTAGTAAGTGAAGATGAGGAGAAGGCAGAAGTGCTTTACACCTTCTTTGCCTCAGTCTTTAGTGAGAAGACAGCTTGTCCTCAGGACAACTGTCCTCCGGGGTTGGTAGATGGTGTCAGGGAGCAGAATGGTCCTCCTGTTATCCCAGAAGAGGCAGTCAGAGAACTGCTGAGATGCTTGGATATACACGAATCAGTGGGACCAGATGGGACCCATCCGAGGATGATGAGGGAGCTGGCAGATGAGCTTGCAAAGCCTCTCTCCATGATCTACCAACAGTCGTGGCTCGCTGGTGAGGTTCCAGGTGACTGGAAGCCCATTTACAAAAAGGGTAGGAAGGAGGATCCTGGTGATTATAGGCCAGTTAGCCTGACCTCAGTACCAGGTAAGGTAATGGAACAGATCTTAATGAGTGCCATCACGCAGCACTCACAGGATGGCCAGGGTATCAGACCCAGCCAGCATGGGTTTAGGAGGGGTAGGTCATGTTTGATGAACCTGTTCTCCTTTTATGACCATGTGACCAGCCTAGTGGATGCAGGAAAGGCTGTGGATGTTGTCTATTTGAACTTTAGCAAAGCCTTTGACATTGTCTCCCTCAGCATACTCCTGGAAAAGCTAGCAGCCCATAACTTGGACAGGAGCACTCTGTGCTGGGTTAAGAACTGGCTGGATGGCTGGGCCCAGAGAGTGAACAGTGCTGCACCCAGCTGGTGACCAGTCACCAGTGGTGTCCCTCAGGGATATGTGCTGGGGGCAGTTCTGTTCAATATTTTTACTGATAACATGCACGAGGATACTGAGTCCTTCATTAGCAAATTTGCAGACAACACTAAGCTTGTGTCAATCTATTGGAAGGTAGGAGGGCTCTGCAGAGAGACCTGGATTGGTTGGGTGGATGGGCAGAGTCTAGTAGGATGAAGTTTAATGAAGTCTAAGTGCCGAGTCCTGCATTTTGGCCACAATAACCCCCTGCAGCGTTACAAGCTGGGGACAGAGTGGCTGGACAGTGCCCAGGCAGAAAGGGACCTGGGGGTACTGGTCGACAGCCACCTGAACATGAGACAGCAGTGTGCTCTGGTGGCCAAAAAGGCCAACAGCATCTCGCCTGTATCATCAATAGTGTGGCCAGCAGCACCAGGGAAGTCATTCTTCCCTTGTACTTGCCACTGGTGAGGCCGCACCTTGAGTTGTGTCCAGTTCTGGGCCCCTCAGTTTGGGAAGGACACTGAGATGCTTGAGCATGTCCAGAGGAGGGCAACGAGGCTGGTGAGGGACTTGGAACACAAGCCCTGTGAGGAACGACTGAGGGAGCTGGGGTTGTTTAGCCTGGAAAAAAGGAGACTCAGAGGTGACCTCATGGCTCTCTACAACTCCCTGAAAGGTGCTTGTAGTCAGGTGGGGGTTGGTCTCTTTTTCCAGGCAACAACTGACAGAATGAGAGGGCACAGTCACAAGCTGCACCAAGCGAGGTACAGGTTGGCTATTAGAAGAAAGTTTTTCTTGGAAAGTACTGGAATGGTCTGCCCAGGGAGGTGGTGGAATCACCATCCCTGGATGTATTTAAAAAAAGACATGACATGGCACTCAGTGCCATGGCTTATATGAGGTGTTAGGGCATAGGTTGGACTCGATGATCTTATAGGTCTCTTCCAACCTAGCCATTCTGTGATTCTGTGAAATCAAAAGGACAAATAAGAATGTAGCACAGTGGGTGCTGATAAATCCAGGTCCCCACTGCAGTGATGTCTGTTCACCAGTCATTTACAGCAAATAGCTTTTGAGATATTATATTATTGCCCTAATTATTTCTCTGAGTAATAAACTTTTATTTCTTAAATGCAGAAAAACTCCAGAGGTTTTCTGAAATGAGATTTCAGTGTAAAATCTAATCAGTTCTAAATGTTGTTTCAAATCTTTCCTTAACAGGAATAATTTCTTGGATTTATGAGAGAAGAAATATATTTTCCTGTAAAATCAAATAAATAATATTTTGCTATTGAAATATTTATATGGATGGATATTTTACATTATGTCTTGGTATTAATTAATTGATATTCCAGTCTTATGACAGAAATGACACATATTTTATTTTTTTTAACACATTAAAACATTAACAAAATGCATTAATGCATTGCTTTATTAACCTAACAGCAACTTGCTGGTAGGTAGTAATATCCTGAGTTTTTTCTTGAGACATAAATTTTGTGCATGTCCCATCCCTAGAAATGTTCAAAGTCGGGTTGGAGGGGGCTTTCAGCAACCTGCTATAGTGAAAGGTGACCCTGCCCACAGAAGGGAGCTTGATCTTTAAGGTGGTGATCTTTAAGATCCCTTCCAACCCAAACCATTTTATGATTCTATGAAATTATTAGATTTGATTATAAACCCAAGAACTATGTGGGAAGGAGGAACATGAGGCAGAAGTCAGTATCATCCAAAATTTTCTGCCTTTGATAAGAACTTATTGATTCAGGAATCCAGGATGTCAGAAGAAATTGAAGAAGTTTAAATAGGTCAGATAAACTTTTACAAAACTATAGTCCAAAGTAAAGGATGAGTTTCCTGACTCCCTCCACTTCTGATGAGGCTCTTTTCTATGGGCATGTCCTGAAGAGCAGCTAGTAGCCAGAAGGGTCCCCCAGAAAAGCTGTTGTTGCCAAAACTGCTATGGACGCCTTTCCACCCTTGTTCCCTATTCCAAGTAATTTTATTTCTGATGTCATGGTAGTAGGGGAATGGCAGCTGAAATAAGTGCAGCTGCTTTCCATCAGAAATGCACATAGGATTGACATTAATGTAGTACTGGTGTTGTTTTCATGGGTTTTTTTCATACTACAGTCTCCAAGCAATTGAAATAATTAAGACCAACAAACAAAATGGCAGGAAAAAAGTGCTGTCAGATTGCAAGTTAGTTTGAACATCTGCAAAATTTGGCTCTTTCAAAATTTAAGGGCTCCTGTCTGCTACCTAGTTCTCCATATATGCTCCTACTTAATATTACATTCGTGTTGTTCGTTTGCTCACACTAGCTTGGGTGTATTTTGCATCACACAGCTGGATACAAGAAGTTAACATTCAGCCCAGCTGCAGAGTGACATGTGAGAAATATTTTCCAATGCATTGAGTAAATGATTGATGCTGGCAGGTGTCCAAGACTCCATGCAGAAGTTGTATCAAATTAGAATTATGATTAGTATTCTGATTGAGATTTATTACCTTTATTCTACTTTATTAATTATTGTTTCTAAGTCATTTCCTTCAGGACATAATAATTAGCATATGTTCACAGAGGCACTTAAAAGTAACCAAAGGAAATAGTATAAAAATCAGTTGATGGCTCAGTTCATTGCAGAGGTACTTAATAATCCATGAATAGTGTTGCAAAACATCTGGTGAAGATGCCATACAGTTCAGCTGGCTCAGTATTGATCAGCACCATTAGAAGGGAGCTTACTCACAGGTACCCACTCACCTCTTCACAGTATTTCAGGTCAACCGATTTGCCATCGCTGCGAACACAGTCGAGCATCCGTGTTTTGATACCACTGCCACAGACAGCCTTCTCGCTGAGCTGACACGTGCTCCAGTCTGCAAAGGAGGAACTCATTAGCACCACAGACTTTCAGATGGAATTCATAATGATCCAGTCTCCCACCTAATTCTGATGGCCTAAAATAACCCTCACAAGCAACTTTTACACAGGCAAAGGCTCACGGATTCCAGCTGCTACATGTTTTTGGAAACAGTGACCTTTACAGCAAAGAGTCAATGCCACAGTACCTTTCTGAAAAGTTCCTATTTGGTTGTGTCTCTATGGATTTTGAGTAAATCACAAAATCATATGAGAAATACTTTTCCTGGAGTTACAGTGTGCCCATTTCACCTGCAAATCCTCCATTTAATATTTTATCTGGATGAAATTGCCTGAATCAGTTTTCAGTACAAGTTCCACAGCTGCCTCTGGGTAAGAACAGAAAGCAGAAAAATCCATCCTGCAAGGTGAATGGAAGTGAGCTGTAACATGCAGTCCCAGGCTGTCACTAGAGCATAAAAACACAAATACCTGTCACATTGTAGTCATAGTGGTAGCAGTTCTTGTTCAAAGTGCAGGCTTCTGTCTCAGTGGCAGCAGGACAAGGCTTTCCACCATCTGGTTGTCTTAGGGATTCAGCTGATCTTTCACGGACACTACTTCCATTGCATGGCTTGAAAGTAAGAATGGAAACAGCTTAGATATTTTGGCACACTGATACACCTCTTTATGCAGCATTACAACCACATTTCAAGTAACCCCTTCACAAAATACAACTTTAAAATAACAGGTTTATGCTACTGTATAAGAGAAACCCTTTCCTTGTTATTTCAGAGACAATTTAGTCTGCTCTTTCACTTTGGCACCACCCACAGGGAAATATCTTTAACCTAGTAACACTAACTGTTTTCTCAGCTATTGCATATTTCAGTACTAGTGCTTTGGAACTATTTCATTCATAAAGAGGATGCTCACTTTCCAAATGCTATAATGTAGTGCATCAAAGCTTCAATACTTAGAGGTCCTGAAGCACATTTATTTTCTGTTTTAGGTTTTTTGGTTTGTTTTTTTTAATTATGCTCAGGAAGGAAGGGGAGAGAGGGAGGGAGACCCAACATTACCTTTCTATGCTCAGTCTTGATCTACAGACTTCACTTGTACCAGGATAGTGACATTTTTAGTTCAGTGACTACATCGCTATGGAGAGGCTCAGAGCTAGGCTCAGAAACAGACTCACAAGTCACTGCCAAAGCTATTCCACCACACAAAAGGACCCCCACACTGGGAAGAGTGACAACTGGGGACATTGTAATCTGTCTTCTGCAGCAATTTAGCTTAATGGAAAACACTGTCACACTTTATTTTTAGCCAACAGAAAACAACCCTAAGATGACACTATACATACATATTTACAGGTGTAATCAGTCCATCATCTCTGCAAAACACATCATACATACATTTTTACAAGTATCCTCCCAAAACTGTAAATGTGACACTTCAGTATACTTCTTACCAAAGAACACTGAGACCATGCTCCCCATTCAGACATAACACAGTCCTCTGGACATGGCAATGTGCATTTCCTAGCACCAAGTGGCATCTCTTCAGGATCACACAGGTAGTCTTCTACCGTGTCAGAAGGACCATCCACAGTGTTTAGCATGCACCTGGAAAAAAGGACTGCACATAAACTGCATTTGCCGTGGATTTTGTATGGTATGTATTCTACAGGAATCTGAGGCATTTTAACATTTTATCAGCATGTAAATGAAATAAGTATTGATCTATGAATATCCAAGAAAAACTGAAGAGCCAAATATAATCCTTGTTTTTACAGCCACATAAAGGCATGCACATAATTTAGACAGCCCCTATCAGTGATTTCCTGAGAGCTCCTGGACAGGTGATTTGCTTGTCCTTAGCATACCTCTAAGCCAGAATAAAACAAATCATCTATAGTTTAGATATATTTTGTGCATACTTCAGCTGATAACTTTAAATCCAGAACTATTGAAATTTCAAAAATTTTATAGTCTTAGTATTAATCCTTCATTTAAACAGATGCCTTTTAATTACCAATAGATTAAATTAGGAATCAAGGTCTATATCCATAACCAGCAGACAGAGTTGTATTGCACTCTCTGAATCTATTCTATCAGCCAGGGTCCAGGTCTGGACTCAACACCAGGCATTACAAAGAATTGCATCAAATCAAATACAGTCAAAACTAAAAGTGAAGATTCTTTAAAGTGAAGGAGAAGCAATATTGTTTTACCTGACTTTCCTTGTTTGAACACCTTCTCCACAATTCTCTTTTAAGTCCACGTTGGTCACCTTGCAGACACTCCAGGGCTCAGTAACCCATATGTACTGGCTGCAGTCACTGTGGCAGGGGACTACCTCATACACCTTCAATTCACATTTAGTATCAGTTTTGGTGCACACAAGTGAGATAAACATGCAAAAGTGATCATAGAAAAAAAGAGTTAATGCTCTTTTTGGTAAGAATAACAAATAAGATCTTGCTGATTTAGACACTATAATAATAATACAGCTTGAATACTTGATAGAAAATGATTGAAATAGCAAAAAGACAGAAGCTATGGAATGATGGATTCTATGGTTTTCTCTGCCACTAAGCCCATGCTGTGCCATTTCCACTAAAAAGCATCAGCACAACTAACATAAAGCCTATAATTAGGCTAACTCATGAATATAACTTTAAAAAAAAATACTGTTAAAACTCTGCTAGTGCTTTATCCTTCACAAAACTTCTCCACTATTCCATCCCACTAGTATTATATTATTATCCCAGTTATTAGTTGTGGGGTTTTTGTATTTCTAAGGAGGGGTGACTTCAAGAGAAATTATACCAATATTTATTGATTCACTTTATTTATTCATTGTGTATGCTTAAAATCTCTCCAAAAAATTTGTGTACCAGAATTAGTATTATGTTTAGATTTGAGTACAAATTTTAAAATGGCATCTCATATAGCAATTTCTATAGTGTTCCATGTACTGACTCAAACACACATTACAAAAAATGGGACAGAAAACAAAGACGCAATCAGGAAAAACATGTTGAGCTTATATCTCCATTTTAGAAACCCTTACCTGTGCCTGAAGAAAGTATTTTCATGAACCCAAAAGAAAAAAAAAACAAAGAGAAATAGTTAGAATTATGAGAGTGAAGCATAGGTATTTAAATGGCATCAATTTTGCTTTCATTATAGACAATATTCTGTTCCTTCTGCAAAGAAAAAGGCATCAATTTTTTCTCTTGGATCTCCTTTGCTGTTGTAAGGTAATTTGCAAAAATTTGCCCTTGGAAGAAAATAAATTTTATAAATCACAACTGGTGGGAACAAACTGTATATTACCTAGTCTCTTTCTTGGTTAGATAGTAGAATTGTTTTCCCTTTTTGCATATAATGAGCATCAAACCTTCACACAGTAAGGAATACAGTTTTCTTTAGATAACAGAAAATCTTCAGTGTTTTTGGAGAACACTGGACTTCTCTATTAATTGAAATTCTTCTGACAGCATTAAGTGCAATAGATTCAAAGGAATAAATGGAACAGGCAATTGTCATCCTTCCAAAGTTCCTAAGTCCTTCATGGAATTCTTAATTATGCATAAATTGCTTCAAGCCCATTGCCTTGAAATGATACCAGCTAGTCTGACATATCATTCTGGGTATCAAGTCAGCACAACTAAAACTGCTGGACAGTCTAAGACTTTTCTTAAAGAAGTCCTTGATTTCTTTTCAGCAATACTACTTGTGTAGAAAAAGGGTGCTGATGTTTTGGTAGTTAACCTACAACAAAATACCACCAATCCCAGGAAATATAATGCCTTGAACTCTAAATGCAGGGAGTCTGATATTCTATCACTATGCAGCTGATCCGCCCATGCACAAGACCACCAGCATAGTCAACATACTTGGGCCTCCTCTGAACTAAATAACAATAAAAGGTGTAAAAGTGGGTGGTAAAAGTGCATGTTTAGGAAGGTACTGGACTCAGCTGAAAATTTGTTCTTTAGAATTTTTCAACCAGAATTTCCAAAATGAGAATAAGTAAGCCTTAATTCAGGGAAATGTCTATATATCTGACTCTGGTTAGCATAAGAAGAAATACATAAACCCCACACACTCAACAGCCTTTGCAGTAACATAAAATTTGTATATCTTGACAGAAAGCCAGAGGAGAACCCTATATTGCATTGTACATGTTAGTGGTGTTCTTCTGACCCTACTGGCACTTTTGTAGCTGTGACTGCAAGCCACAGAAGCTGGGTGGTATAAGAATTGCATACCTATCCTGCTCCTGATAAGGGGGAAAATAATGTCTGCAATCAATGAAAAGATGGATGTCCTTAATTTCTCTAGCAGTCTCAGATTAGTCTCTTCATTTGAAATCATCTGATGGTCATTGACATGGTTTTATATCAAACCTGACTCTAGTATTACTGTAATTATGTTGTCTTTTAGCCTAATGAAGTGAGTACTGAGCAAGCTTTATTCAGCTGGAGTGTGGTTGGGGAGCTACCCTGGCATGCATGGCCCAGGAGTAAAGACACTGAGTGACACATCCAGCTTGCACTGTGCTCAGTCCTTCCTCAAATTACAGGCACACATGTCAGCCCTGAGAGACATTGAACGACTTCTTAAGAAGGTCTTAAGCATTTTATTTCAGTGTTTCCCTAGCCTTACTTTTAGAAAGTTTTCCCAAGGCTTAACCCAAATCTGCTGGCAGCAGTGTAAGCCCACTGCTTTTTATCCTATCCATGATGGCCATGGAAAATGGATTATCTCCTCCTTCTTTGCAATAGCCCTTTATGTACGTACTAGCAGACTGCCAGCAGTCCCCTCCCATCTCCTGTTCCCTGTCTTTCCCCAGGGTCATAATTCCTAGACGGCATCTTACTGCATAGTCCCTTTGTAAATCATACTCCACATAGTTGCAGGCACCAAAGATGCAACCTTACCACTATGGGCCATACGTATGCACATAAACATGTCACTTACATGAGTAATAAATATGTAATTATAACACATAGTTAATGATTGAAATTAATACTCTGAAAAGTCAGCACTTTTCCAGCAGAATGGTGGATCATATCTAGTTTAAAGAACTAATTCAGAATTGGAATGACTGTGTATTTCCTTGCATGTTTCTGAAATGACAGAGAATGTATTTAAAAATGAAAAATACAGCCTCTCTATTCTTCAACATCCTTGTATTATCTGTGGAATGTCCTTCTCATGACAGTACTATATTTCAATTTTATTTTTACAATAATTATACTTTGAATCATCGACTATTATTTGGCAAGTACCATGTAACGACAAATCAAATGAGTCAAAGTACCAGCAGAGGGCAATAGTGTTGCACAAAAGTGACGAACGGACCTCCAACAAAATCACCTTTGATGCAGAAAAATACAAGCGTATTATGTACAGCATGAATATTAAAGAAGGAAAAAGACTTTTGTATAGACTATAATTTGCCCCTATTGAAATATGTTCTTCCTAATTTAAAGCATA
>VZTN01036361.1:24981-43313 GCA_013400515.1 Erpornis zantholeuca | reverse complement strand
AAAGTATTAGAAGTAATATTTAATGCTGAACTTTGTTTTTAGGCTCTCTCTTCTATTCCCAGGTTTGTCACAAATTTTAAAGAAATACTGCCAGCTAATATTGCTGAAGAATGTTTTATAAATATTTATATTTGTCTAATTCCCTCCCTATTCTTACCTCCTCCAACACAGCTGGAATTTTACATGTATGTGTTCATAAGTCATTTCTTCTTATTTTACAAAATAGACTTAAAACATATCTGGGAAAGAAATACAATGCAGCAAAGAGATAAAATAGTAACATACCCAATTATAGTCCATTATACACAGTGGCACCAACCTCACAGGCTGACTTTGTTCACTGGGCAACTGCACTGAAATGAAGAGGGAGAATTGACAGAAACCATAAAGATTTCTTGCCTGGATCTTTCTGAGAAACACTGAAGCCGTGGCTGTGTTCTAGAGCAAGTTCGACAAAGGGGAAATCTTAATGTGAAACAATGAGTTTGAAAGGTCTCCTGAGTTTTTACATTTTTTTCTTCACCTACTCTACCCTCCATTTTTCTCTTAGCTTGCCTTTTTTTCTACCCATTTTTTAAAATTTGGTGTCGGCAGCTTCACCTTCTTAATAATTTCTTCAGGTCTGTAGCATGAACATCACCATCAACTCAGATTTTTTCCTTAGGTTCTCACACCCAGAAGAATATCTTTCTGCCAAACATCACCAAGATAGTGGGTCTTTTTGTCTCTCTTTCCATTTTTAATCTCTTATCTCACAGCTGAAACATCTGTTTCTCTTCAACATTACTCTGTCCATGCTTGTTCAAAATGATGCCTGAAACAACAGTGCTCTGATAGGTCTTGAAACTGACCCTCTGCCATTCTGGTTGAGTACTCTGTCATAGGGAATATTTGTAATTGGAAAAATCTCACTAGCTACACCAATTCTGCACAGCCCAGAAGATCCAGAGTCTAAATGAATGTCTTGCATAACTTTTGACTGAATGTCAAGACATAATTTTGGATTCTACAAGCTGTGATTATGTGATCATTCTCCCTTCGTATTTTTCCACACTCTTCTCTTGTATTCCACCAAAACTTGTGCACCAATTTCTTCCACAATATCTTCATGTTCCCCCCAGGTTTCCCCTTAGCAAAGGAGGAAGTATATGTATGTACTTCTAAAAATTTTTCCTTTCCCTGTTTAAAGATGCCTCCTTCGATGTTTGCACAAATATCAATTACTTTTAAATCCAGCAATTAATAGCCTGAGCCATAACAAACAAACACAGATTCTTTTGTTCCTTTCATTATCTATATATTAGAGCTATCTCTAGCTGACCTTTCAACCCTAAATTCACCATGAACAAAGCAGTGACTTCTTTATTTTGTTATGATCAGCTTACTACAGAGTTCTGTTTCTGTAGCTTGGGATTAAACTTGAAGTCTGTGGCATAAAATGCAGCATAAATTGGGAAAACATAGATAAAAGATATTCAAGCTACATGAAAGAGAAAAATTAGAAATAAAGAGAACTTACTAGCTGTGCCTCTAGTAAATCATGCAACTGAACGCTAATATGATCTATCCAACTTATCAGCAAATTTCAAGATGTTATTTCTATGTGCCTGTTTAATAACAACATCAGGACTCACTGCAGATCTTTTCCCTGTCTTTCAGTTTTCCGAACATTGAAAATGTCTGCTGCTTTTACTCACAAGAACATCTGTTTAATTATCCAGCCATTATGCGAACATTGCTTTTAATTTGGATTTTATTTTTTTGTGCTGTATGTTTAGGTCTAAATACTTGCTGACATCACTCTTAGTCCTTTTCTCATTTCTATTTTTAACATCCTCTTTGAATGCAGTTAATAAAGCCCATCAACAGGCCATGTAATTTTTCTGAACAATTATTTAAGATTTTTGAGCTTATCTGGGCTTCTCTGATAATTTACCTCTAATGACTATTAACAGTTTGCTTTATTATATTATTCCTTCTTGAAAAGGTTTTCATGGGTTTGTACTGAAATAATCTCCTGGCTTTTCCCGTTCATCCAACTTTGCTTTGAAATGATTTGTGAGATGAGACATAACAAATATTGCTTTAGGGATAGTACTTTTCATCCTTCTGCTGGTGAGCATGTGTGAGAATAAAGCCCACATGAGAACAGCTTACAGACCACAAGCTGTCACATGTCCCTTGTGACCTGTATCTGCTGCAGAGTGCATTGCAACTTTCCTTGTTTCTTCCTTAAACTGTGCCAGAGAATGCAATACTTTTGTCCATATTTTTGTTTATGTACATAGGATGATTTCTCCTGCCCTAGATCCTCAGCACAAGCTCTCCAGCTTTGCACTTTTCTGCCTTTTCAATTGGACCTAAAAGCCTCGGCTCCTTTCTTACTTACCACATTGCCACACCAAGTCTTTCCTCTCCTCCCACTCTTGTCACAACATGTCGGGAAAATAAGTTCTTGATATGAGAAGCTCATCATTTTTCTTCCTTTTAGTTAGCACTCTGTAGAATGTTGAAACTCCTTGCAACACTATTGCTCCAGTTAAGAGGAGGAAACAACTAATACTTGCTGTGCTCCTGGGCTGAGACATCAGAGAACTGAAGTCCCACATAAGAAAGGTAAATCTAACAGGTCTGCCTGTCTCCTAATAGATTTTCTCAAAGACACTGCTTTCATCAGCTCACCTCAATATGCAAANAGACTCATTGTCATAAGTGTGACCTGTTACACAGTGCATGTATAAAATAAACACACAAATATTGATGGATATTGATAGCAATATTAGTAAAAAATTCCACAGAGAGCATACATGGATTAGAGTTTTGGTTTTGTTTTGCTCTAAAGTGGTCCCCAAGGTCCTTCCCATGATACACTCAAAGGAATAGATCATTTTCCATTATCTGTCAGTTAGCTGACACATTTAACTACAGCTCATCATAATTCAATCTTCAAGGATTCTCAAACATTTGATGAGATGCACAATTTTTCACCAGCTTTTCTTTAATTTTTTTCTCTTGAATAGAACCAATATGAGCAGTGCTTGTCATTTGTTATTAATGGAATTCAGTGAAATGCAAAAGAACATGATAACTTCCACCATATTTTCAACTTAAGAAATCTATATACCTGACAGGAGATATTAAATGTCTCCAAAAACATGAGGTTTTGAAGAAGAATGAATTTCACAATTATTCAGGTGCGTTTCTGGAGACAGGAGTAAACTAGGCAATGTATGACACAATATCATACAGTATAATTTGCAGGTTTAGGGTTCTTAAAATCTTTCATTTTAGGCAAAAGATGTTCAGAGCCTTAGGATGCCATTAGACAAGTTTTATATTCTTGTTTGTATTGCTGCTTTGCATTCACAGGCATTTTTTTTGCATTAGTTTCCTCTAAATGCTGTGGGCTTGTCTGAATTTTTAACACAATCTTAACAGCATCAGAGAAAGGAACAGGCTGGTTTCATTTGCAGTTTTGATGAAGGAGAAATGGGGGAAAAAGGTACTGTATCATCATTATACTTGCTCCAAAGAGCCAGAAAATTCCCCTCTGGATGCCTGAGACTTGGAAAGTACAGTTCTTCCCAGTAGGGAAGCAGGAAACTTGGCAAGTCCCCACACTCAGTTGCCCTTAGTATCTGGCTCCTGTCTGTGCTCACTGCTCAACTCCTCACCTTTTCTAAAATTGTCCTCATAGGAAAAAATATTACTCAAAAAGAAAAGGTTAAACTCTCAATATCTGGTATAATAAAAAAACCCCAAAGAACCACCGTGGAGGATTATTATTTTTGTGCTTAGTTTCTTCTTATGAAACAGCAGGAAATGTAAAACAATTAAACAGTAACATAATATCTATAGGGTTAAATCTACTACATTTGGGACCAAGCTTATATTTTAATTTTTTTTAGTGAACAAAAGGGTGACTGATTTTTATACTCACAAGTTTATCAGTAAATGGGTAAATAGATGACAAACAATACTTTAGACAAAAATACAGAAATGGCAGAAGGTCCTGCTGGGCTGTTAAGGAATACCTAAAAGCACAGTCTGGGGATGTGCAGCCCTGCCATTATTTTCTTGAAGCCATTTTCTTGTAGCCAAGTATATGAACGCAGGAACTGATAGGCAAAGTCCAGAACAAAGTCATCAGGCTGGACTCAGCATAACAAGTGACTACAGGCAAAGGGTATAACAAGAAACACAACAAAGGCAAATACTGGAGATGAGACTAGTTTTGTTTCCAAGCTTACTACTACTCCCAGTCCTCAGATATTTTTTAACTAATTAAGAGACCATAATATACCATGGGTTAACAAATGGGTATGTCTCTATTTAATAGTAGCCATGCTAGGAATCTTAATGCACAAGTGAGATGTGCAAAGCCTTTCTGTTATATAAAACTTATATAAGACACACTAGAAACTATTTGAAATATATAAGTAAATCCCTTTCTCCTCTCTTTGTTTTATTTCTCCAGTTTTGTGGGATATATCAGCTATTAGAGCTTTTTCCCAAGGAAAGGATTACTGAGATAAAGTCATTATTGAGGAAGAAATTGGCAGAAAAGGCAGACATTTATACACTTCTTGGACAGTTCTTGGGGTATTCAGAGTCATTCAGAGCATCTGAAAGAGGTGTCCTTCAGGTATTTTTTGCCTGCTTTAAAATGCTGAATAAAACACAGGCTGGTCCTGACTTAGGCAGATCAGAACCTCCTAAAGCACTTCCGTGCCACCCAGAGTCAGGCATTCAGCCTGACTCCCCCAGTGTACAGCACAGCAACACCCAGCCATGATGAACAACACAGGATCATGTTGAGACCCTCACAGACCCTTCATGAATCAAGTGATTGTCACTCTCTTTTATGAGAAATCAGGGTTCTTTTCAAACCTCATAGAAACTTTCTTATTCACATACCAAAGACTTTAAACCTGAACTGTAGTTTAAAGAGATTTTTTTTTCCCCATTTTGAGATGAATACCTCCATGTGACTGATTTAAGCAGGATTTTCCTGTCCTTCCTCTTTAATGAAAGTATGTAAGCTGTTATACCTCACTGTTCATACGGATGTCTCTTCTCTATTTGATTTTATCCCTGCTGTGGGAATGCCACCTGCTCTTCCTCCAGCAGCTGTCTCTTTTTCCAAACCTGCTCACGAGGATACAGCACATCAGGGTGCAGTATACATGCCATAAATATGGTTTGAATTACGTATCAAAACCCTCAGGAGAGAATAGTTTCTTCAGGAAAACCCTTGTCAGGATGGTCTCACAACTAAACCTGCCCTCTCTTGCTGACTGTCAAGAGGACCACAAATCTCCACAATTCAGTCTTATGGTACAAAGATAGATCCCGTTCTGTTGACCAGTGGCAGTACTCATTCATCTCTGGATTTATACAATTTACCACAAACCAAATGGGGTAAAAGAGTATCACAAAATCTTCTTTATGTAATTATGGGAAAGCTCAGCACATGTATCTAAATCTATTCCAGTTGTGCCTGTCCCATTATAAGCTAGCCAAATGCTTGAATAAAAATGTTGATTTCAGATACAGTATCAGATTTATTGACACTGAGTGACTTCCTCTGATTGTATTGGCTTTTGTTGTGGTCACTGCTTGAATTTATAGAAGATTTTGTCATGGAAAGTCCAAAAACCAGTACAGAAGTGGATCAGTGTAATAGGAATCATCTGTATCTTATTGCCCAGAGCCCAACAGGACCCAAAAGTTCGTCCTGCAGGGCTGCATCAGTGAGCCACTCTCTCTGTTTGCACCCACCTTGTGGGCCACAGAGGGGTAACTTCTTGACTGTGCAGGTGAAATCTGCACTGGAACAGATTTCCCAGAGAGGTTGTAGAGTCTCCCTCACTGGAGATATTCAAGAACAATCTGGATGTACTCCTGTTCTATGAGCTCTAGGATGATCCTTCTTGAGCAGGGAGGGTGAAACAGATGCCCCACTGCATGTCCCTTCCAACCTGACCCATCCTGTGATTTGATGTCTGGCAGAGCTGATAGTGTCCATATAGCAACAGGTGTTGCTACAGGAGGTGTGGATCTGGCCATTTAGCACTTTGGGAGTTCTGAAGTCATCCTCTCCTCCTGATAGAACTTAGGTATTATTGGCTCTAAGTCTTCAACCATGTCTCCTGCATGTGCACTCTGACCTGCTAACACTGCATTTCCTCGTGAAGCAAACTGGGCCTAACAGAAGAAAACAAAACAAAACCTGTTGTATAACAAATTATACTTTTCAAATTTGCAGAGATTTTCTCATGGGAATAGAAGGGGAGAGTGTGGGCAGGAGCCTCCCATCTGCTTTCAGTGCTGTGGGGAGGTGAGCAGGACACCAGCCATCCCCCACACCAAGGGCTTCAGCTGTGCAGGGTTGGGGCCAGCAGCCAAACCACACAGCTGGTGGACTTAAAGGAAGCTGTAATGAAGAAAGCAAGAGTGAGCCCCAGCAGAGTCCCAGCAACTATCTCGAGAGCCAGTTTTTAGTGAAAGTTTTCTCACACTCAGATTCTGCCTGAGCTGTGGTACAGCAGTGCCTTAGCTGGGGTCCAAGGCAGCCATCTAGACCCAGTCCCTGACCCAGACCCCCAGCCTAGCCTTAGGCCTGCCTTGCAACATGGACTCTCAGCTGAGCCTGGCAGCCCTTCCCATGCCTGCAGGATTGTGCTTGGCTTCCCATTCCCTTCCCTTTGTGGGACAGTCTGCCATGCTGCTCCCAGATAGGAGTCTGCAGCACAAAGGTACAAAAGAGTGTAGAAGAAGAGATGGAAAATTGCAGGAGCTTTATCTATATTATCACAAAAAATTAACAGTATGTGATACACTGAATGTTTTGCTGCTGGCCAAAAAATGAGTGAGATAACCTCTATTTTTCTGTTAATAAATGCTGCACACTGTTATTTACAAGGCCAGGGAGAACACATATTTTACACATAGCCCTTGGGTGATAAAATTACCAGTCAATATGCATGTATAATTCTTGTGAACATCATTGTAACCCCATATGTTCTCAGGTCTTACAGGCGCCATGTGAATAAGCACTAGAAGGCCTTGCCTGGTCATAGCCAATTATGACCGAGAAGGTCGTAAATCGACACACAACCCTAGGTCTATTAAAAAGCTATTAGATCATCTACTCAGCCATTCAGCTGTTCTGAAATTGGATTTGGGCAGAAGTCATATGTGTGCAGTCTAATGCGTGTGGTCTGACGCCCAACCAGGCAGCATTCAGCTGTCCTTTTCCCACAGAGACTTCTTGACCTGCTCCAGAGGCTCTCCAGGGACAGAACTCTGTTGTACAACATACAACACACATACAGAGGTTGTATGCAGCCTCTCTCCAAGCTGATTGCAAATGCTCACCCCTCACAGATTCTAAGAATCTAGAACCTGCATTTTTCTTCTGCTTGTTATGGGAAACATTTTCCAGTGACATTTGATGCAAGCTGTCATCATCAAACATTAACTCCAGTGTGAACAGAGATAGTGATAATCTGGTACAACACAACTGGGTTTATAATTTCTTTCTAAGATCTTTTGCAACACTTTACCCTTCCAGCACGAGACAGAAGAGAAGAGGCAGACCTGCAGGCTAATGAGGAGCAAAGTTGTCACTTAAATATAAAGTCTACACTCAGAGACCTTCCTTGCACCCTTGGCACAAAATTAAGTGGAACAGAGAAAGGCAGTCCTGGTATCACAGGCAGAGTGGCAGATATGGAAGGATGGCCTCGGGTTGTGCTCATGCTTCCAGCACTGCCATCCCAACTTCATGTCCAAACACTGGACTTGTGCTGCTCTGTGTTGGAAGCGCCTCATTAAATGCTGATCTGAACTCTGCCATCCTTTCTGCTGCCAGTCCTTTCTTGAGGATCTTGCTCAGTTCTCCATCATACTGACAGGGTAAAAGTGCCTTCCATTCTCTATAAATTTTCGTATGTACTGGGTGACTTCCTCTGTTTTTTATATTTTAATTGCTTTGTCAAAAAGAGTAATTCAGGGTCTTTTAGAAAATTCCCAGGGTGGTTTCGCCACAGTTCCACACATGACCTCTTCTCCTCTCAGAGAATTGCAAGAGCGACTTTTATCCTTACAGCAGCAAAACTCTTGTATGTTTCACCTCCTCTTTTCATGTCTTTGGATGACTGCACAGGCATTGCTTGTGTTCTATTTCGTCCAAGGAGGGAAAGGAAAGGTCAGTGTCTCAATCTGTATATCTCAACTTTTTTACAAGCATTGAAATTCAAAGCAAACTATGTTTTAAAAATAATATATTTCTGCAAAGGTGAAGAAGAGTCAGCTAGTGCACTGATCCTTTTCCTTCAGTTTCAGAGATTTGAATTCAAATTATTCATTCTGCCATCTTGTCTTGATTAATGAAGCTGAATATAGAAAACTTTAAGAGAGATTATTAACTTTGTACTGAGAGTGGAGGAAGTGCATGGTCCACACTGGACCTTGCCTTCTGCACTAACGATAGTGATTTATCTCTGGTCTTTAATTATTTAAAAATAGTTTGCCACCCAAAAGAATGGCAATGAATTTGAGTGAAAGAATTGACTCTATAAGACAGCATGTACAACAAGCACTGCTTCAAGAAAATAAAGGGAAAGTTATGACAGGATACTATTTAAAGATTTTGTTCTAGTCATTTGTACTAGAGCAGCAGTTGATTTTGTGTAGGATCCTTGTTTCAGTAGACGTTTTTATTGTGCAAGTGTTTTCTGCTTGGATAAATAGCTGACTATTAGGAAAGTTTGATAAAAATCTGATTGTGTCTACCCTTATAGACCCTATCAACGTGCTTTTCAAGTTTCAGTCTGCTCTTTTCTTCCAAGTCTGAGTAGCAGACCGTAGCTAAAACATAAATTTTCTTGAAAGTAGCTTTTGGGTTTATCCTTTGTTTTCTGTACCATCCAACAAATTCTTCTCCTTATAAATTTCACTTGCAATGCAACATGTATTTGTATTGCTAAGACTGTTAAATTTGCCTTTGCAGGGGGCTGGGGAAGAGGGAGGTAAAATCTTGACTTCTGCCTGCAAAATGATTTTGCCTTCCCATATTATTAAACTGTAAATCTATACCTCACATGCTGGTATTCACTAACCAGACTTGAAGGTTGGTAGTATGTTCCCTCCCTCAAAAAAATGCGAAATGGCTGATAAAGGCTCTGTTGGGTTTCTTTACTACATGTTCCAAAACTAGAAGGTGCCCAGCAAAGATTATTATTCAAAGGACTGAAGCCACTGAGAAAGTTCATGTGTCCATGTAGGTCAGTGACTGCTCAAGAGCATGACAGGAAAGAGTTCTGTGTCTAACAAACATCCCACACCTACACTAAATAACAGTGTAGAAAGTACCTCAGTGTGTTTGCCTGATCCAGAACTACAGAGCATCTTCCCTTCCTTAAATAAAGGACCTTAGCACTTGCACTGTGGTTAAACAAACATTTTCACACGTCTCTTCTCTTGCACATTCAGAGTAATTATAGTAGGTTTGTGCAAGCCTGAGCCCAGAGCAGTGGGACTAGAGTTTTACTTCCTTAGCTTTAGAGGGAGTGTGGTCCTGCCCTTCTGCCATTCAAGCAGGTGTGAAGCAGCATCCAAGGACTTTTTTCAGAAGCCTGGAGTATTTCATATGAGCCTCTGTTGACCCAAAAGTGGCTTTGCAAGATTGCCAGGGAATTTTCCAGTTCAGTGTAGATGCACCTTTGAAAGGTTTAGCCATTAAATGTCTAAAATAATATATATTTTCCTGAATGCTTATGTTTTCTATGAGGGGAAATTACCCCTTCTTATGAATAAGAAACAGACTCCATTTCTGTTTCTCTTGCTCTCCATCCTTTAGCATCTCTAATTGTGTCATCTCCCAGCACCATTTCAACAATTTCTAAAATTCCCTTAGGCTTTCCCCCAGACTTGGAATTTTCAAGTTTAAAAATCCCTTTTGATCCTATATTCCAGTATGGGATGAGTAAACATCCATCAATGAGTAAACATGGTCTGCTGCTAGCAGCCAGTCTGCCAGTCCATAGCTTCCCTGATGTTTCCCACAGGTTCCTGCCAGTCTCTGATATCACCTTATCATGGTTGTGTTAGATTGAAGCATTGTCTTAGCTCAGAGCATGGTGCTGTTAATGCAAAGGTCACGCATTCAATCCCCGTTTGGGCCATTCACTTAAAGAGTTGGATTTTATGATCCTTGTGAGTCCCTTCCAAC
The DNA here is from genome assembly GCA_013400515.1 of Erpornis zantholeuca. Taxonomy (NCBI): domain Eukaryota; kingdom Metazoa; phylum Chordata; class Aves; order Passeriformes; family Timaliidae; genus Erpornis; species Erpornis zantholeuca. Next base: position 33,076 of record VZTN01036361.1, on the reverse strand, counting down.
TCAGAATATTCTGTGATCCTGTGTTATTCCCTGTAGCTTTCCCACCTGTGATCTAATTTCGAGTTGTCTGGACAGAATAATGTCAAACAGAAAATTGAGGGACCCTTGATGCTCATTAGGAAAACATGAATATTTCATTTATTCTACTCAGCATGCCCTTTTCACTTTACTGAAAGTACATTAGAAACTCATGTGAAAGCTCACACCATTTTTGCTCCAAGTGCTGTCCAACCCAGCCACATCTTAATGATTGTCATTCCCTTTCTCTTACCACACCGAAGAAATTCATGCCTTCAAAACCAGTTCATTTAGCTGCCCCAACATGTTTTTGTGTTTTGCTTTCTATTTTTTCCCCTTCTGTCTTTAATTGACTGGCTTGTGTTCTTGACAGCTAAAGAACAGTTCAGTTCCACTAGAGAAGACCCCTCCCCAAACCCAAACCCCTTGACCCTTAAGGCATTTTTGTGAAAGCAGCTGCCATCAAAGCAATTTGTTGTTGATCTGAGTCCAAGAAATAAGCACTCTGTGTTCCATATATGCATATTTCTGAGCTATACTTTAAATGTCACATAATTTTAACTTTGTATATAAACGGAATGTTTGTCCCTGCAGCTTATACTTTTGCATTATGCATTTATGTAAAATGCATTTAGCCAGGAGTAATCCTTTGAAATTCTCATCTTTATTCCACAGGGGAAAATTATGGACTGCCTTCTACTTACACAAATCCAGAAACAATTGTCTGAGTTACTATATAATTTAATTCCTTAGTTTGAATCTAAACTTAATGCCACCTTCTTCCTTTGTTTAAAATTTGATTGATAGGTTTAAAATAATTCTGTATCTATTGTCTTTGATTAATACTTTTAGAGAATGTATTTCCATTTCATCTTTTTATATTTTTTTCTAAATACACTATGTGTGTTCATTTTAATTCTGGTTACTTTTTACAAGATGCTAGAGAATGATTTTTTTTTTTCAGTCTCATTCAGTTCAACTTCAATTCCTTAAACAGTCAGCAGTTGCATCTGTTGCAACGAGTTCTCATTTATGATGACACATATTCCTCCACAGGAAATAACTTTCCTGAATTTTATGCTTGTTCCATCTCTGTAAATCTTGCAGCATGTATTTCCACCCTACTAATCCATTTGCATACTTGTAATCTACCTTCCATATTCATGGAATATTTGGTAAATAATATCATAATATATTTAAATTTCCAGTCTTTGCAAACATGGCAAAACAAAATGAAAGTCTCATATTTGTATACATGAGTAAAATATATATCTGTTGTATCCTTCACAAAGGAATTTTCTAACTTTTCTGTGCAACCATGTTTCAGTGGCTTCACATTCTTTGTGGAAGTATGTTAAAAAAGTAACCATGAAGCTTTCTCCCTGATATTTCCCATGAGAACTTTTGCAAAAGCAGCCCCAGATATTCAAATCAAACATGAGGGAAACAAGGACTATTGAGAGGATCACTGAAAGCACTACTTTCATCACATGGTTTGGAAAGAAGAACTAGGAATTCAGAAAAGCCAGAAAAAATTTTATTGTTCTAGTTTTCTACATACCGTTCCTATCTTTTTCTTTCCACCTATCCATTCATGTCCACTTCTTCTACTCCCTATCTAGCTATTCCCTGCTGTTCATGCACACTGCCTCACTAATACCAGCACCTGCAGTTTAGACAGCTAGTTGATCTAATTTTGCCACAGGCAATTATTGTATTTCATTTTAGAGCTGGTCAACACCCACCAACCCACCAAAAATACTTTTGAAGAAATGCTGTCTGAAGAGAAAGCAGCTAAAAATGTTTTCAGCGGTTGGTCTCACATCTCCCATGATTTCAGGGATTTTAAAGCCAAAAGGACAGGCACACCACCTCACCTGTCCTTGCTAACACAGACATTAAGATTAGTTACCCAGCTCATACCATGTTTTTGAAGGTGATCACTATCAGGTAGTACTCATGTTTATTTTCATTTCAGAATTACTGAAATAAGGAGAAAAAAAAAAGTCCTTTTAAGTGTACACAAAGTAAATAATATGAGATTATCTGGTCTTGGTTATAGCACACATGGTTCTGTCCTGCATAAGCTGTAATGAGCAAGTGTTACAGTGAAGGCAGTGCTGCTGTCACTGAGGGCAAATTTAACAAGTGAGAAAATAAATCCATGTAACAAACTCATTGTGGTAGTAGTGCCCCATGATATTATATCTTCAAAAGGCTGATCTTTTTCCCACCTTCCATTCCTTCCCCTGTAGGTGGGCATGTCCTGCTCAGCTGCCTGTCTCCCCTGGGACTCACCTACACACACCCTCCCGGCCTTCCATGGCCACTGACAGTCAATTAAAGCAGTGAGAGGGCAGCAGCAGCATTCACTTTATATTTGATCTGCCTTGAAAATATTATGGTGGACTTACTGAGAGTGAAGGCTTACAAACATAGAAAAGGTTAGGGGATGTGGTACAACTCATTAAACGAAACCATCCAGAATATATAAGGCTCAGGAGAACAGGGAAGAAAAATAATAAGAAAGAATACTCAACATTGTTTTTAAAATTCATGGTCCTTCACCCAAAAGTCAGAACCATGAACAAATGCTCTCTAGGGATACAGAGAGACCCTAATGTTTCATCCACAGTAAAGTAGACACAACAATACTTAACGACAGCTGTTATGGCTTCTAAAGGTACAGTCCCCTGAGGATCTCCTCTTGCTTTCAAAAAAATTAAACTCTTTGATTTTCATTCGTGGCATTTTACAGCTTCTCAGAGTAATCTGCTCAGGAGTTGGGACAGGTGACCTGTTTTATCTGAGTCACCAGCCTAAATCAATTTCAATCCCACTGATCTGATTTACTCCGAACTTCTCTTTTCACAGTACAGCTCAACAGCAGGTCTGAATGAAAGTTTTTTTATCAAACTGTCTGGGCAATTCAAACTAAGAAAACAAGTTTGTATTTACCAGTCTTAAAAACTCCTTCAGGTGCGAAGGTCTGTGGTCATGTAGTCTTATAGACTTAATGGAACAGAAGATTTTCTGTGAAGTCATAAAATAGAACACTTCGTACATAAAGTACACAAAACCTTCAACAAATTACATCCCTCTTTATCTTCCATCTGTATAAGCTACAATACAATGCACATTTCCATTTACTAAATTGATATGGTTATAATGTTTTTAAATGGTACATGGTTTGTTTTTATCAGTGTGAGAAGTAGGAGCAATTTAATTGACATTAAAACAGCAGTGACTTGCTATCCAGCAAAACAAATTGTGAAGCCTATTCCTTTGCCTACTGCTTATTAGTTTCCTTGGAAACTTGTAATCATTTGCCTTTCTAAAACAGATGAGATGTCAACAAATATGTACTGTAGTAGTGGTTTGATGCATCAAAAACAAAAGTGCTGTAGTGACAGCATAATAAATCTTAACATGAAAACTTAATGGCCACATTAGTGACATAATAACCACAGTCTCGGGTTCATGCTGCTCAGCATTGCATACTTTTGTTTGATAGCATGGTTGTGACATGTAGCAGTACATGAAGCACCTTCCAGTACATTCTCCAAAACCAACTCCAGACTAAACATTTAAAAGCAATCATTTTGTATACTAGTAAAATCCCACAACTAAATGATGTCAGCTCTTCCCAGGGTGGTGCTACTAATCAGACAAATCTTATTCTGATTGATTTTAGTCCTAGATGTTATGTCAACACGGACTAAATCATTATATGCTGACACAGAAGAGAATTCCCAAAGTCTGGCAACAGGTTCTTTAATACATCTACATATTTCTGACATGGTATCTTTTCAAGGGAGAAATATTACAAAAACCCAAAACAAACAAAATCCACCAGAATTTCTAAGTGAATAATAAAGATGACAAAGGGAGTACCTTTAGAGTTTGGGAGGAGATAACGGTAGGTGATTTCCAGAATTTGAAAATAGAGTTCCACCAGCTGTCTGCATGATCTGCAGTAACTGATGTTCCGTAGAGGGGGGGTAAAAAAAGCAAAAAAGGATAAAAATCAAAAAGAGCTGTGAAGAAATGGAAGCACAGGTAGGTGTCTACCTAGATTTTAATAAAGCCTTTGGCACTATTTCTCACAACATTCTCCTGAAAATCTGGCTGCTCGGGCCTTGGAGAGACATAGTTTTTCCTGGGCAAAAAACTGTCTGGCTGAGCTCAGAGAGCAGCTGTGAATGGAGTCACATCTAGTTGGCATCTGGTAGTAAGTGTGTCCTGCAGAGATCAGTACTGGGACTTGTTTTGATTATTTTATCAATCTAGTATGCTGTCAGTCAGTTTGCAGACAACATCAAGTTGGGAAGGAGTGTTGATCTGCTGGAGTGTAGGAAGGGTTTTCAGAGGGATCTGGACAGGCTGGATCCATGGACCAATTGCATGAGGTTCAGTGATGAGAAGTTCCAGGTCCTGCACTTGGGTCACAACAACCCCAGCAGCACTACAGGCTGGAGAAAGAGTGACTGGAGAGCTGCTTGGCTGAAAAAGACTTGGAGGGGGCTAGTGGACAACCATCTGAACATGAGCCAGTGCATATCCAGGTGGACAAGAAAGCCAATGGCATCCTGGCCTATACCAGGAATAATGTGGCCAGCAGGACCTGGGCAGTGATCATCCCCCATCCCCCTGTGCTCAGCACTGGTGAGGCTGCATCTCCCATGCCATGTTCAGTTCTCACTACAAGACACACACTGAGGTGCTGGAGCATAATGAAGCTGGTGGAGGGTCTAGAACACAAGTCTTACAAGGAACAGCTGAAGAAACTGGAGTTGTTTAGCCTGAAGAAAAGGAGGCTCAGGGAAGAGACCTTATTACTCTTTACAGCTACTTGAAAAAGGTTATAGTCAGGATTGGAGTCAGTCTCTTCTCCCAGGCAACCAGTGACAGGACAAGGGGAAATGGCCTCAAGTTGCACCAGGGTAAGTCTAAATTGGATATTAGGAAAAATTTCTTCACTGAAAGGATTGTGGGGCATTGGTACAGGTTGCCCAAAGGAGTGGTAGAGTCACTTGGAAGTGTTCAAAAATTGTGTAGAAGTGGGACAGAGGGACATGTTTAATGCTGGTCTTGGCAGTGCTGGTTTAAGAGTTGGATCAGTTGATCAATTGTTTGGGTCTCTTGCAACCCAAACAATTCCATGATTCTGTATTTCTCGGTGTCACAAAGGCATTGCCTGGGCAGGAGAGCAAATCAGAAAGCTCAAAGTTGGAGCTGAAACTGGAGAGAGATGTAAGTACAGGGTGAAATGTTTCTGTAGGGAAGAAAAACAAAACCAAACCAACCAAACAAAAAGACCCTAAACAAAACAAACAAAAAACCCAGGGAAAACCTTGCTCCATAGCTGAAAAAGACAGGGACATGGGAAAGTGACAAATGACATGCTAAAACTTGAGGTGGTTTATGACTCCTCCCTACTATCTGCCTTCATGCCTTGCAGATCTCCTAGCCCAGTGGTGCAATTTGAGGTGAATTACAAGGTAAGTGAAAACTTGGCTGGACTGCTATTACAGAAACCTAACCAACAGCCTAATAGGAATAACATTTCTTAAGGATCAATACTGAGACCAGTACAGTTTATCTCCTTCATCCACGACATGGATAACTGCACTTTAAAGCAATTTCATGAACCTTGCAATCTGGAAAAAGGTGCAATGACTGAAAGTGGAGGACGAGGCTGTCCCACCAAAAGGCTTTGCGAGAGGGAAGAAAGGGGCTGACAGGTACCTCATGAAGTTCAACAAAACCAAATACAAAGTCGTGCAGGTATGAAGATATAACTCCTGCACCAGTATGAGTTTGGGGAAAGTTGACTAGGAAATAGTTTTCTGAAAGTGTTTGAGGTCCCTGTGAACATCAAATGAAATATAAGTTAGCAGTGCACCATTAGAAGAACCAGGGCTGGTCACTGACAAGAGAAAAGATATAAGGAAGTGATTTTCCTTCTTTGCTTGTCACTTGTGTGGCCATACCTGGAATGTTTTACCCTGTTTGGGTTCCCACTAATGAGCAATACAGGCATACCATATTTTGGATTTTGGTGTTGAGTGTAGAGAACACGACACAGAAGAGAACAAGTTTGCTTGGCCCGTGGAAAAGCCTAACAGGGGTACTGGGTACTGCCTACCCAGAGACAAGGTACTCTTTTCAGAAGTGCATAGTAAAATGTCAAGAGGCAGTACATACTGACAGTAAGGTATTTTAAATAGTCTTAAGGGAAAAAAACCCAAAATCTCACAATGCTTAAACTCTGAACCAGGTTGCCTAGTGATGCTGTGGAATTTCAAATGTTGGAGATTTTTAAAACTCAGCTGGACAAAACCCCAAACAAACTAATCGAACTTGGAAGATAGCCTTGCTTTGAGTTGGACTTGATGAGCTCCAATGATCCAAATTAAATTATTCTATGATTTCGTGGTTGAATATTGGCAATCTGTAGAGTTAAGCAGCACTTGAAGAGGGATTTTAGTTTGCAGTGATTTTTTTATGTATAGGGGAAAACATGTAGCTATGTGATACCTGTTGGGACTTATATTTCAGTTTCCAAAATCTTAAGGGATAACAGCAATTGTGCTGCCTTGTACATCTGTTGTGAAAACCACTGCAGTAGTATGAGCCACCCTGTAACTAAAATGAGGATAACAGCAGGTTCTAATCTCTCTAAGTGACTAACTACTACAGGTTTATCACAAAATTACTCTTACACATTACAAATTGCACATCAGCATCTGAAAGAAGAAAAATATGACTGGTCTACAGACCGAATGGCTGACTACACATCCAAATACCTTTCTCTTCCCCAAGATTTGACCAAGTAAGGCAGTGTTGGTGTGTTTTTAGTGATGGACTAACTGCAGTTTGCAGAAATGAGTGGAAATAGGCAAGCTTCTTTAGCTGTGGTCACACAACTAAACCAGGGAACATAGAATAGATAGAGGAAAACAAATAATCAGGAAAGGAAGCTAAGTAAATATATTAATTCCAGGGGGACTACCACCAATGTCTGATGTGGTTAGGATAGGTTAATATTGGGCAGAAGCACGTGTTTTTAAATAAAAAGGAGAAATAACAAGAATAACTTTCCACAGCTACAGGCATTTTTCACTAGTTTATTAAATCATTTGCCACCTTGCTTATCTGTGTTTTAAATCTCCGTGTCACCAAGAGTTTAGTGATTTGTGAACCAAGTGAGATAAAAGCAAGAGTTGCCCAATATTTTCTTTGCCCCTGTTCACACACAGAGATGAATTACACACCCACACGTGCCAGTCCCACTAGGCTCATTTTTGAACACCCTTGGGAAGGAGATCTGTGATCTCTGACACTCTGGTCTGTTGGTCTGAGGGACAGCCCTGCTTCTCAGGGGCTGCTCCAAGAACAAACAAAGTTTATCGATTGAGTGATAGAGATCAGAAGGCTTTTAATAAGAATAATTAGATTATATTTACAATGAAACAGAGAGATGGAAAAGGGAGAAAGATCCCTTCAGCCTGCTTGGCTTCTGGGATCCTCTCTGTCTGTCTCTGTCTGTGTGAACAGAGCAGAGCAATGTCAGTGTACAATTACAAAGTATGAAAACAAATTCCAAAATATAAGTGTTTTTCTTTGGCCAAAGAAACTATCTGAGATATATGAAAAAACAGCGCAACATATAGAAGGAAGAGCAGCTGGAATATGTATATCTTATCAAACTGAAAACAATCCGACAACTTCAAGGCTGCATGAAACAGTGAGGCACAAATGTGCCTAAAGAAATCTTCTCAGGGTTAGCAACACTGGTCACTGTCAGAGACTGAAAATAGTTCATGCCTCAAACATTGATATAAAGATTTGCTCATTATAAAGAAGCTACAACCAAGAAGCCTCCCTGAAGACTGGGACTTTGGACTGAAAGTCAAAACTGCTGATTAGATAAAGGGAAACCATTGTTCAGTCATCTAAGGCAGAGGGAAAGGTTTGCATCCACCAAAAGGCCAAAGCCACCAACTGCTGTGAGGAGCATCCTCTGCTGAGTATGGGGTGGGGGAGAGAACAGCTCACAGAAACCAGGTTTGGG
>VZTN01036361.1:1896-24846 GCA_013400515.1 Erpornis zantholeuca | reverse complement strand
TGAGAGGCAGCTGAGGGGGAGTCACAATCCATCAAAGACCCCCCCAAAGTGCTGGGCCTTGCACCACAGGGCTGCACCAGAGTCTGCTGTGAGGGACTGTCCCCTCCCCAGGGGACCTGCCTTGACATTGCCACCTGGCTCGAGGGGATATAAACTCATGGGATTCTACACCTTTGGGGGGACCTTCACCACCAAGAAGAGCAGCTGGAGAGGATCATTGGAACATTATTGGGATCCAGGGAGTGGTGATATTTTCCTTACTCTGTCCCTGTCACTCTCTTTCTGTTCCCCCCCACCTATTTTCTACTCCTTTTCTCTTTCTCTCACATTTACTATACAATAAAATCTGTATTATTTTCACTGGCATATGGTCTCGTTTGCACCTTAATTTGGCCAGAGGAATTTCTAAAGAATCTTAATAATAATTGGATCTTAACAGTCACTCCCTCTGATCTCTGACAGTACTTGTAGAGCAGAATATATAACACTGTCAAAGCCTCTGGAGATTTTAGAAGCTAGGCCATAATAGTGGGATCCAAAAAAGGAGCTAAATATTTAAGAGGAGATTTGAGCAGAATTTTGGCAACCCTTAAACAAATGTTTTTGATCCACAAAATTCCTTCTTTCTAGCTCAGCAAATGTTTGAATGATACAACTGTGTGCATTTCCTCCTGCAAGGTATCCTGGCCTTCACAGGTGTATTGACAATGTTGATGCATAGTCTTATGCTAATCTATGCCTAATGCTTTTCCAGATTTCAGAATGCTAATTAAAAGAAATATAAGTTCAATATGGTGTAAAGTACCAAAGTCAAAGCAGGAAGAAGCCATATCCATACACTAGCTCAGCGCATCCTAACACTTGACATGCATGTTAGGGGCTTCTTGCTCAGCAGCCTGGCCACCCCTCTACTGGGCAAGAAGGGTGTTTTGCACTGGGAATTGGCCTCCACTCCAAGCCAGATATCTATAATGCAAGAGTTTTGACATCTAAATTTTACTACCTAGTGTCTGTCTTGGGAATCAATAAGTATATCCCAAATGACATCTTGCTAGGAGCAGAGATACTGCATTTTTAGCCACTTTTCTTTGGGCAGGCTCTTAATAAAACACTTTCTATCCCACAAAGAAAATTTTCCTCTTTATGACTTGAATCTTTTCCCAGACCAAGGACAATACCAGCAGAGAAATTTATCCTAAGCAGTGTCGTCACCTTCATGGATTCTTTAGCTCTGTGATTTTGGAAGAGGTAAATCTGGCTTAGGAAGATGGTGGGGAGTTGTAGGGGCAGTTGAAAAAACAGGATAAATTCTTCATGGGACAGGGAGATATGTGATTATGAATGTAAACATTTTCTCCCCTTGTAATTTGTATGGGAAACAGTATTTGACAATACTACCAAATGGAAGTACTTATTTATATTGGGCTGAGCATGTTAGTCAGTGTATTACTTAAGCCCAGTAACTGATGGTTACTCACCAGTTTCATGACATCTCCATCACTAAATAGGACCTTAGACAGGATCTTGCTCTCCATAGCACTTTCTCAGACATCATTTTCAGTAGCAGAACGACCTTGAGAAATTCCCCAGCATCAGTAATGGTCAACATACAAAGTTGGATCTGCATGCTGCCCTCGCTAGGCTAGGATTTTTCCACCATAACTTGTCACAAAGTGTGACAGACTGGAACAAGGTGAGGGTAAGAACACACTGACACAGTAATTCAGGTCTTCAATAGCTACAAAAAGATGTTCATGCTACTGAAAGCAGTCTTGGAACACACAGGTTTGTGCTTTGATCACATGAAGTTATTTAGGCCTGTAATGTCCAGGTGGCTCCGGATAAGGAAGATTTCATCCACCACATATCATCCAAGCAAAAACTCAAGACAATTGGTACATCCTGATTCTATAAAATGGTATTAAGCTATCATGATTTCTTTCAGAATGACACGACACTGTCAACAGCTACAAAGTTAAGAAAATAAGAGTTTTTTCCATGAGCAAACTATTTAATCTATAGGAGACTGATGGTAAAGCAGAGAAAAGTGGAAATAGCAGTTCTCAGAAAATTTCAAAATTACTGTCTCTCTGGTAAGACAAGAGATATCTACAGTGGAATATGACCATTTTTGACAGGGGTCATCTCTCTGATTATGACTTGAAAATAACATTTTTGTTCCAAACTATGTGCCAGATCTTAGTTACCAAAAATTCCTATAGGACTATAAAAATAATGAGGATATGCTTATTTATAAAAACTGAGAGTCTAGCTTTCAAATCAAACAGCTTCAGCCTTTAGAAAAGTATGCAAGAGTCCCCTACAAAAAGTGAAAACTTAGTATTTCTATTCAACAGCTCTGTGCAGTGAAAGGAAACACTTGACCTCTGATAAAGTTTTAGACAACTGTGGTTCCTCAAATCAGGAAGTTTCTGAGATGCTAACAGATGGGATAAACTCTCTCACCTAGGAGGAACTGAGTGGTGTTGGAAGTAAGGAAGGCATAGCCCTTGCCTTGCTGCCCCCCTTGTGTCCCAGCACCCCTAACCCCATGGAGCAGCATGCTCTTCTTACCCTCACTAAAACAGAGTGGGTCCCTGGAGACTTTTTGACATGTTAATTTTTGCTGAAAATTAAACAAACCAAAATAAAACAGAACATGCACATCTCCAAAACCCAAAAACACCCTCAAAAATTTCAGAACTTTTACATTAATGTGCTTGATGTAGTAAAACCTTCACCACAAAAATGTCTTCACTTTTAAGACTGAAACTAAAATTACTAACAAGGACTTTTTTTTTCATACTCATCTTGCATATGGAAGACTCAGTTCCATCACTGTGCTCTACCACATGCTGGACTTCACCTTGGTCAACCCCACCCTGAACTAAAGAGCAATTTGCTTACACAGGATTAATTTATGAAATACAATATTTGCCTAACCTTTTGATCAATTTCAGACTCATACAGCACAGGTGTCTACCTCTCATTTATCATCCAATGTTTCCCTTGCAGGCTGTGGAGAAAGTAAGTGCTTCCAGTGCACAAGTCATCTCACCCTATAGGGGATTTTTTCATAGGGAACAGCTCTAAACCTACATTTAGTGAAAAGTAATGGTATCCACTACTGTGGATAGCAACCACAGAAGGAATCAACCCACCTACCAATAAACCAGGGGCTGGGGTAGTGCTTTAGTGCCTAAAAGCTTTACCAAGGTCCTAACACAAGCTCAGGTCTCCAGACAGGGTCAGATGAACTTAAATCTCATATTTCATACGGTCAGTCTCTTTCTTTCTTTCTCATGAAAAATTGCTAAAGCTTCTCAGCCTATGCTGGGATGTAATGAAAATAACTTTTAAGACTTGTCTTTTGCCATAAAATGGAATTCTTACTTTATGAGCACAGAGAACCTTTAGACACCAATACAGTAAAAACAAACAAAAAACGGCCAGGCTGTAAAATGGCCAATTTGTAAAATGGCCAAATTATTAACCATGCTCTGCATAGCTCTGAAATACAGATTTCCATTAACAGATGGCATAATCTATGAAGACTTTGAATGTAACTGCTCTTATATTTAAGATGCTCAAATTAAAGATAAAACAGTGGACTAAATAACTGTAAATCTACAAATGTTACAATATTTTTTTGATGAGAAACTCAGTCTAAATTGTATTTAACATTAATTAAGAAGTCAGAAATTAAAATTGGTTTGGCCTCAGTTGTAAGGAAAACAGAAGGCTTCCCTTTTTTAGCCAAAACATTTTGGATTGTGTTTTTGTGCTGCAGTCACACAAAGCTTTTATTTCTGTAAAATATTTTGAACATGCTCCATTTGGAAGAATATTCTAAATCAACTAATAACATACTAAACACATTGCTGAGCTTTGACTCACAGGTTTTCGCTTTTTGGGGGAGAGGTTGTTTGGTCATTCTGGTTTTGTTTGGGGTTTTTTGGCTGATAGCAAAAGACGGGATTGAGTGGAGAGTAAAAATATATCTGCAGTGTGCCAAAGAATGAAGTTTATATCCAGTCTCTCCTTGAAGGGTGCAAATCTGTGACTTTTTGGCAGAGGAAAGTTTGAAAAAGTAAAGACGAGTAGGTGTCAAGTGGCAATTTATTTACCTAATTATTAGCTAGAGCCTGAAGTGAATGTGATGCCTTAGGTTTTAACTTTTATGTTTTTCAAATCCTGTACTGCTAGTGTAACTCTGAAGTTTCCTCTAGCTTGTTAAGTGCTGTTCTCTTATGCTAAGATAGACATAACAAAACCTCTCTAGCTTGCTCTCCAAGGACACCCAGACTGTTCTAGGCCAAAAAACTGTAACCCATCATCTTGGAGAGAAGGGGGCAAGCTTGGGGAAATTCCATCATTGGCTGGGTTCTGGTTGGTGAATTTATGTTAATATAAAAGTGTGAAGAACTCATGACCTGTGGTCCATTTTGGGATCCACTGAGGCAGAACCCTCTGGAGCCCAGAGTGTACCTCTGAAGGCCTTTCAAATAAATACCTCCTTTATTCCTGTCTAGTCTCTGTTTCTAGGAAGCCATTTAAAGCATCAAATGCTAAGTGATAAGAATCAGACATCACAAACTAGTGCAGTAACTTCAATAAGGTCTGTATTTTGTTGTTGAACTCTGGAACTCCACAACTTAACTGAATGGCTTTTTACCCACCTAGTAGAGTCATATAACACACAGGCACTCATACACTGAGGAACACAATTCACAGAATTCAGCAACCTCAGCAAAGAGTCTGGAATGAGGGAAGAGCTAAGAGGCCTTGCATTTTGACTTTACTCCCTTATTCTCTTGCAGGGATTTGGTCACAGGTATCTGTCTCCCTGTGGGATGCTCTGCCCCAAAGTCCCAAATCAGTTGTTGTCCAAAATAAAAGATGAACAAGTCTTAAACAGTTGCTAAACTCCGCATGTTTTCATGAATTCAGTGAACTAGAAGCATATTTTTTGCTTTCAGCACTGTTAAATATTTTCACTCATCTGTCTGATTTCTTAAAAGTGTGAACTATGCATGGCAACTGATTGTGACAGATGTATTTTGACAAGAGATTGTCTAGGAAAACTATACTGAATCCTATTTCAACATGAATGTGACAGACTCTTCCAGCTGTCATGCAGTGCCCAAAAAGCCACCACCAAACATATGTACTTAGGCTCAGATTTGGAAAAATTTTCTTACTCTTTGAATATAGGTGAAACAGACCCTGGGCAAGATTCAGAAGTCTTTTTCCTATGACATGTCAACACCCATATTTTGTATATTTCTCTCCCTGACCTATCAGGTCATGAGTGAAGTCACTAACATGTTTTGGGGCACTAAACGTGTGCACAGAGAGAAAAAGCAACAGACTAGCCCACTGTGCCCAGTTAGCTGCCACAGCAAATGTGGCACAGAACCTCATTCACAACCAAGACAGAGCCCACCGGAGGATCACCTCAATTTTTGCCTGCTTGACACCATTTCTGTGTTTTAACACTTACAAATATCTTCTAATTCCCAGAGAATTTTCATGGGGGAGTTTATAGACATTAATTCAAGTGTTTATGCTTGAAGACTTACTTACCTTGAATAGCTTTCTTCTTTTCCTGGTGGTTACCACTGTTTCAATTCCTTTGTACAGGGAGCGACTGGATCCCTTTCTTGCTCGGCCTTCCATCCTTATTCTAACCATATAATTTTTATTATATTATTTTCTCATCCCTCATCCCTTTTCTGAAAAGATTTAATTACTCTTTATTACGAATCAACAAAGTTGTCAAAATGCAAAGCTTTTATTCCGTAGTGGTATAATGCAGAATATACCTCAATTAACATTTCTGATTTTATTTTTAACAGCTGTATCAAATTTGTAACTCATTGCCACAAATGGTAATACCTGTGCATTGTGTTCTTCAGCTGTTTACAGCTACTGAGTTCTTAGAGATAGTTGCTATTAGATTCTAAATACATGATTGTCCCTTTCCTTCCTATTGAGCTACAGCTCCTTTCTATTATATCAGTTCTCAAGGTCATTCTATTCTTTCTGGAAAATATCATGTTCCTTTCTCTATTGGTGATAGCTCCTAATGTGTGCTATCTAAGAATTTCAAGAGCACATGCTTTTTTTCTGTGTGCAAAATCACCAATGAAGCCAGATGCAATTTAAAACTGCTCCAGAAGAAAAGCCTTCTACTTTCTCTCCCCAGCCTAACAATTCTCCTCACTCTATAACCCATTCAGACTTTGGTTAGTTTCTTTCAAAATTGTTTGAATTATCATACTACCAATTTAATCATTTTTACGGACCACAGTCTCAAATACCTAAGCAAATCTGGAGAAATTAATCTACATGTACCTAATGAAGAAATTATTAAAATTCTGATAATTTTGTTTCACCTAACTAACCTTTGAGAAGACTCAGTTGTTTTCTAGCCCACCGCCTTTTCCATGTGGTTGATAACTCTGACCTTTAAAAGGCCCTGAGGCACCTATCAGATGTTTTGAATAGTAAGGTATAATTGCCCCAGACCTGTCCCTCCACCCTTTTTTAATTAGAGATATTATATTGACTATTTATCAGTCAAAACTATTATTACCAGACCATGAAATTTTACTCTTGGACTTATAAAAATGTCATCTAAATTTACAGTGGTTTTGAAGTGTGAATGGATCAGGGCCAGTTTTTGCAAAAGTGTCAGCACCTGATGGTACAACTGACAGTAAATTAGTACCCAGTAATGTAACTGTGCCTTGCATTACTAAATGAAGGGCTTATGCTGGTTATCTGTAAGCACTAGTAAGAATATTTCATTATCCTGCTAAATAACTTAAGTAAAATAAATCTTTTTCTGCAATGTTGGAGATTGGCCATATCTGGAAGAACTTTGTTCAAGGGTACCAATAGTCTTCTCCAGTTCTCAATAGCTGCAGTGTATTTGGTGTTTAAACTTGTTCTCACACGTGGGGTGAGAAAGAACTTCCCTACATTTAATTTCCAGAACTATTACCCTCTCTTGCACTTGCTGTTGGACTAACCTGGATGTTCTCTTGAAGGTTCTTTGACACCACATCATGTAATGTGTGTGCTCTTTATCTCCAGCACTTTCACTGGGTCCTGGTAGGTTTTGAGGCTTTTTCATCCAAAATCATGAGTTGGTGGCATATGATGATTTTCATACTGCTGTGGATTAAGCATCTATTGTATGGGATAGTGATCCACTGCATCCTGTCCCAAAAAGCAGAACTGAAGAGTTTCTGAAGTATTTACTGCCACTATGAAATTTCGGACAGTTAGAAGGAACATAGGTATCAATAAAACATGAAAGGTTAATTTACTTTTTTTTCCCTGCTTTTCAAAGCTGCATAAGGAGGTGAAAAAAGCTCTAGGTTTTATTCCAAGAATTCATTTGCCATGAAAAATACCCCAGCGGAGAACAGAGAACCTTATGCAATTAGGGAGAAGGCTTAATTATAGCACAGCCAACAAAATTGGCTTCGGTGCTCACCATTTAAAGCAGCCAATACTGTAATGAGGGGCTTAATGCAGGACTCCAGCCACATGGTTTGATTATGCCACTGAAGGGGATAAAAGGGTACTGTATTATATACCCATATTATACAGACCATAAGTGGATGTTTTGGTTTTTCTTTTCCTCTTAAATGCTCCTTGCAGCATCCCATGCTGCTGAGGGAGTCACAAAATGTGATTTAGCAGAAGGATTGGAGGGAAGCAAATCTGTGTGTATGCAGAGAGGCAATACATGCACAGGCATTTGATTGACTACATGGTGGCTTTAGTGTATGAGTCATTGGCTAAAGAGCTACAGCTGTTTCTATCTCCTTTCTAAAACTATGAAAAAAAGTAGAAGAACAAACAGACGGGCATTTTCTCTATGACACCTAGATTTCAGCAAACTGGTAGGAGTTGAGTAACTGCAAGAAATAAAAAAAGTGACCCAACATCAGGCTCATCATATTTCCATTTTTAATTCCTGGGTTCTCCTTCTGGGTACCAAGTCTAACACTATTAGTTTTATTCTGATGGACAAATCAGATTCAGGCAGCAGTTTGATTGGCAATAATACACTGAAAGTCTACACTGGCAAGCTTACACTGAAAATATATCTGAAGGGAAGATTACACTTTTGGGTGGGTAGCTGGGAGGATCATTCCCCACACTGAAGCACTGGTTAAAAATACTTGAATCAAGACTTTTTCAAATTGACATCCTCTGTGTTATAAATACAACAGAATGACCACATCAAGAACCTCTGCCTCTCCCCATGGAGACACCAGGCAGTTTTGAGGGATTTCTAACAGGCTGTTACAAAGGTGTAGCTTTGCCTATATTCTCTCATCTCGCACTTTGTTGTGCCCAAATGAATGTCTGCACTTGACAGATTGTGTTTGGAAATGACAGTTTTCACCTGATACATGTGTCAATGAGAACAGTTCCCATGGTAAATGCCAGCCATGAGCCATGGGCAGAGAAAGGGCTGACCTTGTTAAAAAATGCTGCAGGCATTTGTAGTGAGAAAATGGTTTGTGGGTTTTATCCCTTTTTATATTGCCTTTGCACTCAGAAATACATAGATGTTTTTACTCAACATAAGAAATAACATTTAAATTTAATTAAACATTTGAAGAATCCCAAAAGATTAATATTTCAGGAAAGTAAAAGACTAAAGAGCTGTCTGTGTCATAAAACTCTAGATTAGGTAAAGAGCACTGTAGTATACACATTCTCTCTTCACAATATTTTACTATTACTGTTGTTCTGCTGGTTTAAATTCTTTATTCAATTTATTGACTCTGATCAAATGGTCCAACAGGGGCATTGATGATTACATACTTCTTAAATGTATATTTAATTTTATGGATTCTGTTCATTCATATGAGAGACTAGACAATGAAAAAGAAACAAGAAAAAAAATCGAATAGTAATAAAAACAAATAAAAAGCATGGACATCCTTTCTGAAGACCCAGGTGTTGATAAAATGCAGTGATATCTTGGCTGGTCTGAACATACATGAATACATAGAGTCCCAAGGAAAATTATTGTGTCCTTCAATTGAGTATCCAGTATGTATGCAGTGAATATTATTAACTATATTTGTTTCAAATCATAGGTGTCAAGTCCTCAATTTCTGCTGTGAACAGTAAAAATGTCAGTGTATGGACAGTGTGCCTAGTGTGAAGACTGCTGCTACGTCACTGTGGTATGTAATCCAAAGAATGTCTTCTGAGTTCTTTCTCATCAAAATTATTTTAAAGTTAAGATCTCATGATTTTCAAGGTCCCTACTTTTTTATCCAGGAACTCTTCAATGTCCCAGCTTCTTCGTACCTCGGAAGTTTCATTTAAGAACATTGCACAAGGAAAAAGTGTCAAATTAGTCCACCAATTTCTCTACATTGACTCTTTCAATTCTTTTTATTTCACCACCCAAGCATCGTCCCAGCATGAAGCTGACCACATGAACCAGGCAGCCACTAATCATGTTTCACACTCAGCCAAGTTTCTTTGATACTTTTCTATCAAAGTATCAATACTGAATCAGAGTTGAATGACACCTAATTGCAGTACACAGCTTGACTGCAAAAGGCCTCATCCACTAAGAGCAAAAAATTACCTCTATTGAAATCAAAGATTTTTGCAGCTGCTATCAGGAGTCCCAAAGCTAAGAGCATTATGGTTTTCATAGTATTCCTAATTTTGGTCTGGAGCACAGGCTCTTTCAGCTGCTGACATTTCAGGTCGGGCTATGTAATAACCATCCTCCAGATAGTTACATTTACTCCTAAATGGTCCTGAATTTTAATAAACCTGTAGAAGTGAGAGGCCATAAAGCTCTTGTCCTTGGCTAAACCCTTCACTATATGTTTGAGATTTCAACTAGTTTTAGACAGGATTTACCAGTACTACTGTTTCTTTTAGTCATGTACTGAATTCCAGCACAGAAGCTTCTGCATGATTCATTGGCACTGAAGGAATGGCACTTACAGATAAACAACGAGAACAAGGAGAAGATGTGATGTTAAAAAAACCCTTAATATTTTACATAGCATAGGCTCACATTTTCACATGGATCTTGATAAACAGGATAAACACTCTTATTTTCTTGGGAGCTTCGGGAGCTTGGAGACTTGAAGCCTGAACTGTACTGAAGTCAATTTCAGAAATGAAAATTCAGACACCTGTTTGCAAAAAGAACTGATTTCTTATTGTTGTGAGTTAATACTGAAACCAGGACACTTATAAAGCGGTCTAGGTTCTGACTTCACATGTTTTCAAAAAGATTTGTGCAATTAAACAATTTGAGTGTCTGTGCTTCATATTTACCCAAAAGAATGTTACAGTTGTGAAAACCTTTTTAAGATCTTGCTCTTCGGTGTTGGTCTAATGTTCATAAAATGACGTTTATTTTTGCTAAAGAAAGATATCGAGTTAGAGATTCCCCAGGATGCTTTGAAGAGACTCTAAAAACTGTGTTTACTTAGAGTAAAAGACAGAAACGGGGGCTCCTAAGCAGCATGGTTTCATTTTCAGGGAATATGGGGCCAATACTCTACTGTATCTTTGGCAATTAAAATAAAAGTGACTACAGGCAGGTCCGTTCAGTTATGGCATTCCTGATGTAAATGGAAGATAATGAAGTGAGACATTAAATTTACCAACAGCATCCTTGCATTGATTCAACATCCAGAAATTCTTTTAAACTTTTAAAATACAGAGCCAATTGTAGTATTTCAGTACTGAAATGACAGATGTAATTCTTCTAGTTATATTAACTTTATTTAGCTATTCTTAATTTTATATAATTTTATATAATTTATCTTAAAATAAAGATGTATACTTTTGAAATACAGTATTCCTTGACATGGCCAGTACTTTTTTTTTCATTTTAGATAATCATATTTATACCATTTGCTTACTGACCTCTCACATGAGCTTCTACAGCAGTTGTCAAGAAGATAACTAATTTCATTGTTCAGAGCAATGATGATCCTTCAGAACAAAGATTTGAAGCCATAGATATTTGGAAAAATGCAGATAGCGTAAAAATATAAATATATATATATCCCTCTCACAAAAATACCATCTCTTCGGGTCGGAACAGAATAGTCATTCTTTAACACTTTAAATAGAACTTAAGAAAACATCCCTGAACCTGATTGTTTCTCTGAGTTCATTACCCAGCCGCTTCCCCGCAGGCTGATTTCACACTGTTATTCCAGTGAGTGACCGTGTCTTCGAGGAAATGATCTGCTTCCTTGCGCTTTAGGCTTCCTCCCGGCCCTGGCGTGTTACGGTAATATGAATTATGGTGGCATTTTTTTCTTTTATAGTGCTCTCCACACTGGATGTATTGACAAGTAGGTGTAAAGTGTCTTCTGTTTGCTACCTCCTCTGTCATCTGCTGTGGACATACCCTTGACCAGAAGTTCTCTTTGCCCCATCAGATTGCTGTGCCAGTATTTTCCTTGACAGATATATTTAATAGAACTGTTGTGCTGATGTCCTGGGTACGCTGGCTTGTTACTGACCGAGAGGCGGGGTGCAGCAGCAAGGCACAGAAAATCCACTATACATTCTAACATTTAGGCTTTATCCTTTATTAGGTAGTGAGTAAGAGACATAAAAAGAATTGAGTTTGTTGTTTACAGCTGAACTTTAAAAGAGACTTGTGTGAACAAAAACTTGTTCCATAGAGCACTGTGACAAAAGAGGTCCAAGAAAACTGAAGGTGTCATTGCAAACTAGCTGATGTAAGTAGTTGGAATGACACTCTTATTTCTAGCAAAATTTGTATGAACTCTGCCCTTAGTACTGTGCCTCCATACATGCCACAGGCCACATTTTGGCAAGGATCAGCCTGTTGATTTTGATGGTATCACAGCAACACGGCAGGATGTACAACAGGTGTCCATGCACCAGAAGGCTGTGCATAAGAGCCTTCAGGATATTTGCCTATCTCCCATTTTCTCATCTGCATGCTTCCTCATGGGGAAAAGATAGCCTGCCCAGATCTTCTACCTGCCCAAAATATGAGTCCTCTGCTTCTTTAGCAAGATCTTACTAACACAGGTTCTTACAAAAGGCTCTGGAGACAAATGGTGGTTCATGGAGCACAGCTTGAAAGCTGCTGCCCTTTTCAAGGAGGAATCTGAATGCAGCTGGCAATGGCACTACAGCTTCTGCAAACAGATGAAAGGTTGAAAGCAGGCTTAAAAGACCAAATCCACTGAATCTTGCTATCTCATGTACCCAAATAAAATGAAACATTTTCAAAATTGAGTGCGATGAGCAGGTTTTGAAGGCTGGCTTATTTACTGCCTCTTTACTGGGAGCTGTGGAGTAGAGAGCCCTTTTAAATGTCAGCCCCTAGTTATTTAGATGTCTAAACTTGGCTTCAGGAACTAACTCATACTGTTGTTTTGAAAGTTAGGCCAAAGCAATCCAGCTGGTAATCAGCCCTGGAATCACCATCACGTCTTTTTCATGGCTACATAGGTGTGAATTAAATATAAATGAAAGCTCATTTCATTTCAAGGCACAAACGTTTGCAAATAAATTGGATGAAATACAAATACATAATATAGAACTTATTTTAATACTTCTAGATAAATAAATGCATCTCTTTGGAATTCTTTGGACACAGATATCCATGGAACCTCTTCTTTCTCTCTCTTTATACATTTTTTATAAAATCTAAATGTGGAGAGGTTTAAAAAATGGCAAATACGAATGTATATGGAAGGCTCACTGATGAACTGCAAGTCAAAAGTGCTGTGTATTCCCATCCTCTATATCTCCCACCTGTCTGCATTAACCACAGGCAGCATTATATAGCAACCACATGGTCAATATTTTGCATTACTGCCTTTTAATAAAATCTTTCAAATAATTTCCCCGTCTAAACTTAAATTATGCTTTTAAATTTTATTCTGCCTAAATGTATGGTAGGCATTTCACTTAGCTACACATCAGAGTGGTTGCATGTGACTCAGCAGCGCACTCCAAAATATTAATAGATACTTTTCAGCTCCCTATGGGAAAAAGCAGGCAGCAAGGATCAGATTCAAGAAGCCTATTTTTTTCTCTGTTGTTTGTTACTTACCACTTAATGACCCACATGTGAAATCAATGGTTATATAATTATTTTATATAGTAGATTTTCTGTTTATAAGTTATTTTTCTTACTCTAACATATATACAATATATCTATATATACCCCTGATAAATCTTACTTTAAAGGGACACAGTCAACCCCTTTAAGCCTCACAGTAAATATATAAGGCTTTAAGCTGTCCATACATAATGGTCAGCTACAGAATTCAAGGGTCCCTTCAGATCCTAAAAGTTGTATTTGTTCCAAACCCATGATGTGCAGTTATCTCGTAATATGTATCTCATGTGTCACTGTTTACATTTTATAAGTATATTAACACATTTTATATCACATCAGTAGGAAATAAAACAGGAGAATAAGTCTGTTTCTAAGACTAAGCCTATTGCAAAAAATATTACCTCTATCTACAGACACTCCCACTGGTGTGATATAAAATGAGTATGTGCCATTCTTGGGATGAAATTTTGGTTACACTGCAGTCAGGAGGATCTTTATACTGACTTAAATGAGACCAGGATTTCTATCCTGTTTTTCATTTGTCAGTTATGACTCTGTGTAACCAATTTGTGTCTTCCCTCTGCTCAACACTGAAGTGTCAGGCCTGTTTCATGGCAAGAGCATATTTTTTGTTGTCCACTGTCATGTCTTAAACATTGATCTATCCTGTATGTATTACACTTTTTGAATAAACACACAGTGTACACATACATTCTCAGTTAAATAAATGTTTGACCCATTCTGTGTACAGTATCTGAATTATTTTTCCTCCACTAGATCTTCTTTATCACTTTCTTTGCCCTAACCTAGATTATTTTCATGCCCATTCTTCTGTGAGTGAGGAAAACTTTGTTCACCAGGAACAGCTCCACATTATTGTAATAATTTTTGACTACTTACCAAAGTGACATAATTTTGTTCATTTTATCTTTTGCAACTCAGTTAGAAACCTAGTGGCATAGATAGAGACACAATACTACTGTTTTACAAGACATCTATTGTATCTACTTTTGTTCAGATAAATACCCAGTAACTGCTGATTTGGCAGGAGGATTGGTAAGGGTACTACTATTCACAGTGTTTCTTTTTTTTTTTTTCCTTCTTCTTTAATCTACAGAATAAAGTATTTTATATACATTGGAACCAGTTAATGCCCTTTAGACAAATTTGTAAGTTGTTTCATAAAGCAGGAAAGACATTGCAGGGAACTATGTGCCAAAATGCACAGTCAAAAGGCTTTTTAAGTTTTATATGTCACTACAAGTCAATGCTGGAGATCAGTTCTAAAACACTCAATGCTCAAGAGGAATGTTCTCATCTGGAGAAAATACTGCCCATTCCCCCTTTCAGAATTTGTTCAGTTCTCTATCAAAAGTTCTGGCTCTTCATATATACTTTAAACTATAAATAAACACTGCATAGTTCAATGTTCTTGATTTTCTTTTTTTTTTTTTTTTGTTTGTTTTGATTTGAAAAATTATTGCAGTACAATTAATTCCCGTTTGGAATTCAGTAAGGAGCAAACAGCACGGGGGTGTGGGTGGTCCGTATAGGCCCAGGAGCTGGTCGTAGGAGTGCTGGAGGAAGTGCTGAAGTCTGGAAAAGGGTGGCTGCTGGGGCTGTGCGAAGACTGAAGGGGGAATTCACAGCCACAGCAGCAGCTGCTGCTGCAGCTGCTAGCGGATTTGGTAAGATTCGTGGGGCCATCGGCTTTGAAGGTTCCTTTGAAAATACTAATTTTACCTGTGGGGAAGAAGAGAAAACAAACAAACAGAGAGACATAATTTGTTCGTGTTAGCTACTCGAGAGGGAGCTTGACTTAAGATTATATGTGCAAAATCAAGCAAGAGAGGCCTCGTGGTGGCTAGTGACTCTCTGAGATACAGACTTGTAACAGGTGACACAACCTCACCCGTTTCTCGAGGGTACAAGGATTTTGGTTGGGGACAAAGACTTTCAGTGCTCACACCTTATTGCTGACACTCATAATTTAATATGAGATCAGGAATCAAAGCAAATCTAAACTGAGGCTGGGGAATCTGCAACCAAACTAAAGCTGCATGTACCCTGCAACAATTAAATAAGGAAAAATTAGATATCAATTAATGGACCTCCATCTGGACAGCTTTACAATAAAGACCAGAGCAGAATAAAAACGTATCCTATTCCCTGGTCTGACTAAGAAGATATTTTGTTTTAGTCATTAGGATGCAAGTTCTACTTAAAATTAAGATCTCCATATATCTCCTCTTCATTAGCTCCTGCTTCTAATAACAAGTAAATAAACCAATATTATCTGTCATGGGTTATGAAAAGTTCTCATGTTTCATGTGTTTAAATGGGTGCTGCCCAATGTAATCTTGCTGTGTCTTCAATGTCTTCAACTGTTTTCCACTAAGATACTGTTCATTCTTATAAAGATTGAAAATGTGGGAGATATTCTATGAAACTATGATGTTTCTGTTCCTGTCGCTGAGGTTTCTTCTTAAAAAAACATTTTAAATCATGACATGATTTTAAATCTTGTGGACTACCAAATACAAATAAGAAAACACCCTCATTTAGAGTTCCCTAAAAAAGGGAAAAAACCCCAAACACTGAAGTTTTTCCAAGACTGAAAATACTCACAAGAGGTCCAGTAATATTTAAGAGAATTTACATTTGGTATACATACAAATGAACATCAGAGTAGTCTCTATGGATTTCGGCAGTTTTCAGTGCAATTTCAAGTTTCTAATGAGATGCCAGGAACCTGAATATCTTTGTTGTCTGGTTCTTGTAATGCTGATATAAGATTAGAAACTTCATTTACAGACATAGAAAAGTTCCCATTGTCTCTGATGGACTTTTGGTATTAATTATACAGTATATGAATATATGTACCATGCTGTGGTACATCTCAGTGCAACTATGGACACTTCTTACTTACAGGGAAACACAATTTCTCATGCTTGACTTGAAAGGGATTTTCAAGCAATTAACTTGTACATCTGACAGTTTCAACTCAACAGAACCCTAGTGAGTGAATAATCAGAATGTAAAGACAGGAGTACTCTGCCATGAACCACCAGTGAGTTTCATCGTTACACTATCACCATATTCCAGAAGGTCTCTTGCTTCTTTACTAGCCAGTTGGATAGAGGATTTTTACTTTTCCCAATACCTATTGACAACTCTGCTGGCTTCCAGGTCCTTTAAAGCTCTGGGAGAAATACTCAGATCAAACCAAATTCCGTAATTGTCTTAACAAAGGATATAATAGATGCTAGATATAAAATTCTTCATGGTGTCTATGAAAAGCAATGATCTGATCTTTTCCTTGATCAGTGTTATACTCACTGATCCAAGCTCTCTTCTTCCCTTGCTGAATATATGACTTTTTCCTCCTTCCTTACATTTTTTTAATAAATACCTTTTACAGCCTTATTTAAAACAGGAAAAAACAAACAAACAAACAAACAAAAAAAAACAACAAAAAAAAAAACCAAAAAAAAAACCCAAAAAAACCCCCCAAAACAAATAAACAAACAAAAACCTAAAACAAAACAACTCACCCAAACCAAAAAACCCTCCAAAACAGCCCTGAGGAAAATAAAAAGAAAAATAACCCTGAGTACAAAGCACTCTTTGGTCTACAGTTTCCAGTGAAGGATGTTTTTTGTAACAGCTATTTTATTGCAGAAAGTTTGGACTATCCAATGCTTGATAACCTTTTTCTCTCCAGTGTAGTATTTTATATATGCTGGACAGTTGTGGCTTGAAGAAATACCAAATAAGTCCCAACATTACTAGATTTCTTAAACTCTGAAATATCGCTGCGGGAACTTAAAAAGCTTCTGTCTCTGAAGCATGTAAATCTAGAGCAGACATAGAATTACAAATGATATTGAGAACATGGCAAAAGAAGGTTTTTTTGTCTA
Organism: Erpornis zantholeuca; assembly: GCA_013400515.1. Classification (NCBI taxonomy): domain Eukaryota; kingdom Metazoa; phylum Chordata; class Aves; order Passeriformes; family Timaliidae; genus Erpornis; species Erpornis zantholeuca. The sequence goes on along the minus strand of VZTN01036361.1, from coordinate 7,794 downwards.
GAAAAGCTATGAAAATGTACCATGTTCTTTTTTTTAATTTCTGTAGACAAATTTGGGGATGCTCATACATTTTTCATCATGAAGCACAAAGATCTTATGTGGCTGTTTCTGTTAAAAGGCTAGGGCTTTCTTACAATTCTTGGAGGAATCAGGTACTTTTAATGTAGTTAAATACCTTTTCAGTTAATTTACCAACATGATTCTGATTTCAAGGTAGCTGCAAAACTAGTAATATTTAACACATACAGTACCTTGCACTTTCATTTCAAACCTCTAATGAACTCAGAGGTCAACATTAAGAGGAAAGTAACCATTACTTGTTTCATTTCCAAAGAAGCAAACTAAGGGACATACAACTTGAAAAACTAATGGGAAGCATCCTGGTTTCAGCTAGGGAAAGAGAGTAGAAAAAAAAAGTAAAGAAAGAGCATTAAATTAAAAGTGAAATTTGAATATCTCTGGCTTGTTGCTGTGCCATTCTGCACTTCAAATGACAACAATTCTGGCAGTTTTTAAATTCAAAACCAAAGACTAAATGGAGAACTGGTCTCTCTTTTCTTATTAAAGCCACAATTCTACTACACAAATCTGTTCATTTATTGCTAGCTCATTCTCTCCTTCCTAAATCCCCTTTGCCTCTTTGATGCCCTCTAGCCTGACCTGTATATTGTGAGCAATTGGGATTGAGGGGGCAGAAAAAGGACACACTGTCATTATTTATCTTGAACCTTGGCTGGAGTTCTCAGAAATCACCACTACATAAATTGGTAGAGAACTGTGCACAACAACGACAATGTAATAGTTGTTTTTAACCCCTGGAAAACAATGAATTTCCTTAAGGAATAATAATCCTGTCAGAAAGGCTTTCCTCATTCCATATCCTACTTACCCCACTAACATATTTTCTATTCCTTTCAGTATAGTTTGTATTGGAGAGCTTGCTCTTTCTTGTGGATTACTGAGAAGCCCTATGGGGCTATTTCCCTGTTCGTGGATCTACCAGAATCGCACACTGCTTTATTCTACAACTGAATCCTGCATGAATGTGCCACTCATGAGGGCTGCCCCAACAAGGACGCAGTTTCTGCTGCCAACAAAAGAGCCTTAACTCAACATAAAGAGAAATGGATTTTTGCAGAAAAAAAACCATATTCCACCTGCATCAGAGAAGATGGTCAAGGCATAAGGAGCTAATCTGTATGAGGACAATGAATCAACATCCTGCCTCTGCCAGAACCATCTATAAACCCTTACAAAGCAGCAGATAAAACATTCATGCAGTTTAACTGATGGAGAAGATAAATGTCAGATGTTTCACTATCCCACCCACAATATAAGCTGATTCTTAACTAGTGGCAGCATCCTAGAGGGCTTTTTAATTAAAAAGTAAACCTTTTTCTCAGTTTTCAGAGCTAGTAGGAATTGTCTTTCAGACAGTTTATCCTGGCAGTCAAAAATGTGACCAGACCCATCCTGGAACAGTAAAATGAAAGAAGAGACATATTTTTTTAATTCTTTCACTTGTTATCTCAACAATTCTCTAAATAAGGATAGAAAGAATGGTTTATATTTTATAGAGTTTTATTCCGTTATTTCATCACTATTGTCCTTGGTGAAAACTGGAAAAATCTTGTTTGACATCTGGATGTTTTTTCCGTCTCTTGCTCTCTAATGACCTTTGCAACAAGCTTCTTTTCTGAGGTTATTCAGAGTAGCTACAAAAGCAAAGGTCCACATGTTGTGGTAAACATCCCTTAAATTATACCAAAAAATCCTTTGTGGGCTTCCACTAGCTCTTTCATATACTTGATACTCCAGTGGCTTACACTATTACTCTACTTCTAAACATTTTTCCACTTATATTTTCTAAAAATCTTACTCATCAGGATGAAAATAAAAGTAAAATAAAAAGGTGATGGTCTTACCCCTAGAGGATGTGTTCCCTTTTGGAGTTTGTTGTAAGGGCTGTATTTAGGTTTAGGCGGCTTCCCAGCAGCTCTGTCTTTGTGCCTTCTACTGCTTATGTGCTGTTAAAATACATTTTGGGGGTGGGGAGAAAACAGAGGGTGATAGTTCCACAACAGATCGCTTCAGGTTCTGCTTTACACAAGATCATGGCTCCAATACTAAAGGCTTTTACAACAGCATTACTTTGACAAATTCAGTAATGAAAGTGAATGGGGTTTCTTGCAATTTGAACACTCCTTTGTGCACCACATACTGGGACTGTAATTTTCATCAGTCCTAAGTTCAACTCTGCTTCCACTATGGTTAAAAAATTTTCCCACCTTTTCTAACTTCAGCAGGACTTGAGTCAGTTTAGAGACAGAAGCCTTTGAAAAACTCCTCCCTAACTCTATAAAGCACCCATCAAATTCAATCCAGTGCTGATAGAAAGTTTTCAAAGAATATTAGATAGTAAAGTATCCCCTATTTGGGGGAGAAAATAAGGTCACAAAATTGTTTAAATCCCTATGCTGCCTGGAGATCCTTGTAAGATGGTTACATATAAAAGTGACAGTGAAAAAAAATGCACAAAATCCATTATCTTCTTCAAAGGATCTTGAGGTTTTATAAGTATCTTTCTACTCAGATTATCTTGTAGTATTAGAAGTAAGGGACCTTTCTCAGAATTGTATTTTTACTTTGATTTTCATTTTCAAGAGAATTATCACAATAAAAAGACACAGAACCTTTTTTCATGTAACCAGAAAAATGGGTATTGCTATTGTCCATTACTGAATTTATCTTCATTCTTGTAAAGTTCCTTAACAAGTATTTAATTCCAAAAGGCATATGGAATTAAACTAAGTGCTGTTCAGAAAGCTTTGATCATCTGCAGAATGACTGAACATAACTTAGTGTAATTGCAATTTAGAGGTCGTGCTCCTCAGTTAGAGTGAAACATTGATAAAAAATATTAGAAATCCTCTCCATCCCACATTTCTACATGGGATACTCAGTGTTGTCTGAAAGTACTGGCTACACCCACCTTCACATCTTTGTAAAGGCAAATATGCAGTACACGAAATGGCAGAGTTTATTAATTCATAACAATTCTAGCAGTCTAAGGGCAGTTGTAACCTGTTGCAGCTTACGCCTTCTGAAACTCTTTAACAATGATGTCTAATTGAGAGTCTTTGGGAAAGCATATTCCATGCAAGGGAAAAGTATAATCAAAACAAAACATACACCATGGTGGGCAAGTACAATGGACAAATTTGTAAGTTCCATTTGGACACAAACTGTTATATTGACATGTGCTGACTGTGTTGTTCTTTACCCCCATGAAAACAAAGAAAGATTCTCACTCTGCAAGCTGGCTGAGTACCTGTTTCAGTTGTGTCTCGGAGTTTACGTGCACATCACATATTTCACAGTGAAATGTTTTGTTCTGAAGGCCTGTGTTTCCTTTATTCACAGGTCCTTTGCCTTTTACGCCTGCCCGGGGAAAGGCTTTTATGGTTCCACTTCCATTCCGAGCTTCCAGCATAGTTTTGTGCTTAGTCCCTGGAGACAATAGAAATGGGAAGCAGAAACAACTTTGGCAACTGGGTTGCATTCATTGTTTTATTTTCTTTTTAAAATAAAATCATATGAGCCTCAGCTTGGTGCCACGTGCTATCCTTGGAATAGGACTCTGTTGGTCTGTATCAGTCATACTAATGTAACACTATTTCACACCTGATATTTAGTTACTAAATTACATACCTATAGGTAATGCACTAGAACAAAGCAGCCACACCAGAAAGCAGTGGCACAATCAGATACCCTGATGTGAAGTTAAATGGGTGTGACTTTTCTCATTAACTCCTGCTGCTAATAAGATCTGAATTCTAGTTGCAAAAGAAAAGTAATTTAGCTATTAAAGATGTAGTTGGCTTTGATTTGTAGTCCACCTGAACAGATTGATAAACAGTATGTCTAGGTAGCTTACAATTAAATCTGTAATTAACTAATTACTTCCAAACCAGAAAGGGGCAGAGGTTGCTGGTAGCAACCTATGGATCATTAATGTCCTGGAGAGAAACCAAAACGTGAAAAACATTCATGTGAGAAAAGTGCACTTGTCTTATTTTGTTTTGTTTTTTAAATAAAGAGTAGATAAAGAACACTGGTGTTCTGTTGCTGCACCTTTATTCAGACTGAACAATTTCTTACACTGTCAACTCCCACGCAGGTAGTCTGTGATGATAATGGATTAACTACTGTGTACAGAACCACTCTTCCACTGCTAATTGCTGCATGCATCCACACAGAGACTTTTAAAAACATGCATGTGTGTGAGCACACACACAGTTTATCAATACAGGCACCAAAAGCTAGGGGGGCTGTGTTTAAATATTCAGAACAGTGTTTTGGCTCTCAGCCTGATTAGAATATTTAGAGTCTAACCCCCATATGAACTTAAATAGTTTAAAAGGGTACAGCTTTATGAAGTTGAACTTTTATCAGCTGAAGATCTGGCATACAGTAAACAGCATTCAAAACTGATGGAATTTTGTTTCTCATGAATGCCAACAAGTTTTAATTTCCATTCTAATTTGAGTTCTATAGTTATGCCAAAGTTATTTCTTTTTTCATTGCATCATAAAACCCTTGATCATTTTGCTCTAGGTATATTATCACTTTCTCTGCATTTCAAACCTAAGGTAGAATCATTCTGTCCCTTAACTCTGCTTACCCTTGATAAAAGGTACCCCCTGATATCCCAAATCAGGAACTTTCTGTAGGATAGCTATAGGTGGTCATTGCCAACCTATCAAATCCCCATCTTTTAACCCCACCCATCACAGAGCCAATCAATAACATGAGTGACTGTGAATAGTGGCTCTCTACTACTGGAACTTACTGATGCTACTAGCTCTAATTACAATAAAAAGTTTAAAAACTAAGAAAAATAGAGGTAGGCAATTACCCATCCAACTCTCATGCAGCAGCTGCTATCAGTTGATGAAAACAAAATATACATAATTTTAACAAGTTATTTATTAGCAGACAATATGGAGCTAAGAACTCCCATCATTGAACTCTGACTGACTGATGCTCCCTCTTTCAGCCTTAATTTGTTAGATTTCAAACAAAGCTAATGGCATTCATACTCAGTTTGCTAGTTGGCATAAGCAAAACTATGCAAACTGTGAACACCAAAGGTAATGAAGCAGAGCTGTCATTTAGCTTGATAAGGTTTTGAAGCTGCAAAAGCCAAAGTGTAAGAAAACGTGCAACTTGCATGCAATAAATTCCCTTCTTTCCCTTTTCCGAAAGCCTCTTTGCCTGTCATTTTTATACTTTAATAGTTAATGAATTCCATGTAATTGCCAGTTTTCTGCCACCTCTTTGTCCCCTGCTGCAAGAGATCTAATCTATTCAGGGGAAGATAATTGCAGCGCTCTTGAGACAGAAGGAAAAAAAAAGGAAGCAAGCAAGCACTGCTCCATCTCACCACTGTTGTGCGCCTCCAGCTGTGAGGCAGAGTTGACAGCGACTTTGCATAGTGAACAGTACAGCAGTCTTTTTGCTTTTTCTTCCTCAGTCTCAACGGAAGGGCAAGTGCTGCTGCTAGTGGCTGTTGTGGGGATTTTCTCCACTTTAGAGGTGATCTCAGTTGTCATAACACTGCTCTTCCGGATTTCCACGGTTGTCGTCGTTGATATTGCTGGTGTCCCTGTGTTAGCATCTGTAGGCAAAGAGAGCAGATGGAAAGAAATGAAAAACCAGAAAAAATCATGTGACCTTCGGTGCTTGCTTGTTTACATCCCAACGTTGTGATGAAACAGAGAGATTGTGCTGGTGATGACTTGTGGTAATGAACTAAACCTGACCTCATTCTCTGTATTTTGTGTGGTTATAAAATACAGTATTCCCATGTGTTGAAATGCCGTGTGTTGTCTCCTG
>VZTN01036357.1:0-22891 GCA_013400515.1 Erpornis zantholeuca | reverse complement strand
AGGTTGTCAGTGTGCCTGACAATTAGTGTGTTGAGGCTGGGAGATGTTAACCTCCTCTACTGTGACACTTTCGCAGTCTCACTGTAGGAGTCACAGGAACAAAACAAGAAAAGCACCACACGGCTGTTTTTTCTGTACATTTGCAATCAGAGTGATGAAATGCTGTGCCTTTGAGTCACAAGCGCTGAACACGATGCAGTTTCCAGTCCTGTACGTTTGCATGTCAGTTAGCAAGTAGGTTTAGAAATAGAATTAATGAAACATGGAAAGAGAAACAGAGTCAAAGGGTCCTGGTCTCGATTTTAAATGCCCACCTAAATTTGCCTCACTGTGTAAATATATTTGCTGAGCCCGGCTCAGCAGGCAGACCCGGTTAGAGAACCTGCCACGAGATGGCACTTTAAAGCAAGTCACTGTCCTGTTGTGGACTGTGGTGGCACAGGACATTTTTCAGTACTGCAGCTGCAAGAGGATAAAATGCTTTTTGGGAGAGCTGCAAAACTCCCAGCCCAAGCAGTCTGGAAGGAATACACTGGAATTGCTGAGAAGAGAAAAGGAGGGAGTAGCAATAAAAACCTCAGCAATAGCCTAGCCCTGGAGAAATTGCGGAGCCAAATTTTGGACTGAGCTGCATCTCCAAAAGCAGTTGAGCTACAGCCAGAAATCCAGTCCCATCTATGGGGAGATGGAACTGGGTTTGGAGCTGAAATACTAAGTCTGAATATTTCTTAATATTAGAAATTAAAAAGGCACTTAGAATTCCTCTTCCACCTCTAAAGAATGGTTTTCTCTGTTTTCTCTATGGCATCATAGATTTAAAAGCATCTTTATTGGTAATTTCTCAAGACAAACAGCAGTATTAGCTCACCAGCAGGGTAAGCCTGTTCGGGAGTCTGGCTGGTGAAGGTCTAGAGCACAAGTCATATAAAGAGGGGTTGAGGGAGCTCTGTTTGTTTGGTCTGGGGAAAAGGAGACTCAGGGGAAACCCTAATTCTTTCTACAATTACGACAGGAGGTTGTAGCAAGGCAGGTGTCACTTTCTTCCTCCTGTATAACAAGTGATAGAGATGAAATGGCCTCAGGTTGTGCCAAGGGAAGTTTAGACTAGAGAGTAGGAAAAATTTCTTAACTGAAAGGGTTACAAGCTGGAACAGACTGCTCAGGGAAGTGGTTGAGCCATCATCCCTGGAAGTATTTAAAAGTGTAATTGTGGCACTTAGGGACATGGTGGACTTGGCAGTGACAGGTTTATGGTTGGGCTCAATGGTCTTTAGGGTTTTTTCCAACCTAAATGATTCTGTGTTCTATTGTGTTCTACACAAGTACCCACCGGTGTTTACTGTGGCCACCTTGCTGAACAGCTTCTCCTGCTTTTTTTCCCAGCTGGTTTGCACCCCTACCACGTGGCGAATCTCCATGGTGATAATGCTTGCAGTCACACTTGCTGTGTCCTTCCTTGTCGAGGTGAATGTGCTTCATTGGATGTGCTGGTCAGCACTAATTGGAGAGGCAAAATGGTCAAGTCTTGCTCTTTCTCCCTCCTCCTCAGCCCAGTTTGGGAATGTCTAGTAGAACAGGAGTCATTTCTGCTACCTCACTCTTGCTCCCTTTTCTGAAAGCTCTCCATCTGAATTATACGGGAATGAAAGGCCTGGTCACCTTTTTCTTCCTCTGGTGAGCGGGATCTGTCAGGCCCTGCCCTGGACTAGAAAAGTATGAGCAGTCTGTGATGCTTTCCAGACAGATCCTGAGGTTTCTCAGGAGAAGCTGGTTACAGGTCTCTAGTGGAGAAGGTATGAAATGTGTGGTCAATAAAAGGCTGTTTAAGGGATGTGGATGAGCAGGGCAGGTGGGAGATCTGGGTCTCCATTATTTGCTCTATGTGTGTACTCCAGATGAAGAGTAAACTGCTGTCCAGGTCCTCTTAAACCTTCTTTGTGCTTTTACCTTTACAGGAAGCTGTCATTGAGAACAGACCCCTGTGGCTGTTTCTGAAAAAGACCTTCCGGTACCACTCAAAGAGCCACTACAAGAGGCTGCAGCACGTGTTAGAGCAGGACTCAGCCTGGCCACCTCTGAATGAAACCTTCTTCTCAGATTCTGTGGCAGTAACAGTAGAGGGAAGTATGGGAGGCCATAGTAATCCAACATTTGACGGCAGTGAGGACTCACTCTGAAGGAGACTGCAATGGACACTGGTCCAGGACAATTGCATTTGACCTTAAAAGGACTCAGTGACTTAAAAAAAGGAAGGACTGACTCATCACTCCTCTTCCATTCTAGGACTAACCAGCTCTTGCTTACATCTAAATTAACTGGAAGCACAAAAGCTGCTTCAGTAACACAAAGCCACAATGATGTTTCCTCTGTCCCCTTGCCCATGGCTGCCAGCTGTAAATTGAACACCTTGGTGAATATTGGTGAAGTATTTGTGGTTGAAACACCCCATTGCTGCAACCTCTGTTGAACTGTAATTATGCAGTCCCTAAGGGTGGGAGATCCTCCAGAAGATAAGTAGCTAACTGCAATAACAGCACTCCTCTGGGCAGATCCCCTTTAACAAAACTAGTGGAATTTATTCCCAATAGAAGCTGCTGAACATAGGCATTCCTGGGATTCCTCATGGGGTTTCAGATACTGCTACTCAGTATCTTGCTTTTTTTGGAGGTTTAAAACCTGGCAATAGTTGGTTTCCAGAGCTGGAAGGAGCTGCAAATAGCCAAAACTTTCTAGAAGTTCCCATTCCCAGCACCATGACGCTCTTCCCATGATGGGAACAAAAAGGGTTCTCTTGCTAGCTCACTGCAACCAGGCAATCTGTTTGCCCTCTTAGTTTTTAGCAAGTGATACTTCAATTTTATGGACAAAATATTTTTGACCTGCAAAGCAGAATGATTTCATTATTTAACAATTTTTTTGGCGAGAGGTACTTGTTCAGGACACCCATTTAAAATATGTAGAATGGAACATGTATAAATTGCAAATTGTGATCTCATCCTGTGGGTCTTCAAGGACATGCTCTCCCATGTGATGTGAGCTTGCTTTACTAGGACAGGTGCTGCACAGCTGGGCTGCCTCCTGGCATCAGCTTTACCCATGCCAAAAGAAGCAAACATTGAAGGGGTGATTACCCTCAAGGACCTAAGACCTGAAATAAAAGATGAGGAGCCAAATAAGTCTCAAAATAATTTTTTTCAGTTCTGTGGCATGGTCTTAAGTTGAACCATCTGAGGTTTTGTCTCTGGTTTCTCCATAATTGCAGATGCAATTATTTCATCAGCTCATACCCCTCATCTGCTAACCTTTGATGGTGACTTCTACTCACTTTGCTGTGCTGTGTTTGCCATATATAAATGCAACAACACTGCACATTCCTGCAAGTGTTAACTACTCAAAAAAATGCAGCTTCTACCTGCACATATTCTCTTCGCCCATCGGTGTTAACCTGCCTTTCTCCTTGCTGCATTTTGCAATCTTGGTCCCCAGCTGGGTGAAACAAGAAGATAGTCAGTCAGAAGGGCTTAGGATCAAGAGGAACAGTTCCTTATTTGGATATGGTATGCAGGGGGGCTGTGCCTTCTCAGCTGACTGCAGAGTTTGTTTTCCAAGGCTGGAGCTTACGCATGTTTTTACTGGGTGGGGTTGAGAAGCACTTTATTACTGGAAACTGTATTTTCCGACTATTGTGTGCTAAAGCACTCTTGTGCTGCCACAGAAAGCAAGTTGGGAATCATGGGAAAGACTTCTTTGGTTTTTAGACTTAAAAAGTAGCTTGGGAAACAAAGAGCGAATCAGAATAAATTATTAATTGTTTTGAGTCAACACATCTGCACCAGAGTAGAGTCTGAAAAATAATCTAACTTAAATCTAAAAATAACTAAGAAAATAAATAAATAACAGCTAAGAAAAAAAAAAAAACCCAAACAACAAACTCAACCAAGCAATACTTCAACTTGAACAAAACATTTATTTGACTCAAAGCAATTTTTAAATCTGTCTTAGACAAGTTTGACATAAGCAAATGGAGTAAATACTTTCCTACCTATAGTAGCTTACCTAATGGTAAATGCTTGTTACAAAGCCACACAACTGGACGCAAACAAGAAATGTTTCATATTGATTCCTAGAAGTGTCTCCAAAGTTTTCATGGGTTCCCAATTCACAGTAAAATCCACTGGAAGGGGAAGGCTAGATGCTCTCTGCATTCCACACAGCTTGAGGGACTAAAGAGCAGGGTAGTGGAGTTATTTCTAACTTCCTGTCTTTTAGATACAGTAACAGTTTTTTTGAAGTCAAAATTCACTGTCCTATTTACGAACTCCCTCACAAAACTAATATGTTGCTGAATGTGATACAGTGACAGTTGCAGTAGCATTGCAGACTGGACATGTGATTTATGTTTAGATACCACTGACACTATAAAAGTGCCAAATCTGGGCAGCCCTGTGGTAATTGTTTGGTTTATGAGATACAGACCTGCCTGCCTGCTGCTGAAATACAGCCTTACCTGCAAGAGAACAGAATTCAGATGCTAGGTAATGTTTAACCTCTGCCACTTTAACCTCTGCTCCTTTTAAAAGAGGTCAGTAAGTCAGGCTAGCACTTGGTGACCTGGGGGATTTGGAATGGGGGTGAGTGGTACTTCATAGACGTAATCCATGGGGGAAAGCTAGTGAACCTCTTTTTTATCTATTAGCCCACATTCCTGGCAGAAGGTCACTGGGAAGAATAGGAAGTTAAGAAGATGCTGCATACTTGTAACAGCTAAATATTTCCCTTACGATGGCTGTGTCCCTTCTTGGAGACTGTACTGTCAAAGACTGATGTCCTCCTCCCCTGCTGTTGGCCCTTATTCCCAACAGAACTTTTCCTGTGGGCGGGGACATCTTGCCTCCTGACTGAGAAGCAGCACAGACCTGGAGTGCTCCTGCTTTTACAGCTGCTAGGACCACAGCCAAGTCATAATTGCCCTTGCATGGAGGTTCTTGATAACGATCTAGAGCTGAATTTTTTTGGTTCAGCTAAGGCATACTCGTTTCTCTTTAACAGCCAAGGCACCAGAGAAATGCTGCTGCTGCTACTGGGCTTGCTGGTGGCCTCAACAGCAGAGAAAAGCACAATTGTGTTTTAGAATAGAGGGAAGTATTTGAAAAGTTGCTAATTTTAATTGCTTTAATCACCTCATAACTTCCTTTTCTCCTATGACATAGACACAAGATGGGGCTTTTTCCTGAATAGATAAAGACACACTGCAGGACTGATCTTCCTCCACAGAAGACAAAACAAACACATCTTGTGGATAAGAAGGGAAGCAGTTATGGTTGGATGGTTACTTGCTGAGTTTGCATATAGAAATGCCAGGCATGTGTTTCTGCATACAGGATATTGTTGTGTCACCTGCATTCACTGTAGTGGGCTATGGGTGCTACATGAGTGTCCTTAAAATGTGAGAGATCTATGAATGCTGAGACTTTAAACTTGTATGTGCCTGAACTTTTAGTGGAGTATGTTTGAAACCCTAAAAAATACACAAAAAAATCCAGGGCTCTCAAAATTGGTTAGATTTGATGTTACCAACCTTGCAGTGCCCTCTGGAGAGACGTTTTGAAGAGAATTCCAGGGTGGCAGACTGAAAAGTTTATTTGATTTGAACTTTGCACTTCCATCCAAGGCTGAAACTTCATGTTTGAAATATTAATGGTAGTGCCTGGAGGCAGACTGGTCCTCATAATCTTATGGTATTTCAGTCCAGATGCAGCTTCAGTATCCAAAGGCTGGCACACTGATTTAGTGTCTATTTCTTTGTCCTAGTGAATGTCGAAGAATGTATTAAATTTTCAATGAGGGGCCAAATTTGTCAGATGAATAATTCATTTCAGTTCCAATCTTTATGCAGAAAGAACTTTCACTGGCTATTTTAGTTCCACTAGCTCTACAGAATAGTCTGTCACTACTCCAGAGAAATCAAGGGGTGGGTAAATCTCAAAAAAATTTCATCTTAATCATTAGCTGTCAGTTAGGTAGCACAAAAACCAAAACTATGTTCTCGGATGTCTGTGGGGCTTATGGACTGTTTGAACATAATACATAGGAGTGAGTGATGACTGTTGTTATAAGGCTGACACAATGTACAGTAGCTAAAAGTATGGAAGTACAAGGAAATCAAAGCATCATTTTAGTAGTAGCCTAAGGCTACTTATTGCTGGCCTCACAGACCATTAGGTTCTCCTTACAACTTTCCATTTTACAAATAATTACCATATTCACTGTCACTTTCTTAAATCACAAAATATTAAAGACTTCTATGCTAATTTAATCTTCCCCCCCACCCACCAACACACATTTGGCTATTGTTTCCAGAGCAATTACATAACATCAGAAATGTTTTGGTCACCTCTGCTAGAAGGCTGTGCTAGGAAATCACATGACTTACAGTCTCTCAAGTCTGACTTTCCATTCCCAGCATAGTTGTGGCCAATGAGGACTTGGTTATCAACAGTGTCTAGTTATAGACATGTGTAAGCTGATAAGCTGTTTCCTGGCAGCCAGAAGGAACAGCTGTGTCCTGCAGTGCCTCAGGCAGCCAAGGAAGGGAGGGGATTGTCCGACTCTGCTCTGCTCTGGGGTGGAGTCACCTCTTGTTCTGGGAGCAGTTTTGGGCACCACAATGTAAGAAAGACATAAAACTGTTAGAGAGCATCCAAAGGAGGGCAATGAAGATGGTGAAGGACCTTGAGGGTGTACTAGCTTGAAAACAAGCCAGTGGGAGATTGCAAGTCAGAATTATAGTTTAATAGGAAAATTAAAAATAAATGCAAGAACACTGACAGAGTCAGGATACAACCCGGCACCCTGTTAGTCAGGGTGGTGGTAGCAACCCAGATGGAGTGGTCCTGTTGAAGTGGTGATCCTGTAGAAAAAAGGGTCTGGTCTTCACCTGACAGTCCAGTGGTAGCTCTCATCCTCTGGGAATCTCATACACAAGGGCTGCTTGTGATGTTCCAAACACCAGGTTATATCCAGGTGGGAACGCTTGGCTCCTCCCCCCAGGCAGAGCATCTCACAGTGGGCTGGTGCAATTCTGTGAGTCTTGGGTGAGTCCCTGATGGCCCATTAAACAGAGATAGCCCCTGGAAGGAGTTACCAAGGATGAGTCTTGGTGGAAGATATGCCCCACATGTTTTAAGAGCTTGTGAAGATTATGACAGAATACATGCTTTTCATTAGGTCTTACATTGTAACCTAGGACAGAGGGGAAGCCATATGAGGAGCAGCTGAGGGCACCTGGGTCTTTTCAGCCTGGAGGAAACTGAGGGAAGGCTCAATGCAGTTACAGCTTCCTTTTGAGGGGGAGAGAAGGGGCAGGCACTGATCTCTTTTCTCTGGTGACCAGTCACAGGACCCAAGGGAATGGCCTGAAGTTGTGTCAGGCTATGTTTAAGCTGGATATTAGAAAAAGGTTCCTCCCCCAGAGGGTGGTTGGGCACTGGAACAGGCTCCCCAGGGACGTGGCCACAGCACCAAGCCTGGCATAGCTCAAGAGTTTGGGCAATACTGTGAGGCACAGGGTGTGACTCCTGGGGATGGTGTTGTGCAGGGCCAGGAGTTGGACTTGATGATCCTTGTGGGTCCCTTCCAACTCAGCAGATTCTGTGTTTTGGTGAAGTTCAGACCTGGAGGCTAATGCTCTAAAACAGCCATGGAGAGCTTCAGAATAGCAAACAAACCCTTTAAATATGTGTTTAAGACTCCTGGATGTTGTAATGAAATGTTCTCACCTCCTCCCACAGTCAGCCTCTCCTGACATGTGTTACGTCCATCCCCTGATGTGTGTTCCATTCACATTTGCAGACTTTAAACCGCTTCTTTTTGGTTTTAGGTCTTTACCCTTGTGTTGTTGATGAGCAACACTGAATATTCAGTGACCCTCATAATCCTGTCAATCATTTCTGTTGGCTTAACAGTATGCCCTGAGACAGGTTGGATCTGCTGCGAGGCCTGCCAGCTGCCCATCCTGCAGTCTGCTAGCAATTCCCTCTACTGTACAGACAACTAGCTATTTATATGTTCTTTCTGGTTATAGTTTAATTCCTGTGAATTTTGCTGTATTACTACAGATGCATTGATAGAGCAGAGTCAAAAAACTCTCAGCTGGGGGGTCCTGAAATTCCAAGAGTTTAAGAAGACCTGATACCTGCAGCTTGTAAGACTCACTAACAGTGATTTTGCTTCCTATGGTAATTTCAGGAGGATTGACTGCTCTTAAGGTTGGCTAAATAAGAGCTCTTGACAGCAAAAAGAAACATGGTCCCCCTGAAGCCAGATGAAATTTCCTGGTGCTTCCTGTTGGTGTTGACAAATGCTCTTGCTGAGAATTTGGAAAACATTCCCTTGATTTCTCACCCCACTTTAAAAATACCCACTAAAGATAAAAATCACACAGAGAAAGGATATAAGAGAAAAAAAATGGTGAAACTCTGTGAATAGAAATACAGATGGGAAGGAGTGATAGGAGTCTGGCAGGCAACAGTTCAGTCTCTCAGTTCTGGAGATTAGATGTGCTGCTCCCCTCTATTGTGAAAATTTAAAAGCAAAAATGAACTGGGCATTCCTGACTCCTGATAAATGTTTTATCAATTTTAAGGAAGACATAAGTGCTAGAGGTTCAACACTGAGAATTGCAGTTCCCTCAGATGGCATGATGTGATTAGAGGTGGTAGAGGGGGTGAAGGGATGGCAGCTCTGCACTGACCTGTTTGTCATGATCACATGCTGCTTCAGACCCAGACACAGCTCCAAATTCATTGCTAAAATCGTTGTTCCTGCACTGAATACTGGGCAAGGGTAAGACTCAGCCTTTTGAAAAGTTCCTTGAGAGGGTGAAGTGCTATCTGTGGAGTGCTGCCCAGGAGCACTTTTGTCACTGCCTCTCACTGATCTTGGCAAAGTCCATGTGAAGAGCTGGGGCCTTTGCCAGCACAGGTGTGCTGGCTGTACATCATGTTTTTGTATCTCCAGTATCTGTAGGATAAGTAGCACTCCCACGATGAACAAGTGCTCAGAGATGCCAGTACACCTTTGTACTTAAAGTATTGGTGTCCATCATTTTGCAATTGCAACTTTTAAATCAAGATTAGGCATTCTCTCTAATGGCTTTGTAATGACAATTAACTTAATCATTACCTTGGGAGGTTTAATTGTGTGAATTAGATTGCAATAACTGACAAAGCACAGACACCCAACTAAATTAGAATTTCTGTATTTCTTCTTGCAATGGCAGTTTCCTAATGATAGTCTTTACAACTTTGTGGTTCTGTTTATGTCCTGCAATTGTTGAGCACAAATAAACCTAATAAGGGACTGCAGATAGCAATTCTGCAGTTAAGGGGGCTGACTCTGGCATGAAGCAGGAATTGCTCCTCAAAGGCCAAGGGAGATACAGGGGCATGAATTGGAGTCAAACAAAATTAGATCCATGTTCCCACCACAGCTTGTTCTAGGTTAACTTGATGAACTCACATGGTGGCTTTTAATGAGTAATGTGAAACCTCCCGGGATAACCCCGTGTGCAGTTTCTGTGCTGTTAGCATAGCCACCGAATTGTAACTTCCTGTTCCATGTTCAGTACTGGTGTTTCAACTCTGCAGTTGCTTTCCCATCCACAGCAGCCTCCTAGGCTGCACCTCCTCGAGGAGCATAAAAAAGTTCAGGTCACTGTCTGCACTAAGAGAGGAGTGAGTCATCTCCATCTCATCTTCCTCACCAGCCTGTATAATGAACTAACATGTTGAAATGTCTCTGGAATTGCACAGCAAAGGAAGAATTGGGCAGAGGGAGGTGAGGTGGGCAGGGCAGCAAGAATTGTGGACACAGCCTGTATGATGCAGTAGTGATGCATCTGTATCTGCAGCATCTCTCATGATACAGGTGAACCCAGTAATTTGTGTCAAGAGTAAAGAACAGCTTGGAAATTTAATTTCACAAACAAGCAACTAGATAACAGTTCTGGACTTCCAAGACTTGCTTCCTGGCTCTGCTATAGTCTGCTTACACAATCTTGTCAAGCAGCTCAAGGGTGCTTTTTAAGGAGTCTAGACACACGACTCCCATCGAGGTATGTGCTTTCTTTCCCAGCCTCAGTTCCTCATCCATAAAATAGGGGTTATAGCTGTTTTTGCCTCCCAAAGATATTGAGATGAACAATAGTTAGGGTGATGGGAGATGTAAAGGCCTTGGGTAGCATTTCCTGATCAGGGTGTTTCAGGGACACGAGGCAAATGAAGCTGACGATGCTCACTCGGAGAGAGAGGTTTAAAGGGCTGATCTTTGAGCTGTTGTTTTTCAGCCAGTATTATTTCTAAGAAGCACTGGTTTAAAATAATATGGTGTAGAAGATTACTGATATTGTGTGTATGTTGAGACTTAATTTACTTGCCCAAAACTTGTGCACAAAAGAAGTTCATTTTTGTATTGTTCTACAGGAATCTTTTTACTAAGCCCCCGAAGACACGTTTCTTTTAGGTGGAAAGAAGTTGTGTCTCTCCTGTGATGCTGTCCTGACTGATGGGAGCTTCATGGTGAATGAAAGAATGTTCTCAGGTGCAGCATTGGAAATAGAAATGCTAAGGGTCTCTGAAAGGGAGATGTCTCTGTTGTTCTGACAGCAAATTATTTACTATTTATTAGTGTAGTTTGCAGCAGGAGGGAGAAAATCTGTGGCTTGAATAATTCACAGTTGTATTAAGCTTTTCGACACTGCCATTGTGTAATATGTATTTCTTATCCACATTAAAAACAAGTAGCATTCATGTACTGTTAGGAGTAGAAAGTGAAAACACTCAAATATACTGAATATGTATTTTTTAGTTTTTGGATTCTGATGTTGCAGCAATTCAGCTCAAGCACCCAGAGCTGAGAGGCCAGTGATAGCCATAAAAATCAAGATTCTGCAAGGCATAAACTTGGTTCAGGGACAAAATGTGACCCAAGATCCTCATACATAATATTCAGAAAAACCTATAATAGAATGGGTGGGAGGTGGCATGAGAAGGAAAGAGGCTGCTCTTCTCCCTGCCATATCCTGGCCTGGAGGGGTTCTAGATCTCTACAGTTAACTACCTTGTCATTTTTTCCTTCCTTGTCAACCTTTTTCTCAAGAGAGACATCCAAGTGTGTTTGGGGAGGCAGAGAGCAATGGGTGTCCCTGCTTCCTGTGCAGCTCCTTCCCTCTGAGGAAGGCACCTGCCACCACAGTGCCCAGGTGTAACCACAAAGGTCACTGCTAATTCAAGGCAAACAGAATTCAGCAACAGCCTGAGTGCTTTTAATTACCCTGAGGGCATTAGGAGAATATGCACAGGGCTGTTCAATTATGTTATTCTCAGCACAGTTAATAAATATTCTCAATCTAGTCAATAAACCTTTCATCATGTAAATGTTAGGATAACGCTCGTTCTGTTGAATTAAGTGTTGCTGGCTTTGGTGCTTGTCAAATCTCACCTACCTTCTTCAAAATCCATGAGACCACAGATCAGAGCTGCAAAGTTCACATCTTTAGGGACTTCCTTAAACCCTGGCAGGCTACATCTCAATTTCAAGCCCAAAGACCATTGGAATCCTAAAGGAATAACCATATAAACATTAAAGTCGATTCCATTAGAACTGTACTATTTAATTCATATTGCAAATACGGTAACAGAGTTCAGCACTTCAGTGCATGTGATGCTGAACTCAAAATGTTAATCTTTTCCAGTGACCAGGACAAATCATACACCCCATATCAACTCCCAGGGTCATTAGCAGTTATTAGTACACCAGATACTTCAACACCACAGAGATAATTATGCCATAATGAATGAAAGAAGAAATTCATTGCAATAGGAGAATAATCACATGCCCAATACTTCTTAAGAAAGCACACAGGAAATTGCTATCTGATGCAAATTAATGAGATGAAATTAATAAGTGTCAACCCATAAAATACTCCTCCAGTGGGACCAGATTGCAGGCACTTAGTACAATCTCTTCTTGGCCCTCCTCCAGTGCCCCAGGGAGGAGGTGCATGTTGAACAGGCTCACAGCCCACCAAAAGGCAGGCAGCTCAAGCAGTGCCAGAGTGATTTCCACCAAGGTACCCCTGCAGGCAGTGTCTCACATAAGCAGCAGAACAAAACTGGATCCATGTGTCAGAATTAACTCATGTAATTAAAACCATCCTCTGTAAGGCATCACAATGCAAAGCTCTTTTTGCAGGCGTGTCCAACGTGCATCCAGCTTGGAACATGCTGGTGACTTGCCAAGAACATGAGGAGGAGCTATTGCTGTGTGCCTGGATCTCATTAGCCTATTTGCATAATTACTCTTTCTTAAATGTTCACATTTTTAAATGTATTGTAAGCTAGCTGTCAGCTAAGCTCAAAACTGTGAGGCAGTAAAGGAATTTAATTCTACTTACAAAATATCCTATTGTATGTTTAATAAGATATAAATATTTGTTTCGTTTTATGTGATGGTTAGCAGCTTCACAGTGTCTTTCAAGTATTAATTAATTAATAAGCCAATTATGATCAGGCTGAGAACAAGGTATAATGTGCTGGAAACAGAAGAGGCTTTGATGGCCCAGAGGGACAACAGGTCCTGGATTTACTGTGCTTTTTAATAGAGCTGCTTGTTTCCAGATTCATTTCACCGTGCCTGTGGTAGTAACAGGGGATGCTAGTGCTGATCAAAGAGGAATATATTTATTTAAAGTTCTCCTTAACAGGCCAGACTAAATGGTAATGGGCCATGTTGCAGGCTGGGAGACACATATTGTCAGCCATGAAAAGAGACGACTCTGATAAATAACTTCTGTGATGAAATTACAGTGTCTTCACCCAGCCCAGCCTCGCATGTCTTCAGTCTGAACTGCGTGCAAAGGAGGGAATAAACCTTGAGGCTGGACTGAAAGAGAAAAGAAAGAAACAGAAAGAACGGGTCATGAATCTGTGAGTTATGCTGGGGCATGGTGTCAACAGGAGTAACCAACTTATCCATTTTTAACACCAAGGTGTGAGGGACAAGGAGCTGGTGCCTGTGGCGATGCAGATGTAAAATCTACAGCTGGAAGTGAAGCTGGGGCTCCTTATGGCTCTTTCAAACTTCTCCCAGGGTCACTGGGAGCAGGCTAACAATGCTTATCCACCCCTGGAGTGAGAAGCACCAGCCTAAGCAGATACACTCCCTTTCTATCGTGCAGCCTCACAACCCTTCTGCAAGGGCACATTGCCAGGATTTTTTGAGATTCCTGCTGTGAGATGTTTCTTCTCCAATAGGGCTGTTTCTGCTCAAACAGCAATTGCTAAATAGGACTCCTGTCCCAGCCCATCAGAGAGTTTTACCATCTCAGTTACTTCACATCAAGCTGAACTCATGAGAATTAATCAGTGGGTATTTCTTGGCCCTCTTAAAAGTGGTGCCACTAACAATATGTTTTTAATCAAGTTTCAAAAAATCCCTAGGTTTCCATCCTCTGCCTGGGGAACTGTGGAGGCATAGAGAGCTGTCATCCACTGGTTGTTTTGGATAAGAAGATTCAGGGAAATCCCCTGCATCTGAAAAGTTTTTGAGTGACTCAGGGCTGCCTACATTTGCTCTCTTAATTTTACTTGGAAACACGGGAGGGTAAGGAAGGAGAGGGAGAGCCTGGTCTCTGCTTGCTGAAAGCAGATGATCAGACCACGCTATGGATTTCGTCTTCAAAAGCCCTTGGGAAGCTCTGTGTTCTGACAGCTGAAAATGTAGTCCCAACCTGCTTTTTCCAAGCAGAAGGAGCAGGATTTCTTGTAACAATCCCAAGAAGACAGTGCTACGGCAATGACGAAATTAGTCTTGTTACTAAGGTTCCTCTGTTCACATGACAATGTCACTGTAACTCACCAAATTTCAGTTTCCAGTTTTCCGGGACTATAGATTCAGAAGTATTGCATTAATATGTGTTTATTAAGGGAAAGGCTGGGACAAAGACTGGAAAACAAGTGAAATATTAAAAAAACCACCAAGATTCCTGGGAAGTATGCTAAGATGACAGTTGTTGAGTCAATGGTTCATAAACTTGAAATCAGTGGTCTGATTCCATAGTCAGAAGGCAGAGAATGTGAAATTATCAAAAGCAAAACAGTCAACTGTTATTTATAAATCAATTTATCAAGAAAGATGCAAAGTTCAGGATAGAATTTGGTAATAAATTATCCAAATAATATCTCACTTTCCTGGCCTCTTCTGGACTCCTGTGGAAGGAATAGCAGTCCTGCCTCAATTCCCATTTTCTTCTGAGCTGTGGAGAATAGTCATTGTTTCACCGAAGACTGGGGAGGAACAGTACAACATGTACATGAAAGAACCACCAGAAACATTGTCCAGCCTTTGCAGACAAGACACTCATGGGGAGTTTCTACACTCATACAGAAAGAGCAACTTTATAGTGTTTTTGACCTTAATCAAAACTTTAATCAGAGCTTACATTGGGGCTGAAATCCTAAAAGGATTTCCACTGGCCCCACTGCAACTGCATATATATGACTCCTCCCACAAACAAGCCTTGGGTTCATTAAACATTATTAGTTAATGCTACAAACAAGTTTTCATTGCTTGTAAGTTAAAGATGCACAGAACCCAACAACTAGAGAAAATCACAGCTCTGTGCAGCCTGAAGTTCTGCTGCATGTATCTTAGCTGACTTGCATCTGCTGAAGATTTAGTGCATAAATAATATTGGTATGCCAAAATATCCAGAGCAGATGTAGGATCACAGTAATTGCATGCATCACATCACTTGTGTTGTGCTGTACAAGTTCTTAAATTTCCTCCTAATTTATTGCCCTGTAAATTCAGCATTGAGTTACTGGCCCAGCTTGTAGAGGCTTTAAATCTTAGCAGTGCAAAACTCACTGTGGACATGCAAATTACTGTTATTAAGGATAATTGATATTAACACTCGAGCCAAGACTCCTGTCCTCTCGTTGCAAATAAATGCAGGCTTTTCTTTTTTGTGTGTGAAGAATATTATAGGCTTGTGTTCAAATTTGTCTGCAAATTTGAAACTCAGGTCACTCCTACAATTCACTGAATACCCCAAAACAGTCCCAAGCAAACACATAACCAATGATCTGTGGCTCTGTGGTTTGTAATTTTAGGTGTAACTGGCCTGCAAACAGGTGAAGGGCTCCTCAGTGCAATGAGCTACCCGAGAGGGTCTGGCAGAGGCCACTAAGATGATTTGGGGTCTGGAGTATCTCTCTTAGGAGGCGAGACTGTGGGAGCTGGGCCTGTTTGGTCTGAAGGAAAGTGAGAGGAAATACCATCAATGCATATAAATATCTCAAAGGTGGCTGGCAAGAGGAAGGTGCCAGACTCTTCTCAGTGGTGCCCAGCGACAGGATGAGGAACAATGGCCATAAACTAAAACACAGACAGTTCCACTTCAATGTGAGGGAGAACTTCTTTCTGTTGAGGGCAGCAGAGCACTGGAACAGCTGCCCACGGAGGTCATGGAGTTCTCCCTCTACGGAGATGTCCACAACCCACCTGGATGGTTCCTGTGTCACCTGCTCCAGGTGACCCTGCCTGGGCAGGGGGTTGGACTGCATGATCTCTAGGATCCCTTCCAACCCTAACAACTCTGTGAAAACTGTTCTAAGGGACAATAGAAAGACTTAGTATAGAACCACATAGGATCTAATGACACAAGCCTCCAAACAAGCAAACAGCAGCAAGAAATAGGCCTTCAGAATTACGTTCTACTTTCCTCAGTTTCTCAGTAGGTCCTCTTACCCTATCTGGATTGTTTCTCTATTGATTTCAGCTTAATGAATCATTAGGTACTGCCCTGTAAAGCTGTCATTGCAGGATGTCGTAGAGAGTATATGCAGAAAAATACTGCAGAGTTAAAAGGAACTCTTTGCTTTTAGAATCAGAGGAATGACCAGAAAATTGAAAATTTAGTATTTAAAAGAATTCTTACATTAACACATAAGCTTAAAAGCAATTTCCTCGGTCATGTGATTTACTACTAACAGGCAGCAAAGTCAGGCTCATTGAAGCAGACAAACTGGAGGGTTTCACTCCAGCTTCCACTGCCTGGTGAATGGCAGAAAAATGCAAGGCAAACACAGCTGCTCCCTGTGTAAGCACAGCCAGGGATGGCTGCTTTTGAGTGCCAGGGAGAATTCAATGTTTTCAATGCCTAATAACTGTATCCTTGCTGGGGATTCAGAAGTGGCTCTGAGGAACAGAGGAGACCTGGGGGTAGTTCATATCTATCCCAGTGTATATTGGAAATGTGGTAAAGATTATGCATCCATTGGGGAGAAATCATTAGTAGAGTGATTCTTTAAATCATTAACAGAGTGATTATTTCCCCAGGACTTGTGACATAGCTACATGAATATCTGGCAAGGCTTTGCAGATGCACCTCAGTCATGCTTGAAGTGTGCACAATTAATGCAATTATACACACTTGTCTGTGTGACAATTTGCTGGGCCAAATTTCAGTGTCTGAGCTAGCAGTCTGTGGCTTAAAGCAGGCTGGTATGTGTGAAAATGTGTAAAGAATCAAGTATTGCCAGGTGAAAATATTACAAAGGGATGCTGCAGAAGGCTGTGTGCCTGGTTTCCTGGAGGGAAGCTGACAAGGTGGAAGTGAAATAGCATGTTATGACCTCAGTCTTAAACTAAATGTTGTCTTATTTCTGGTAGGAATATACTAATACTGAGGTTAAGATCACCTTGGAAGAAGAAGCCTGAAACCATTTTGCAATGAATGGAAAGTCCTCTCAGATTATTGTCAAGCACTTCTACCGCTTGCTGCCAAAAGTAAGTGCAGAAAAAACAATGCACTTACTTGTTCCCCTATTTTATTTCATGTCAGTGGTGTTCTGTTGGGAGAAAGTGTTTTTCTGTCAGCAGCTGTAATGTTACTTCACATTTTGACAACTCCCACCATGCCTCATGTTTAACCTGAGCAGCTTGCTTTCAGCATCTTGTAACACTCAGATGACAGGGGTGGCTGTGGTGCTGTGAGCACCTGAGCAGTGGAATTACTCCATGGTCACCTTCTCAATTCCAGTTTAATTAAAAACATCAACCTCATGCCCATGTGCCACTTCCACTTCCAGCAATGGCCTTGCTCAACAGGACCATCAGGAATGTGAAATAACCACCTCTAGCAGCAGAGTTCTTCCACTCCTGTCACTAAGTCCATAAAACAGCTGGTGCTGGGACAGATTCTCAAATTTTATACTCTCTAGCCAGATTTTCAGGTAGAAGAAACCTCAGGCTGAGCAGTGTTATTGCTGCTGTCATCAACCATCTGTTCTGTACTTGGGAAGCCTTTACAATGCTTGACTGCTCTAAAGGCTGCTGCAAAGCATGTGGTGATCACTGGCTTCTCAGCACCTCTGACAGAACAGGTGAGGCAGAAAACAGCAAGATAAATATGAAGTTAGAGGAGACCTAAACCCTAAGGGGGGCAAAACCATGTCAAGGTTTTAGAATTGGGATTAGAGCATTTTACAAGTGTCAGGCACCCAGAAAGGAGGTCTGATCCTGCCTCTGTGGAGCAATGAAGGCACAAATACTGCCAAGGCAGCCCATTGCTCTTTCTTGCAGCTACTGGTGAATGTGACTATCTTTGAAAGAATGTCTCCTGGCCAGAAGTTCAGCCTTGTTGCATATTTTCAGAAACTTAAGTAAGGTTCTCTTTTATTTTCTTCTGGAACCAAATAAATAACACGTTTCTTAAAGTGTGATTGCCCCATCTTGTGCTGCTCCAGGCTCATCTTTCCCACCTTCCCTTCCTCCACAAGTGATCCCCCTTTGCATCCTTTGCAGCTGCTTTTCTTCCTGTTCCCTCACAGGGATCCCTCTGCATTGGGGATGCACCCCTCACCCAGACAGAGGCACTGCCTCTCTCCAGCACAGCCCAGAAGGCAGCACTAAATGAGGCTGAGAGAAAAACACCAAAGCAAACCCCCACATTTACAAATAACCCCAACCCCAGCAACTACTGCACGGTTGCTGGCGCTGTCTGGCAGCCTGGCAAAGCTGAAAACAACCTAGCATAATTTGGGGGTTTGACCCCAAAGATGCTCCTCCAGGTCTCCCAAAGGAAAGTTTTCTCCCCCAATCATGATTCTCACTAATTATGGATATTGCATTCTAAGCACAAATAATGCATTATACCATTCTAAAAAAGCAACAGTTCATTATTTATTAATTATCAGGTGGGAAGGATATTTGTCCATCTTATCACTGCCATGGATTTCAGGCTTCGAAAATGGTCCATGCAGTGACAACACTGTTAGAGCAGGAGGTGTCTGTGACCTCATCTTTCACCTCCCAGATCCCCAGCCTCCAGTGTCTGCTGGAGCTGATCAGGTGAGTTTGCTGGGTGCAGTCATGGGGTGCTGCTGCTGCTGCCTGCTCTGAGTTGGTGTATGGGGTTGTGAGTGGGAGTGCACAGATCTCCCCTGCCGAAAGATGCCAACAAAGATAAAAACCTGTGCCCATCCCTGGCCCCCTCTGCCCCACCTCACTGCCCTCCCCAAGGTCTGGCCACACAGCTCCACCAGGGAATAAAACAGCCTTTGGTCTGTTTTTTCTGGAATCCAACTTTGCTTGAAAAATATCTCTGATATCAGAAGCTGGCTTGTTCCCATCTTTGTGAAACATAAAAAGGCTCTCCCCATATTCCAGAGCCAAGCTCTACTATGCATTGTTCACATATATATATTACACACACATACGTGTGTATGTATATATATATATTTATATATGTGTGTGTGTGTATATATATATATATGTACAAAATTGAGTAGCATATCATCACACAGAAAGGAAACAGTAGGGCAGGAGGCCCAGCGAGGTGTTTCAATGGGGATGTTCTCAGATGCCAGGGCTCAGCCAGGACTGTTTCCCTGCCTCTGCATGGATGCATCACAGGGGAAGTGTGCCACTGTGGGCAGCTGCAGCACACATCTTCATAATTGTGTCTCTCAAGCACTGCTGCCATTGCCCACCTGGGAGCCAAGATTTTGGCATTGACCAGAAAACTAAATAAATTCTATGCAATTTTTTTTAAGCTATTTTTTGGTTTTGTATTGTCTGTTT
The DNA here is from genome assembly GCA_013400515.1 of Erpornis zantholeuca. Taxonomy (NCBI): domain Eukaryota; kingdom Metazoa; phylum Chordata; class Aves; order Passeriformes; family Timaliidae; genus Erpornis; species Erpornis zantholeuca. The sequence continues at coordinate 3,745 of VZTN01036357.1, read as the reverse complement.
GATGGTTTTTTTCTTTAATATATGTCTTTCACTCCTGTACTTGATACCTGGTTATTATAGCAGGCTGGGTTGGAAAGAAGAGGGAATTGCTGTTTGCAGTGCCCTTTTTCTGGAGAGAGCAGGAGCAAAGTGCTGGGTGTTACCTTTCAGACATTTCTCCAGGAAACCACTATGTGTCCCTCAGCAGCCCAGTGGGAAAATGGTACCAGCAGTAAAGACACTGCAGCTGTGACTATTATCTTCTATCATCTACATCATTGTGACCTTTGTTTTTTCCAAGGGAATGCTCTTCTGGAAGCCCATCTACACCAACTGTGAGCTGGAGGAACATCTGCTCTGCAGAATCTTGTTCTTCTCTCAAAATAACCCTGGCTGGAGAGGCTGCTAGGAAGGGGATGCTGTGGATTTTTCTGCACCCACAGCATTCACTGGCATGTAAAAGAATTGTTGGTGTATGCAAGCTTCTCCCTCTCCATTTCAAAATGCTCTGCTTATGTCCCTCTTCCTTGAGAAAGGAAAAAGCAGATCTGAAAAAGGAGACTGCAGCTTGGTTTTGAAAACATGTGCCTCCAGAAGATGATGTGGTGGATTTAGTGCAGAATTATGTATTACTGTGAGCACAGAACATATGAGCGTCAGATGTACTTACTTTGAAATACACACATCAAAAAGAATTCCTCTGAGATTCACAGTCTTACCTCACCTGACTTCCATTCCTAGAGAAGAGAGAGAAAAGCCTGTGATGATAATATCACTGTTAAAACCTCTCCTTTTCTGTTTGAGTTCTGCAGAGATGATTTAGCCTGCCCAGCCCTCAGTTGACTGAGACCTCTCTTGCAATTGCAGCTTTTTGCTCATGGATGAGGGAAGGACTTTGACTAATCTTAGCAGAGTTGACTTTTTAAGGACTTTTGTTAAAAGGCAGGTCCCAAGCCCATTACACAGAGCATTCATCCCCTACACAAGACAGGTAAGACCAGAAAGAAGCTGCAAGCAGCCAGGCTGAGATGGGACAGAGGACTTTATCAGCCCAGAAATCTGCACATGCTCCTAGGTGTTTGGTGACCACCCCTAGGAGAGAGCAAAGGGCAATTCCCTTGGTTTTACCATCCACTTAGCTCTGTCCCCCTCTCCTCCCTGGCAGTGAGGAAGTTGCCAGGCAGCCCTTGGCAGCTGTTGACCCACCCTGCCAGCAAGGTTTAGGATGCTCAGCTCCCTTCCTTCCTACCTCACACCCACACAGGATCTGCTCAATTTAGGCACCGCAGGCAGGGACTCCAAAACACTGCACATGCCTTGCCTGCCCTTTTGAAAACCTGGCAACCTGGACTCTTCCATCTACTCAGGCCCTCAGCAATACTTTTATTATACCTTTTCATTAAGGTAAGGTTAAAATCAATGATTCACAGAAAGAGCCCACAGGATGCAGCTGATAAAACAAGGATGTGGGTAGAAAGCCTACAACAGTCATCTGAAAAACACTGAAGGGGAGGTGGTGGGGGGAGGAGTAGAAAATTTGCTTGCAAGTCCTTCTGGACAAAAATCATCACAGACAAAGAAATGAAAGGAGATGTGGCAACCAGGCTTGTGCTGCTGGGGTCACCTTAAATGGTGAGGTTCTTGATATTATTTCTAATGGGATGGCAGGGAGAAGCAAGGCTGAACTGTTGAACCTGCATACAAAGCTATACTCAAATAGATAAAAAAGGACTTTAGGGCAATATGAGTTTGATTTTTTACATTTTATTGAGTCTTTGAATTAATGATCACAGCAGTTGCTAGTAAGGCTTCATGACAATTGTGGCAAAAACTGGACAGGGACTGGCCAAGGACTCCATGGCTTTGCTTGAGATCCTCCCATCAGCACATCTCTCAAAGTAGCTTTTTCTGTACTTTTTTACTGAGCTTGGCACGAGTTCGGCGACGAGCAAAAAAGTTGGAAAGACGAGCACCAACGTCAAGAATAGCACTGGTAGCCGACATAACAGTAACACCGACGGCCAGAGGAGGAGCAGCAACTACCAGAGCAGGAATACTGAGAGCTCCTGTCAGAGACACTGAAGTGGTAATGGAATGCCAAATTCGACGTGCTTTACGGACCTGTAAAGCGAAAGTAAAACACAAGCTGAAAATATGATATGCATCTATACTTACCCCCAGCCATGACAGAGAAAAGCAGGCAGAGATAATCAAAGCAACTAATCAGTGTGAGATATGTGCCCCATACACAGAAGGGGTAACACACAGGTTTTTACCCCTAGGAGGCGGTATTGAATAAAGAGGGCACTGTCAGGGTGCACACAGACCATAGTGACCCTCCAGGCCCAGGGACTCTGGGCAGGCCAGAGGCAGCACTGCTTTGGAGCCCACACCTGGCACTTGGGCCCACACCCATGCAGGCTGCAGGCTGCATCCCAGCCCCACAGCTCACAGCAAGCAGCCAGGAGGTGCTCGGGGAGGCACCCAGGGGCTCAGCCCATGTCACTCACCTGGCCAGAGACTCCCACACTATAGCGGAGCATTGTCACAAAGTGCTCACAGTTGAAGACTAAAAGATTATATGGCACCTCCTTGTCAATCCAGCTCTCAGCCTCCTTGATGATCTCCTCCACCGGGAGAGGATTCCTAATGCGGTCATACTTGTTGTTGACACGCCATTTATTATCTCCCACCACCTCATACAGGAGTTCCTTCTTCACGATGCCCTTTGTGCCCCTTGCTGAACCAATGCTGAATGACGAGGAGCTCTCCCCTAGATTAGGTGAAATTATGGATGAGATAAGGCAGGCAGGAAGACCCTCTCTGACACCTCCAAAGTCTCAGATGGGTTTCCAACTGCTATTGAAATCGTCTACACACACAGGGTCCACCAGGAGCAGTTGAAAGGAGACCAGGCTCCTGGGGCATCCCAACACCCACTCTCCACTCTGACACGCTGCAGAAGCCATACCTGTACTTGTCACATGGATGACATATCCATCCCCCACATACAGGGCCCAGTGCCGGTAACCTGGCCGTTTGATCTCGATCAGGTCTCCAGGCTTGGGGTCGTGGCTGTACTTCTGTCCCATCTCCGGAGCGTGCAGTCAGGACGTGCACCTGTAGCTGGGCGGGCTCAGCGCAGGGCAGANGGAGCGGCGACCCCGCTCCGCAGGACCCGGCTCGGGGCCGCTCCCGCCCGCCGGCAGCCTGGAGGGGGCCGCATGCTGCTGGCCCGCTCGCATCGCCCGAGTTCCGCTCACCTCGGATCCTGTCCCGCCGCTGCCGTGGCCGGACTCACAGTCCCATCTACCCGCTATAAAGAGCGAGCAGGAGAAGACTGCGTGGATCCTATCAGGCTCGCTGCTGGCACTGTCCCGGAGCCGCCCGTCAGACCACACCTGCTTCCTGCTCCGGGAAGATTCCGCTCCCGAGGTTGGTGCCAAAACTACTGTTGTGTGAAAAATACGGTCCATCCGTCATGGAATTTGGACCACCATCTCTTTGCCAGAAGCCTCTGTCCCTGAGGGGTCCTCCTGTCCAGTGATGGGCAATAACCCTGACATTGTTCCCATAACTGTGGCAGGACATAATCTTGTAAAACAACAACCTCTAGATCATGTTTAAAGTCTAGCTTGGGTACCAGTCAAGTGGTACTGAAACCAGCAAAGGATGTAAGTGGCCTCGTGCAAACAGCCTTGTAAATGCAAAAGGCTTTGCAGCCATAAGGTGATGGATTAGGGTTACATTACCCCAGCTACAAACA
>VZTN01036355.1:0-45874 GCA_013400515.1 Erpornis zantholeuca | reverse complement strand
TTCTTATGTTCTTAGCACTGCTGTTAGGATAGGTCATATTTCACAGCTAAGTCAAAATTTCAATTTTTATTGGGATCTCTAAGTTTCTAAGATTTTGTAGTATTAAATTATAATAACTATTTACCATGTAGAAGTATGTATTTCTAGCTTTAAAAATTGTGCATTTTAAGTGATTTTTCAGTTATTTGTCAGAGTACAGAGATTTGTATAGTTTACATATTTTTGATCTATAATTTCTGTGTATACGTGTAGAGTAAATGACAGAGTATATTCTGACACATATGTCAGGATATAATTTGGCTGTATAGAATGTGCAGTTGTTGTTAGGGAAATTCTTGCCTTAATAGTTTGTCAGAACCATTGTGGCATCATTGCTTAGAGAAGCAGTTGATCTTAGAAACTTGAATCACTTGAACCTGATTTTCTAGCTTGACTGGGAAACAAGAATTGCACTCACAAGGCAGAGCAGCAGTCTGATTAATTAGTTGTTAATCTTGCCTAAGTTCATGCTGATGCCCCTTCTCCTTTGCATCCTTCTTGCCCCCAGCCAATTACTCCCATCTTTCCTTTGTGCTGATACTAGCTGTACAGTGACCTGAAATTGTTTTGATCTGGTCAAAACCTTTTTTCTTGGGGTGTGCTTTCTTTACACCTGTCTCAGCTGTGTGGGTGCCAGTGCTGATGCAGTGGAGCAGGATGTGGGATACACTGCATGCTTCTTTCCCAGGTGGTCCTCACCTTCCCAAATGGACTGTCCTGGTACTGTTACTGTTCCTGTGTTTGAGTGGCCAAAGTGGCCAAGGACTGGGACTTTTATTCACCATCAATACTTCCTGGCTAGTACCAGATGTGTGCTAGAACAAAAGATGCATAGCAATTAAAGGAAGAACCATGCCTTCTTAAAGAGTTTACTCCAATTTTCTGATTGTGAGATTTTAATTTTTTAAGAAAAAGTGCTCACACGAGTTTGGAAATGTGTCACAGCATTCAAGGACAGGCTGGCTTTTTCTAAAGGTGCTGGTAGGATTGGGTGCTGAATTGGTGGGAGAGTGGCTGCATTGCCATGGGGCAAACCACTAGTTTTGTGGTGAATTGATAGCATTCAGCAAGGATTGTGGATACAGAATGTTTGAAAATCTTTTCCTGAACTCTTCTGAAAAAGTGTTCATGTGAAATGACTGATACTCTGCTATTGGGCATTTGTGTTGTTAAACCCTTTTGTCGTAGTCCTTCCTTTGAAAGTGAAGCTTAATCCAGTCTTTCTCTCCTCACTCTGCTTTTCTCTGATTCTGGTAACTTCTCTGTGTGTGTGTGTGTGTGTGTGTTTTGTCTCAGAAGCTCTTCTGTTGCCTTGTCATTTTTTAAAAATGTAGTTATCAAAACCGCAATTTATTTGTTTACCTTGGAATAATATTTACAGTGTTCGTAAAATTCTGTAACTTTACAAATGAGAATATTCTCCTTTCTTATCAGTATTGCATACTTAAACAAAGGTTAAATAAATTGTTCTAATTTAAAATTAAACAGTGTGTGAGCATTTCAGGTTATTTCTGTAAATGTTTATTAATTCAAGTAATTCTGCACTGTATTTCATCTGGTGTTTCTCAGCTCCCTGGCATAGTGTTGCCACCCTGAAATTCTTCACATTCTTAATAAGCTCGGATAGTTTTACTGTTTTGCAGTACATGCAGTGGTCATTGTATACATTGACTGAAAGTGTTCTCAACAGAGATGTGTAGAGCTTCATGGATTGAAGGTTGAAAGTTTGACTATGTAATCTGATTTTGATTGCCTCCTGTTACCTAATTTCCTTTCTCTGTTCTCTTCCACCACATGGTTTTTTTTATTCACACAGTCAGTTTCTTTAAACTTATTAAAAGCTTTCCTTAGAAGATGAAATTGTGTCAGTCTCCACCCATCTTATTTTCCTGACATTCTTAAAGATAGCCCATATGATGGGCATGATTTTTCTACTCAAAAGCCAGTGTTGCCTTGTTCATCTTATGTCAGTTTGTGTTAAGTGTGATTAAAACCAGAATTTTCTTTGCATCCAGCCAAGTGACTTGAAATTTTCAAGCTTTTTTAAAACTTTGTTTGTTTGTTTGTTTGTTTTTGTTTTCTTTGTTTTTTCTTGGGAGTATGGGGTGTAATTCTCATTTAGAATCCTTCACTCAAACTCGTATCACTGAAGGATAGCTGTTTCCTGCCTGTAGTTTTCACCTCACTTACAATTTCTTAGTAACTGTGGATGTATTCTACCTAGTTCTGGGACACTTAATACTTAACGCTCTGCTCCAATGCCTCCTTTTTGATCTAGAGTGAACAAAAGTATTTTTCTATTACCTGAAGTAGATTTGGTTGTTGTCTTCTGAGGTAAAAACTGATAGAAAGAAACCCTTCTGGTTCTTTGCAAGTTTATTATGCTCAGCTGCAGACTTCATTGTGTGTCTGGTTAATTTTCCACCAAATTTTCATCTCTTAATCTGTTGGAGTTTTTTATTTCCCTTGCTTGGTAGTTTACTACATCTTATTTCCTGAAAGGGGCACTTTACAATTTATTAATTTTCCTATTTCACATTTCATGACTGTTTCTTTATGTAAAGAAACCTACATTTTCCCAGCTCCACTCAACTGGTTCATTGTCTTGTCTGATTCCATGATGATTTGGTTGTAAGAACAGGGTGAAAAGCTGGAAGTATGTGCTGAAGAACAAGGCTGGATGGCATATTTTCCAAATCTTGCAGGTCCTTGTGAATTAAGGGTTTGATTTATTAACAAAAATACTGCAAAGGATGGTCTGGGAAGAAAATGGGGGGTGGACATGAGGGAGTGGATTTGAAGTCTTTGTCTCCCTCCCATGCCCTGTGTTGAAGTTCAGTTTCACCTTTAATTTACTGAGTAGTTCCTGTCCCAAGTATGATGGAACTGAAATATTTTGTGGTTACTCTTAAATGGTTCTTGAATTAATCCCTCTATACTCCATGGATGAGAAGAAAAATACTTCCTGCTCATGTGTTTTAGAGCCAACGGTATCAAGGAGTATTAGTGTTGATAAATTACTTCTCTGAACTTTATTATGTGTGATATTTAGCCAGTTTTGAGAGAAATAAAAAAAAATATCCTTGAAGTGGACACTATTTAAATTCGGGGGCATGGGATTTTCTGCAATTAATTGGATTGCTATGGTAGGCCAATATATTAAGCTCAGGCAGTTTTGCTGCTAATTACACACAACTTCTCTGGAGTATCGGATATTCAGATCCATTTTATGAATATGGTAGGGAGAATAACAACTGTAAAACAAAGCACTGTGCATGTAAGTGACTGTTAGCATGTATTTCAGAAGGGATAAATGCTCACCATATGGTACAATTACTGTGTCCAAGTTTTCAAATTAGCTTCTCTCATCCTCCTTATTACTGTCTTTAAAAAGAGAGGAAAAAAACCCAACATGATTTATCTACTCTGCAGCAGAACTCTTGACGCAAAACAGCAGCCCAGTTCTGTCCAGTTTTTTTTTCCTAGCATAATAGAGGCTGTCGGACTTTTTTATACTAATTACTGTGTGAGCCTCAGATGAACCCCCTTCAATTCACAGGGCTTTGTTAAGGGAGGAGCTGTCAATGTGTCTGCCCGTTTGCAGCTGTGCTGTGGCTTTAGCTTGCTTAACATTATGCTGCTTTTTAGACTTGACAGAAGGGATTTNNNNTTGCTTTGACAGAAGGGTTTTTTTTTTTTTTTTTTTTTTTTTCTTTTTTTTTTTTTTATTAAGGCAAAGCAGCCTTGTAGCGAAATGGTTTAAGCAGCTGCATTGTGGGGAAGCACAAAGAAGTTATTATTGTGTCTGTTTAGGGGGGTCGGATGGAGGGGGGAGATATTCGGCTGCTGTTGATGCCGATTGTTGACTTGCCATCTGCCAGATAGGGAGAAGAAAAAAATGACAGCTCCAGCAGGGTGTTCAAGAGGTTGTTTGGAGAGACGCATAAACATGTGCAGATGTCGAACTGAATAATGGCAAGAACTTGAGACGGTTTATGATGCTGCTGTTGTGTGTGCATATACAGAATGAATGTATGTGGAGATTTGGTTAGGAGGAGGGTACATATTAATTATCATTGTCCCCCACCGCCTCCTTTACTTCTGTTAATTAGTTCAGGAGTTTAATATCTTCCCTCCCTCCGTTGTTTATTCCTAAAAAGAGCCTTTTCTTGTAGTAGGGAGGAAAACTTCTGATTTCTCCTTGTGGTGAGCTTAAAAAAAAAAACCAAACCCAAAGCAACAACAAATTTGGTACTTGTGGATATAGACAGAGTAATATAGTTATTTCAGTCTCAGACATTTGGGAGACAGGTGCTTTACAAGTTCTTACATAGCTTTGTCTGTCTGCAGCAAGACTGGTACGTTGCATCCCCCTACCTCTGCATCCCAAGCTTTTCTTATGCAGAAAGTGCCAATTGGTGATTGTCCAGTATTATGGAGTATGTTAGGGGTTAGAATGAGATTAGCAACTAATTTTCTCTTTTGCTTGATCTTATTTTCTGTTCTTTCTCTGAAGGCAAGGAGTGGGTCCGGCATAACTTATATTTTCCTGTTTGACTGTTGCACATAAAATAAAACTGGATTGCTTCATAGGAATATAGTTTTCTTTCTTTCACTAAAATCCTTTCTTATTTCTTGTTCAGTAATTATGGTAAGTTTCCAGGATACTGTGAAAGAAATGTGAGAAAGGATATAAGCATATCTTACTTTGAAGATAAAAATGGAAACTTTAAAATAACGAATTTTCTTCTCTAATATTACATGACATTTAATATTCAGATAGCTGTATTGAACTGAAAAATGGAAAATGAAATAGTGGTTGAGGTGCATTGTGGATGTAGATAGCAGACATATCTTCATGTTATCAGTGTGTATTAGGGTTTTTTGGTCAGTTTCAGCATGACTTAAATATTATCGAAATGAACCTAACCAGTGCTTCCCCCCAAGCCCTTACCAAAAGTGAAGGAACTCCTTTTTATTGTGTCTTCCATCTTAAGTCTAATAAGCATCTGTAGGTCATTGATATCAGTAATTACTGATGGGAGCATTTGATGAGCCCTTCTGTCATCACTGTGGCAGAGTGGGAGATGTCAGTTTTGGATTATGTCAATTCTAAGTGAAAATTCAGGTGTGCCTGCCTCCTGCCCGAGTACCCATTTCTGCATCTGAGCCTAGACAGAGGTCACCAGCACTGCAAATGGAGACTGGCTTTTTGCCTGTTAGTTGGGTTTTTGGTTCTCCTTTCCAGAATTGTGGTGTTTTATGTGTTCCATCATTGCTGGTGTGAAGCTCAATTACTCTGGGTAGTGCTGCAAGGCTGCATATCATGAAGCATTTCATGCAACCAAAGAGATCTCCTGATGTGTACAGCAGTAGTGGGGTGTTGCAGCTCAAGCACTTTGAGGAATGCTTGGGCTTATCTCGTACTGGTTCTGTGCAAATGTGCAGGCTAAGCAACAAAGTGAAAAGGTTAACTTCAGTGATGTGCCTTGAGGGAGAAACGTAGGTGAATGGTGTTGGTGCTGGCTTTTTGGCACCTAGTAAGGTTTGAGGCTAGGAGCACACCTAGTGACAAGGAGAAAGTTCAGAGGACCTATTTTAAAATTATTAGAATGTTTTAACAGTGAAACAGTTTGCTTTGTGAAAACCTGCTAGCAAGTGTACCAGTTTGAAGGGGGGAAAAGTCACATAATTTTTGACAACACACATATCTGTTAAAGAAACTCAGTTGAATGATAATGCTATTGTTAAATTTACCATATTCTTTTGCAAACAATGGGAAGTTTGAAATTTCTTGTGTAAACAAGTGTTAGCTGTTTTACAAAATGCTGTAAGTAGGTAATATTAAGAAGATGTTTAATTCATCTTGGCCACAAGTAAAAAGCACTTATATTTTAATAATCTGATTTAATGCGTTTGTACCAAGTACGTGAATTTAAATTGTTGCTGTTGTAACTGACTGTCTTATTCACTGTAATTTATAGATTAGTATTTGTATACTTGTCCTCCTCTTAAAATATTTTAAAAACCTGAAAAAGATCCTTTGGTCTACTAGCACTTGATAAAAGTAAAAGAAAAGAAAGCAGTATTTTTTCTGTTATACAAAGTACCACTTGATGCTGATAGTGCTATATAAAAATATATAAATATTTAAAAGTACTGAGAACATTAAGGTTTTAGCTATAAAAAATACGTGAAACAATATTTAAAATGATTTTTTGCATTTACACAAGTACAGCTTAACACTATTAAAAAATAAAAAACTACTCTGAAAAGCAGCTAAATAGTGTAGCATTTTTAGGCTTTTATTGCCTTGTGCAAGACAGAAATTTAGAAAATGCGAGCAGTGTTCCTATATGTTTCCAGAAAACAGACATTGGTTTTCCATTCCTGAATAGCAAGCATATTTAGAAAATATTGATCACCTTTGTTGCTCAGGGATGCTGATGCAATAGAGGATTCTGTTATTCCAGACAGCATGTGCTAATAGCAACTGCTATTTAATTTATTTATTGTTCGAATTCTTATCCTTCAAGAATGAAGGGGAAGCGAGAGTGATGTTGAAACTGGCAAGTTTTTCTTCCTGCTGGCTCAAAATGGGCATGCTAAAGGTCAATTCTCAATTTGTCAGGATGTCAGCTAACTCAGTATTTCTGGTATGATTTTTTAAAAGGACAAAATTGCATGCATATGAAAATGAACATTTATTTTCAATGCGTTGCCAAAACACACCAGTAATTTTGAGTGGATATTGTAGATGTCCAATTTCAAAACTGCATTTATGTGTGAATAATGGTATGTCTGTCTCTCTGTTATTGACTACTTTCCTCTACATTTTTTGCATGTTTTAGAGAAAAGATTATTAATGCAACAGGAAATCGTTGAATAAATAGCAGGAGCTGAAGTGCTGCTGCATTTGTACAAGATAGGACAATGACTCACTCACCACTCTTAATGACAGAGCCACAGGGGCTGGTGATTTCAGCCCTAGAACCCTGGAATATGTTTGTACGCTGCATTCACAGCCTGGGGGAAAGAAAACCCCACAGTAAGGGCAGGGAAAATCTTTCCATTGGAGAGATTGGTCCTTCCCATCACGTTAGCTACAGAGGTGCACCTGAAACCACGGAGAACTGCTCCGTGTCCTCTCCCTGCCTGCTGAGTGCACCCCTGCTTGGGAGGAACCTGCTTTACTAGTAGGAGCCCTTCTCTTTGGTCACTACTTAGTACTGCTTCAGGAACAAAGAATCTGCTGTTTGCCAGCTCTTCAGTGCATCTGGGCTGGCATGGAGGACAGAGGGTTGTCCCTGCTTTCCTCCCCCCTTGCTCAGCTGAGGCACTTCTGGAGCTCGTACCCGAGCTGGCTTCTGCAGAGTATTAACATCTGTAGGGTTTTCACTGGCTTCTGGCCACATACCTGTAAATGGCTGGACATAAATTGACCAGTCTTCTATCTGGTCTGGATCACTGAGATGCTGTGGACACTGAAAGGCACTTGAACTTTCTCACCTAAACTTTGCAATTTGCAAGAAACTTAATGGAAGCCTAGCTGTGATGTAAGCCAGTGCCCACACGTAGCATGAAATGTTTCCTATTTCTCAGCTGGGACTAGAAAAATTCATTAGTCTAATGCAAGTACAGATGTGCTCAAAATGTCATTCAGCATTACTGGGAACTGTGGGAAAACAGTTAGTATAAATAAATAATTACTGTCTTGCAGTGTAAGAATGAATCAGAAAGTGGTAGTTCCAAATTATGCTTTTCTTTGAACTCCCAGCAAATACTTAAGAGAGGGCATCTAATAAAAATACATTTTAAAATGCTAAGGCATGTTAGAAAAAAAAAATCACAGTTTCATTTAAATTTTTACTATACAATAAGATTTTGTAAAATACTTTGCATAATATATGATTGCACACTTACATTAGACTGAAGGACGAATTCTGAGAATAGGTATACTTTTTATTTAACATACTTAAACATTTATTTTTTACAGTAGTTTTGAACTGTGCTGCAAATTTTTATAATGAAATTAAAAGTAAGTAAATATTCTAACAGAAGTGGTTTGCATTTACTTAGTGTCTACTGACTTAATCAAATAGTCTGCTGATGCTTCCAATCGTGTGTTAGGTAACACTGCCCTCAGAGGGCCAAGGTAAGGAAATTCAATCTCAAAACCACTGGCATTATTTCTGATAATTTTATTTGACCTGACATTAATTACAGTTGTCTCTTCTAAAGAGAAATTGCATATAGTTGTGTGATTTACTTTTATTTAATGTTGCTTAATGCTCTTAGATAAATAGAGTTTTTCCCCCCGCTCTATTTATTAAATGTTATTGTAGGGAGTTTGATCTAACAAAAATATGCCTTAAAAACACAGAAAAAAAAAAGGGGGACAATGTTTGTGTATTATTTCTATTAAATCCACTTGAGTAAATTGATGAAACAGACAAGAAGCAGAATTTTGGTGTGTTCTCTTTTTGGGGGGTTCTTTTCCCTTTTTTTTTCTCCCCTTAGATCTCACTTATGTCTGTGTGGCAGCTGTTGCTTCTTTAAGGAAGCAAGTTTTTGAACTCAGGTTTCTGCTGCTTATCAGCACTGTATATTAAAGACATTTCCTTCACACCTCTGAAACCATTTACATATTGAAAAATGTAGATGTTTCACAAAAGTGTTTTTTAAAAAATACATTTAAAAATAGTAAGATTAATTTTAAATTACTGATTAATTTTTCAGTAATTGCTACATTTCCATATACTTAAGGATTACAAATGGTGAGACTAACAACAGCAACTTCTGAATTTGAGGTGAAATACATGTTTGAAGAGACAGTGTGAGTTGTGAGGTAAAGTAAAAAAAATAACAAACTTTTGAGTGATACATTTGTCTAACACGGATTTTTTTCACTACTCATATGATTTCTTAGAAAGCTCTCCTTTCCGAGGCTTCTCAACAGTATGAAAACTACCAACCTTGCATCACTGGAATCAACATATTTTGTGAAATGTCCTGAAGGCAGGTTTCTTGTTACTGGCTGTCAAAGGCAAAAAAAGAAAAATCATTAAGGCTGCAGTACAGAGGCAAATAAAGAGGCAGCCGCGAGGGTCATGTTCTAAACAAACCTTCATTAAGCACTCTTTGTTACTGTTGTTAGCCAGTGTATTATTAAATACAACGTTAATTAAAGAGTTGCATGTTACGAGGGTGCTTTTTGCATAAAGATCAGATTAAATTTTCATGTGCTTCACGAATATACTGCTGTCTTACTTGATCTTTTGGGTGTATTCTCTCAGTAGTTATTAAGAAAAGCAGACCCCAACAACATAAAATTTGTATTTTATGTGTATGTATTTATTGTCTGTATGGATCAGCAAGATGCATATTCCAGTGCCACTTTCCTCAAGTAGGTTAAAAAACTTTGCCTAGGATTAAAATAATGTAGGAATTACTTGGCTTTCTTTGCTCCAGTGGTTGCAATTAGAGACCTCTTCTTACTGTCTAATAAACAGATCCTAAAAGAATGTGGTTTTCAACTTAGAAGGGTGTAAATTTAGGCAAAATAATAATTTAACTTACATTAACACAGCAGGAAGCAGGGTACAAACCGATTAATGCTCTATGGCAGATCCACTGCTTTTTTAAACACTGCAGCTCCATTTTATTAAATTGTCAGGGTATTTTGTGCTTTGGTTAGCCTGCCTGGACTTCTTCCCTCTCACAGAATTACTTTTCACTTGAATTAAGAAATTTCACATTTAAATTTCCTCTAGTTTGCTTGTGTTGAGGTATTTAATAAACATACATTCCAAATATCTTTAAATTTGGTAATTAAATCAAAATAAATATGATTTAATATTGGTAATACAGAGAAATAAACTTTTTTTTAATATAGGGCTGTGAAGTTAGAAGACATGTGAAAGTGTTTTTTCTTTCCAAATACTCTGCTTTGCTTTAGCATTTATTGTATGGAGAATTTATTTCTAGTCAAATCAGTGAGCACATGTATTAAGAAGTCTGGACTAAAATTTTTTTCTATCTTTAGGCAGATTTAGTAAAAGGAATGCAGTTACAAGAGAGCACCTAGAGTGCATCTTGAGAGCCCTTAAACCACTTGAGCAGCTAAGGAAACAGATACCACAATTTATTTTTCAAAAGTGTACACCCATTTCTTAATTAAATTACAAAATAAATATAGGTCAGATGATAAATATTCACATATAGGCCTTGAAGAGGAATTAGAATATTAGTATTTTCAAGAAAAAAAACAGGGTTTGTGTGTGTGCATGTTTGTGCCTGTTGAAAAAGTAGTCTGACCATGATTCATGTTGGGAAACCACTTGGGAGAAACATTCTTCAAAGAAATATGTCTGTGAAAGAAATACATATGGATCCTTATGAAGCCATACTGTTTTACAATTGCTTTTAATTTGCTTTTTCTTTGTCTGGCTATAGTTTGCAGAGCAAAGACAGAGGTACAGCTGTGCTCATAGGTAAACTGCTACCTATCCATCCTATGATTAGCTTTTATCCAAAGCTGCTAACTCTTTTCAGAGGAGCTTGGAAGTGCCATTCTACTTTTCTAATGGTTCTTCTCCAGGCATAACATCAGCCGCATAACTCAGCAGATGATTAAAAATCTGTCCAATTTTCTGATTCAGAGAATCTGTGTTTGGGTGCTGCTGGCTACTCAATTTGAAGTGTTGTCCTAAGCGGTGAAGAGGGAGTAAGGGACCGGAGAAGTGTGTGCTGGGTCTGTTAAGGCCACCTGTGAGAATGGTCTCCTTTTCCAACAGGTTTCCTTCTGGAGAGTGTATGTAAGCAAACAAAGACTTCCATTCTTTCCTGAATGACTCTTAAGTGTACTTACCATATCAGCCCTGATTCTTAGGGCAGAGTCTGCTTATCTCCCTCTCCAGTTTATTCCTTGCAGAAAGGAGGACTCTCTTTGAAACCTGAGTCCTTGGATGGCTGACCTGCTTCAGGCATGTTGATATAGTCTCCATGCTCTCCTTGAATTCTTCAGTAGGTTTAGGTGCCTGTCTTCTAGATAAGACTAAGGTCTTGATAGATTGCAAACCCACCAAGAGGCACTTTCTCTCATAACAGTCACTTACTCTTACAATTAAATGAGATATAATTTATTGGAAAAATACAGAAGGTTCTCTTTATCATCTCTTTAAGAAAGCAACAAATATGTTAATAATTTTAAAACTTACATTGGATGATCTGATACGTAAGGTTTTGTTTTGGCTTCAGCTATTGAGTCCATGCAGATTTCAGCAGATTTGTGGCAGGACATATTTTAAATATTTTAAAAATATGAGTCATACCTTTACTTAGGCCTATGATTATTTAATTTTCAAGTATTCAGCAAACTTAATTTATTGCTTTTTATGTACTGCTGATATAGGTTTTCATTGTTGTTGGTATTAAAGTTACACATTTGTTTTCCCACACTGCACTTGTGTTTCTTCTTCAACTTACAAAGTATCTTGTACCTGTTTGTTTTGATTTGGTTTTTATTGCACGCTACTGTGAAATGAGCTCAGACTGGCAGTATCAGTAGAGATGTTCCCAGCCAAACTAGAACCAGAGGCCTGAGCTAAAGCTCTGCATCAATACAGATGTAACTAGTGGCTCTAGAATATCTGCTCTATTCATTTAGTGGTCAAATTAAGTCACACTTGGACTTTTTCAATTCTTTCTACCTATGTGAAAATGTCTATATAACAAAGTCAAGTGAGTGCCCTGTTATGTAGAAGCAGGACTAAATCGGAAGAGTTTTGCTGTGTAAGCCAGCCTGAATAGCCCAGGGTTAATTTCTCTCCTCTCTTCTGTTCTCCTTCTTATATTGCCTACTCTCCTTCTCTGCTTAAATGCATGTTGAAAATTGGACATGTTAGTGGCTGCAGTTGGATTTGACCTGAGTATTGTCAAGATCCTTAAGCTGTGCTCAAGTTCATCAAGGCCATATCAGCAATTCCCATGTTGAACTTAACTGACAATTAGTTGATTGCTGTGATGGGAAGGTGAAGGTGCAATTAATGAATTTTTAGATTACTCTTTAATGAAGTGATCTCCATGGGAGGCGTTATAAACTTCTTTCTGACTTTTGAATGGCCTAAAAGCTACGTAACTACAGCTAACAGGGTAGTGAGGTGGTAGAGGGCACTGCCGGGCTGGGGCTTAGCCCAAGATCTGTGCAGTCCCTGGGGTGGTTCATTCTGAGCATTTCACAAATGGTGAGAAGTCCTAGGTTCCTTGATGGAAGTTCTGCATCGTTAATACACTTTTTTCCTGAAAATGTTCACTTGTATAATGATGAAACAGTGACTTATTTGAAGTTTTACTAATAGTCATTATTTACTCTGCAGAATTTATAGAAATCAAAGATGAGGAAAGTTGGGCAGATTTAAACTAACCTGTACTTTACCATGTAATTGCACTCTAAAAATGAAATTGTTGCTGAGATTCTGGTGTGGCGCTGTAAAGTATAAGAGTATTAAGGGATTTTTTAACCTTTAATAGCAAATAAGTGGTTTTAATTAAGGGGTTGTGTCTTTGCTGATGTGTTCTGTATGTTTCTGATCCTAAATTCTTCATAGATTGAAGAATTTTTGCTTGGGCTGGGGTATGGGGAAGGTGACATGGTAGGTTTATTGGTGGACTTAGCTCTTAGAAAGTAATTGGCTTCTACTTTTTCTTGTTTATTCCTTTTGCTTTCAGTTATATTTTTTAAGCATATTTTGTGTAGGTTTTTCCATTACCCCCAATTTCCTTGTATTTGCTTAGCGTATGTTTTGAGCAAATTAGTCACTTCTGCTTTGATCAGCAGGGTAAATGTATCACCTTGTAGTAGTTTAGATTTCATTTGGTTATTGAAAGTCAAGCTGTAGAGTTTTGGTTTTTTCCTGAAAAAAAATGGAATTGTTGATGGTGTTAGCATGTAGGATATTTGAAAAGTATAGTATGATAAAATGTAGGATTATACAATATTAGCATACTGTACTTGTAGCTTCTTATTCCAGAGGAGTTGTTGTAAAGTCCAGGTTTACCATTGCAATTCAATTTTCTCTTCTTTTGGATGGAATTAGGGTCTTCTCTGTAAATTAAAAACATCTGAAAAGATTTTGGTATAATTAATGTTTGATACTGATAATATGATATGTTTTTTAATATTGAAGTTTGGGTTTTTTTGTACAGTGCTAATGAACTTTTTTTTTTCTTCTCCTTAGGAGAATATATAAAAAACTGGCGGCCAAGATACTTCCTGCTAAAGACAGATGGCTCTTTCATAGGCTATAAGGAGAAGCCCCAGGATGTGGATCTGCCATATCCACTCAACAACTTTTCAGTGGCAAGTATGTATTTCCAGTATTTATTATTCTCTCAGCATATTGACAGATTATCTGCTACATATTGCTTCGTATATAATTCAGAATTTATTGGTAACACTGCAAGTTTAAAGCCATGTGCCATACTAATGCATCACTAATCTTACATGCAGCTCTACAAGACATATTTACAGTAGCATGGAAGAAACATGTTGGTTTTTGAATGTTTTTTGGAAGTCTAAATTCGCATTTTTGTGTGTCTGAAGTGTCTGTAAATAACAAGGACGTTTGACAAATGATTGCTGTAAGAAGAAAATTCCTGGAAAGATTACCTTTATTGAGATCGCTGACCTCTTCTCTGTTTTTCATTAGTGTCTCTGAATTCACTTGAAAACTCAAATTAATTAGAAAATTATCTAGACTGTCAAATGACACAAAATCATGCTAAGTTATTTTTCTCTTGGATAATCAGGTAATCAGCTCTCCAGCCTGGTTAATGAGTAATTTCAAGCAATCAGACAATTTGCATATATTAACAAAGCTACAAAGTGTGGATCTGTTGGATAAAGTGAAGATTGCGTGTTTTCCAAGAATGTTTCTAAAAGACAAATTTGTAGGGTTTTTGATCTGTCAGAGTGAGATTGGTGAGTGTTTCTGAACACTCCAGAAAATGGAAGTATTTGAGAAACAAAATTAAGGGGGCAAAAAAATATCTGAGTATGAGTTGCAAATATCACAGCTACAAACTTTCAGAGGAACACTAGAGAATTTACCCAGTGTCTTTCAAAATTATTTTAGTGTACTGCAATACAATGAGTGGCAATGTTTAGTTTCATAGAGGAGTGTAGGAGCCACAAGAGTATTTGTACTTAGGGAAAAGGTTCCTTTCATCTTCATTGCTGAAGATGGAACAAATGCTGTTGAGACCGAATTTTCTTATTTTCTTGATAAAATTGTACTTGAGACTGACTCAGCCTTTATGTATACAAATAAATACAATAAATACAGCCTTTCTGTATTTTATTTGGTGAGAAAATAATCTTGTGCTCTGAGCCCATGTCTCATCTCCCAGCTAGAAGAGGAAAACTTTGCATATTCTGATTGCAACAGAAAGTGATACTGATTGTGCAAACCTTCTAATAGTATTAGAGGCTCATTTTGCCTTGTTGGTATTCAGCATAAAAGCAGTCATGTCTTTAATTTGCTCATATGAGTAGGAATTGACTAAATCATAGGCCATTATTCATTCCTTAGTTATTGCTCTGCATATTCTTACTCTTTTTTAGCAGGTAATATTTTTCTAGATACCTTTCCCCCAGTTTTCAGCATAAAAGACAATTTCTAGAAATACAGTGGGCTTTTTTGTCTTGCTTTGCCATGTCCTTCATTGCATATTCTGTCTTCCCTTGCTGCAGCAACTAGAAGGGCAATCCACATGGTAGTTCTGCTAAGCAAAGAAATACAATTAGCAATTAATTCCAGTGTGCTGGTAGTGGTTTTGGTTAGGGTTTTTTTGGTACCCAGAGGTTATGTTATGTAGTTCTGATATTAAAACGCTGTCCCTGAACTTTGCCTTG
The DNA here is from genome assembly GCA_013400515.1 of Erpornis zantholeuca. Classification (NCBI taxonomy): domain Eukaryota; kingdom Metazoa; phylum Chordata; class Aves; order Passeriformes; family Timaliidae; genus Erpornis; species Erpornis zantholeuca. The sequence goes on along the minus strand of VZTN01036355.1, from coordinate 30,921 downwards.
ATGGAAATGGAAAGATTTCACATTGTTTTCCAAAATGACACCATCACCACCCCCACCACCCCCCACCAAAAAAAAATAAAAACAACCCAAAAAATCCTTTTTGCAACTAGCAAGTCCCATAGGTCTGATTCTTAGCCTATGTAAGCTAAAGGAACAAGCATGCAGTATTAATGGAAAAAATACAGTTTTGATAAGCAAGATGACTTTTTCTATTTTTCTGACAGGAAAAGGCATAATTTGATCAGAAATGTTGGCTGATTAGTGCAAGAATAGGGTGATGTATCACTCATCAAAAGAATCTCATGAAATTAAGTGGAGTGCCTATGTGGAATTCACAGGATGAAAAGCAAACCGGGATGGTATTACACTCTAAATTGTAAGGGACTGTAAGTTTTTTATCAGCTATTTTATCTGTCTGAAGATGAGATCATTGGTAGGGCAAATAAACAAACAGAATTGGTGTATGAATGAATCACATCTCATGGGAAGTACCTGGTAAATGTCAAGAACTGGTCTCATGGCCTCTGATCCAAGAGTTCCTGAGCTGCTGCAGTAGGTTTGTGGCCACAAGCAGCGCAACATATTTTTCCTGTAATAGTGAAGTACGTTTTTCATAAATTACTAGCCAGGCAGATGGAGTGTGAGATCACTGTTAATACCATCTTGATTAGGTTGGCAGGGACTTAAAGATATGTCTTTACAGTCCTATCTTCATGTAATCTTTGTAGCTATCTGTAAAGTGAGAGTGTGCTCTCAGTCTACTTTTTGCTCTCCAAATGATAGACATCTTTGGCTCTTGCTTGCAATTTGTTATTTAAGTAGAAAAGGCCAAGGCTGTGGTATTATTTTCGTAGTACTGTTGGAGTTAAACACTGGAAAGTTTGCACAGTTCTACTTGGTTGTGTAGTTTATAACTTTTATAAGAAGCTGTGTCAAGCTGGTTGCTTCCATCATACAGATATTCTTCCACCAGTGTCCCCTGCCTTCCACTCCTGTGACATCAGCTTTACTTTTGCAAAAGGAAAGCTCTTTCTCAGGCATAGTATCATTTCCCCTAGTGTGGCCCCCTAATTCCTTCCAAGATAACTTTAAAGTTCCGCACATGAGCATTTCTCTTTCCCTGGTCTTTTGCTGTCTGTGAGCTCCATTGGGAATGACAGGAAGGCTGGAGAGAATGAAGTTACTTTGCATACTGCTAAAAGTGCTTCCAGTGATAAATATATCTTTGTTAACAGGGCCTTTCTCATTGGGGGTGTTTTGTCATAGAATGGAGTGTTCAGAGGCCATCCCATTTCCTTGGGATGTTCTGGGATGAAATATTGGGGGAAGGCATTTGGAAGTGTATGTGTAAAGAGGTAGACTTAGAGAGGGAGAGACTGAGGCAGCACATGTGCCAGCCACCCAAAAAGCAGGGGAGCCATGTGGGCCTGAAATGGAGATGAGGGCTCTCTCTTCCTTTTGGAGCACTGAAGATGAAACCCAGTTGAGTGCAGGGTATGACAGAGTGGGGCTGGGTGGAACTGAGCTCTGGGAAAGGAGACAGGCTGGCCTTAGATGTTCTGAATGGACTTTACCCCCCTTGTGGCCACTGCTCTCCCAACTTTGGGTGCACAGGGAAGGCAGCCATAGGCACCCTGCACTGCGTCTTGAAGCTGCTGCAAGGTTGCAGGGTGAACAAATCAACCAGATTTGGTGACTCTGAACAGTGTGTAGGAATCACTGGTTCCTCTCCAGTGGAGCCAGCTTATTTTACACCTAACAGAACCACCTTCTTTTAAATGGGAGTTGTGAGAGCTGTGTATTTGAAGCAGGCTGTTAGTCCCTTCATGCTCATGCCCTGACACTGCGACTCACAAAAAGCTGTGCCGTGGTATCTTGCCGTGCACTTGAAGATAAATGAAGGCGGTGTAATTACATGGGTGGGAAGTTCATTGTGAAAACTTAAAACCGGGTGATACTGGTTTTCAGGGCTAAATTCAAAGGTGTGAGCTTACTGGAATTGTCTGGTTCAAAATCAGTTCAGCTTTTTCCAGGTAAAAAGGAGCAGTTGCAAGTAATCAAACTGCTGTAGCTTGTACAGATACTCTTGATTGACTGAGTCATGGTAACTGAGTGGGTGTGCATTCCTAGCCCACTTCAACTGCAAAATAAAATATGTTAATTTAAATTGCTTTTGCTTAGGCATTTATGCAGTCAGAACCAGTTTAAAAATAATTTTGGATTCAGTTGGTATGACTTCTCTGTACAGGCAAAGGCCTGATAAAAATGCCCTGTCTTTTAAAACTCCATTATGGTTCTTTGAGAACACAACCAATACTCTGGTTAACAGGATGTATTTCCCCAATGCCCCCACCATCCCTTCAAAAACCCCCCAACATGGCCTTATAATGCTGTTTTCAACTGGTCCACTGTTGTGTAAGTGGAATAAATGCTGCTTCATGTAAACCACTTTGGTCTTTGATTGTCATCATGGTTTGCGGAAGCAGAGTGGGGAAGAATTCTTCTTCAGTTCTACTTAAGGAAGATTTGTGACTTCACTGATTAAAAAAACCCCAACTTCTCACATGCGCAGTGAGCATGTAGGTAATCACACAGCACATTTGGGATGAAGTATCTCTAAGAATTGGCCCTTTGCCTTCATTTTGATCTTTACATGGGGAATAATTGGGAAGAGCTGTATCCCTTCACAGTATCCTTTGAGCTTTGGCCAAAAATGATGTCACCTGGAACTTTCTTCCTGTCTTGAAAGGTAGTGCTTTCTAAGCACTCTGATACAGCTATCCTTCTTCTTGTCTTTAAAATGAAAAAGCAATTTTAGTTATTATGAGAATGTAACCTTTTATAACCTTTATTTTATTTTTATTTTCTTTGCAAAAGGCATTGTCAAGAACCTTGGCTATTCTGAGTGGAGAATCAGTGCTCCTTTTTCCTAGCCTTAACTTTTCAGTGGGCCAGAGACAAGATTTTATTATTTTTGGGATTTAAAAATCTTCAAATCAGGAAAATGGAAAGGTTTTGGGGGAATAATGCTAGGGCTTAAAGAATTCTTAAGACATTTTTAAAAGAAATGGGTAGGAAAACATGTATGTCTGTTTTAAGTGAGACTAATTTATGTATCAAAATACTTCGGCATTAGACATGACCAACTCCAAAAATAACTTTTCTATGAGATTTAAGTCCATTGTAAAAAATTGGTTACAATACTGGATTACATGAACCCAGAGATAAGATATAACTGTACTCATAGTGTAAATTTGATTCCAAAGTAGTAGTAGGAGAATTGAATAAGTAATGTTCATTCAATATTGAAAATACTTGTGGAGAGAAGAAGTCAGTGTATGTGCCATATACTGCATTTGTAAATATATCTATGGAAATTCAAACTCAAATCTAATGTGGATAGGAAATATTTCCATCTGTGTTGAATGGAGAAGTGTTTGGGAGGCTTTAAAATTGCTTTATGAATAGTTTCTAGGTGGTATAGTTGGTATACTGTCCTTTGACTTAGAAGTTCATACCCAGGTCTGAAAGCTTTTATGCTGGTGTGACATACCCAGTTGCTTAAATGAAATTGGGGTGTTGGCATGAAAAAGAGAAAAGGACATATAATTTTACTGTCTTCCATGAAAACAAAGAAAAGCCCAGGCAAAATCCATGCAGAAATCTATTTCCATTCTCCCTCTTTGCATGAAGGGGCAAATGGGAAACTAGGTGTAATGACAGGAAGACATAGATGCTACTTTGGTACTTTTTGAAGTATTGGAAAAAAAAAAGACTTTGCAGCATGATGAAATGCGTTAAGTTTGATCTTTTACAGCTTCACGGAATATAATGAAGGGGTTTTGTGTCATATATGTCGTAATATTATCAAAGCAGATATAAGTCCTTGTCATGAGCCAAGCCCCACAGAAGTGGGATTTTTACCCATACAGAACAAAAAGTCAGTCCCTGCTCCAAAATACTAAAATTTCAAATATAAAACAAGTGACAGCAGATGGATGCAAACAGATGGGGGGAGTATGAGAAAACAATGAGACAGTATTAGCCTGTAGTACAGGCAGTGGTCTCATCACATCAACAGCTAATCCATTGTCAAGGTTAGATTTTTACTCTTATCTCCCTTTTCTTCCTCCCTCCTTCCCTCCCTCCTGTTTTTTAAGGCATGGTGAAGGAGAGTTTTAAGGAGGATTTTACAGAGAACTTCTATGACAAACAGAGAGAAATTAGAAATGCTTTAGAGAACTGGTGGTGAAATTGTAACAGTAAAGAAATGGGTGGCATTTTGATACTGAATAAGAAATGATAACAAGGATGAGAGTAGGCTGTGGAGACAGACCAGGTTGAAAAGCTACCTATAGTTGATGTGATAGAGCTGGGTAAGTGATGTGATCAAGGGGACAATGGACAAAAATGATCTGTTATGAACAATTTTGGGAATAGAATTTTTAGGGTAAACCTGTCTTTGGATCAAAGAAGAGATATTAAATTGTTCACATAGGCCTTTATGTGACTAAAGTTAATTTTAGGGTGATAACTCCCCGTAGATAAGATGTAGTAAGAAGGAACAAAGCCTTTTGGGAAGCCTCAGAGAAGCAGATTTCCCATAGGGAATGGGTAAACAAGTGGGAGAATCAAAAGGGGACCAAGCTAGGGGCATGTGTATGGGTACACACATATGTTTGTTCCTGTATGTAAAATTCATGGATTTTCATGTGTATATGAGCAAAAATATGTGTATCTGTGTTATGAAAATAATGGTGTATTATTTCTGCTAGTTGTCTATTACTTGTCTAACAAAAAAGGTCATTAGAGAAGTGTGGATTAGGAGTGCAGAGTAGCAACAACAGAAAAAGGTATTGTGTGGAGTGTGTTCATTAAATTTTTATATGAGAAAGAAAAATTAGATTAGCAATTTCATAGGCAAAAGTTGGGACAAAAATGTTTATCTTGTAAAGGAAAGAGCAAGGGAAAAATAAAAAATCAAGGTTAAATTATTGGGCAAATAGATAGATACATACAGAGATATAGATCTGTGTAAAGACAACACTCTCCCTATGTTTAAAAGTCCATACATTATAAATAATGCAAGCAGTGGCTTGATATTTTTTTATATAATTTGATAATCATGGGAAGTTATCTGTGCTAAAACTCAGTCTGTATTAGAAATAATTTCTCAGATATGCAACCTTCTGTTCATTTTTTAGTACAATTTTTTATGGCTGCTTGAATGTTTAGTATTCTTGTCTAGCCATATCAACACATTCTGCTGAAGTTGAAACCTTTCATATATGAAATAATAAAATGGTATTAGTGTTCTTTCTATCTTTTTTTCTAATGCTGAATGACTGCATTTAGAAAAAGAATGCTGGTGATTATATGGTTAAAGTTATAGGATTCAAACTTTAAACTTTTTAATAAAATCTGAACAGATGATCTGTGCTTTTTTTTTTTTTTTTTTTTTTTTTTGTAATTGGAGGGTTTAGAGCCCTTTTTTTTNNGGAACTGGCAGGTTTCAGGCCCTCTAATTGGCTTCCCAGCTTTGCAGAGTAATTACAGCTTCAAGCAAACTTTGTCATCTGTGGTTCAGAATGGTGTAAAGTAAACAGAACGTTTTGAAATACAGTTTGTAGTTAGAGTTGCTCAGGAGAGTTTAACTAGCATAACTACTTAATTTAGACAGTAGCAGTTATTTGAAAAAGATTGTCTAACATTTTAGAATTGTCAGGTTGGTTGTCAATATGGAGACAAAAGTTAACCTCTGGTATGTGCCTGACTTTGTTTTGTTTTGTTTTTTGAAAGAAGAATTTCAATAATTGAGAAACATCCATTGCATTTCTTAATACTGTTTTAATTTAATTTTTTTTCCATTTTTTGTATACATCTGAAAAATGGCCAAAGGAGTGCTGTGCACTTGTTGGAACAGAGTTGTCATTCTCTGTTACTGTTACTGTATTTTGCTGCTTTGAACAAGTGTTCTCCCCCAAGGTTTTTCCTCCCCTCTAATATTAAAGGAAAAATTCTTCATGACCAATATTTCATCCCAGAAAGACAGAAAGCTTTAGGAATAAAATGTGTAATTCCAAGTTGAAGATGGCTAGCATACAAGAACACAAAGTTGAGTCTGTCTGTTTACTGGCTTACTCATCTTTCTGAATGATAATTTAGACTTCCAACTGTTTTGAGTTGAGATTCAGTCCTTTAATTACATATGTTTATGTATAGTAGCAAACTTGAAGACATTATGGTAGAATGTTCTCTACTCTTGGTAATGACCCAACTATCACTCGAGCATTCGGAGCCAGCTCTCAGTAGCCAGTTTCACTCTTTCTTCTGTGCTTTTGTATTTTCCAAACTATTCACTCTGTCTCAAACTACTATGGTTTTTCCACTAATTAGTAGAAAAATATTTTGGTAATTAGCAGTAACTGTGTATTACAGCACTTATTCATCTTAATAGATTTTTTCCCCCTAATAGTAGGTGAAAGATATTCACAGAGAAGTTTTTATTCATGTTGCAGTCATGGCAGGAATACTGTTTTTCCCATACGTTTGTATACAGCAGCTCATGAAACATGTGGGGCTACTAAATATCAGCAGACTTCAGTTATTTTTATCTACTTGAGAATGGGTAGTAAACCTCTTTTGGGAATACACTGGTCCTCTACTTATTTCTGAAACCCTTTTTGCTTCATGAGGGATGGATATGAATGTATTCAATTTTAACCTTCCATGAGGAAATCAAGTCTTTAGCCACTTGTAACAGAATATTACTAAATTAATTAAGCTAATTAAGTTTTGCTGAATTTTATTTTCCAATAATTTCCTCCAGTGATAGTGAAATTCTTGGGGGTTATTTGTCTGGAGGGTTTTTTTTTGTTTTCAGAAGATTTTCAATTCTTACGGTGTTTTTTATTACCTTTAATTGATCTAATCACCTGTAATGAAAACTCAGAATATGTTTTTTTTGTAGCTACAAAACTTACTATATGCCTCTATATGTTTTGTTCTTAATAATGTGCATAGTCACTTCAAGGACTGACTGAAAAAATGTAATATAAGTAGTGTATTAGATACAGATTTACCTAATGTACATACCAATATATGTATTTCTTATACTTTATATAGTACATTTTGTATATATATAGCTGAAGATCATGTTATACATAGCATTTGGACATAAGCAGGTGTAATTCTATTAATTCCAGTTTTTTATATGTGAGTTGGAAAACATAAATAATGCAATTTAAATGTATGCATACTTGTATGTATTTGCAAGGAGAAAATAAATGGTGGAATTCAACACCTTCCATTCTATCACAGACACTGGAGAGGATGTGCATTTTGATTGGTACAGATTTTTCTGCAGGTTTCTCTCTGTACCTTTTTTCTTCAGATTGTCCTAACACATTCACCTCACTTTTGTCCCCAGCAGCTTTTTTCACCTTCCTTCCTCTGAACCAGGTACTCTAGTTTAGCTATACTCTAGCTATCCTCATGCTTTTATTTCTCCCATAGGTTTCAGTCTTTTTCCTGTCCTATTTCCACTTTTCTCCCTTTATTCCCTACTCTTTTGCTCCTAACAGCTCTCTTGTAAATAACTTGCTGTATACCATCTTTCTACATTGGATTTTGCCTCAGTGAGGTAGTTTCTTTTTCATACTGTCTGAAGAAGAGGGTAAGGCATTATGAATGTAAGTGAAATGCTTTCAATTTAGCATGTGGAGAGGCAGGAGGTAGCTGTAGCCTCTGGAATGTACTAAATGCATAGATTTTCAATGACTTTATGCTTTAGTAATTGTTACTGTAATTTTTTACCCTCCTCCCACTGCACTCTTATCCCTCCCACATATAGTGTGGCCAGATGCCTTACATTTTCACAGGAATACTAAAAGGATATCAAAGGTCTTGATTTGCCAAGTTTTAAGTCTCATCTCCAAAAAGCAGCATTTTCCAGCAGTGTGCAGCTTTAGGCAGACACCCAGTAAAGAAAATTTCAGCTTACATGATTGAAGTGTGATAGGATTAAAGATGAGAGGATGGTTTTGTCAGGAGTAAGATAAGATAATCTTAGAGCAGACAATGCATCTAGTTCTTCTGTTAGGAAGGTAGCCCTTCATGTTCCTTGGAACTACAGCTGAGGAGGTTAAAAAAAAAAGCCAGTTAACCCTACCTTCACTGTCACCATGATCATAGTTGGACTTCAACCATACCCCTGAAGACAGGGGTTTCTTTGATCTCATGAGTAATTGCACCCAGCTACAACCCTGGTTAGGTACCCTAAGCAGCTCTACTTCATCGTGCTTCTGTCCTTGTTTCTCTTCCAGCTTTTGTCTTAAATTCCCTCTTTCTGTGTCCATCCTGCTGTAGATCTTTCTTCTATATGTTGAGGATGGCTCTCATTCCATCTGAAACCTAGGAGAGTGTGCGTAAGCAATGAGGGTGAAATATTGTTTCTCTTTTTTAATGAAATGTTTGTTAAAAGGAATGGCATCTCCTTGACAAGTGAGCAGTCTGTCTTACATAATAATTTATAGATGTATGGGGAACATATAAGTTTGTTCATCAAGGAATACACATGTGCATAGGACAACATTTACTCCTCTTTTGTTTCTCATACCTGTGTCTGTCAAGCTTCTGAGGTATTCTGCTAAGCTGGAGAAAAGAATACTATTGATAGACATATCCACTTCCACTCTTTGTTTTTTCAAATTAAAAAATCGCAGTGGATGATAATTGAGGTTTCAGGATACTGAATTTGTGAGGAGAAAATATGTCAAGCCAAAATAATTTGTTTCTGTGAAAGAAAAGCATGTCTTGTTAAGTGGTACATGTCATATGACTTTTGTAAAGCGTTGACATTAACTGGAATAAAGAATAGTAAGCTACATAAGTAAAAGGTGTGGGTCAACTGGTAGGTGGTAGCTATATCAAAAAGAAGTTACAGCAGATTGTAGGTGAACGGGAATTCATTTGCCATATCATTATTGATTGATTTGTGAACCTGATGAATCATTTTAGCTCACACGCACACATTTGGTCTGGATCAGCTTTGAACAAGTGATAATATTCCAGACATGAGATGTGATGGTTTGTGTCTACGTTGTGGTAGCTGCAGGAAAACAAGTAACACTTTTGACAGAGTAACCTTAGCTTCTCAAAAATGTTTAAATATATTTGCATGAATAAGGAGTTCTAGTTTGTCAGAGTTTTGCAGCTGTGATGTTCAGTGCAGTATCCTACATTGTAGAACTAATGCACAGCAACATCGAACCATTGCCTGAATCACCAGTGTTGTGGTCTTGCCACAAAGGAGTAATAGGTGGTCTGTAATATATCTAGAATTGTGGAACAAGAAAGATCTCGGACCTGAAAGCACAACTGGTGAGGGCAGATCAATTGAACTGACTTAGAGAAGACTGAAGGGAGATAAAACAGTGTTCAGATGTCTAAAAGGGACAGCTGCTGAAAAGATGAAGTAAATTAGTCAAAAGAAAAAGAAACAGTATGCTGAAATTATAGGAACAGTTGCACTGAATCCTAGGAAAAATCTTCCAGCTATAAAAAATAATTAATTTATTTATAGTTGGATAGAATTTGCTTACAGGGGTTTTGAAATTAGTATTTTTGGGGGATTTTAGAAGGAGTGTAGAGAAATACTTATGAGAAATAGCACAGGTAGATCTGATTCTTCCCAAGGGCACAAAGAGAATTAGATGATTTCCTGGGGCAGCCCCACTGGGGGTGTGTGTAGGATTGTTCTATATTTAGTAATCAGACTAATTTCAACACCTGAATTTTCTTAGTTAGGGTATTTTACAATAAATCTTACCCTGAAGTGATAGTACTATCAGCAATGGTGACATGGTTACCATTGAAGGGAAAATGTCATATTCCTCCTGCTGGGTGCAGATGGAAAAATATGCCAGGGGCTACTGCTGTTTCCTTGGCATGCTATAGCAATCCAGGATCTAATACTCTTCTTATCCTCATAACACAGACCAAGTTAACAAATGGAGATGGCTCTCTTTATATGGACAACAATACAAGTTTTATCAATTCCTCTGACTGCTTTCTTCACCTTATGATTATTACCTGCTACCTTTTTTTCAAGCCCGTGGTTGAATTGCTGTTCTGTATTTGTGTGCTGGATAGATCCTGAATGGGGACACATAAGCTGAATGTATTTCCTTTAAGTAATTTTATTTGCTCTTCACCCATTAACTGGCAACGTATAAAAGAGGCAATGTCATGTATTTCTCTAGAATGTCAGCTAATGAAAACAGAGCGACCAAAGCCGAACACATTCATTATCAGATGTCTTCAGTGGACCACTGTCATAGAGAGGACGTTCCACGTAGACACTCCAGAGGAACGGTGAGGGTTTTATTCTTCTTTTCCTTTTTGTGATCCTTGCACAGAAGCCTCAGCAGAGTGTCTCCTGGGCCAGCACAGCAATCAGCACTTGGAACTGTGACATTTTGAGCACATGTGAGCAGTTAGTTAAAGATTTTTAAGTCAGCTTCTGTAAAATATTATCTGAGCCCATAGCTCGTGTAAGAGTTGCCTGCGAGTAGGTGGGATATGTGTGTTCAAATAAGCCAAAACTATGTCATGATATGTCTCTGAAGTGTTAAATTTTGAACATCCAAAGCCTGGATTGAAATATTTCCAGCCTTGCTGTCTTATTCCTCCTAATGTGCTCCTTTCTTTTGGCACAGAAAGCAGCATGCTTATTATAATTTATTTTATGTTGGCTTATTAGTTTTTCTTGTTTCAGTAAACATTCACAAACTCTTAAGAATTAAGTTTTTTAATGCACAGAAAACTTTTTTAATGCATGGAGGAGATACAAGATAATGCACTCAAATTTTCCATGCTCTGTCAACGATGAGATGCACTGAATCTTCCCACTGTGGACATCTGTCCTTTTGAGACTAGTACTATGATCTGACTGTTATTTTTTTGTATCAGTAAATAACCAACAACTTTGCTTCTTTTGCTGTTTCACTTTGAGGTGTTTTTTATTCTGCCTTGGTACTGTGTCTCCACCCAGTCATTCTTGTGTGCAGTGTGGTACCTCGCACTGCATTCACTAATAAATCCCACCATAGTATCCCTTATCTCTTGCAGGCTGAGCAAAAGGCAGCAGGTCCTGTGCTTGGTGTGGGGCTGTGGCCTGCTCAAGGGCAGCCTGGGGTGTCTGTGCTGCTCAGCTGCCCCTGCTTGTCCCTGCACAGAAACCCTCACCTGGGCCTGCCCCTCGGTGCAGATTTTTAGGATGCTTGAAGGAATTCAGTTATCTTTGAGGGCTTTTTTGAGGGAAATTTGAGAAAAAGCCTATGAGTTGAGTTTTAAGAGGAGACAGACAAAGAGTTGAACACGTGATATGGTTTAATAAATCTTTTTTTTTTTTTTCTGTGAAAGTGTCTTGAAGGGAGGGGTAATGCCAAAAAGTGTCTTAAAATAGCAAGTAATTGTGAGATAGTATGGCATCCTGTGCTCTCAGATGTATTGTACCTGGAGCAAGTGTTTTCAAGTTTCCATTAGTAAAATACTTAGAGAATCAGAAACTGCTGATTTTCGAAATTACCCATATAGTGTGATCCTTTCTGGTCAACTTCACTGCCTTTAACAAAATGCAGAATTTGGAAGGAAATTGAAGTGATTAATTAACATGAGTCTTCTGCTGTGTACCATGAGAATGAACATTGAGGCAATGTAGCATTGAAAAACCTTATGAAATATTTAATGTATTTTATGAGTTTCTAATAGAGATGTTGGCTTGTTCATGATAGGGAAGAATGGACAGAAGCAATCCAGGCTGTAGCAGACAGACTTCAGAGGCAAGAAGAGGAGAGGATGAACTGTAGTCCAACTTCTCAGATAGACAATATAGGAGAAGAAGAGATGGATGCTTCAACAACCCATCATAAAAGAAAGGTAATGACCTTAAAAAATAACTGGCAGGGCTCATATGTAAATAACTTTTGTAGAATGGTCTAGTTGGGTAAAGCAATATGCAGGGATTAGGATTTCAACATAAATTTCAGTGTATTACAAGCATCAAAGTACTTGTTTGTTTTATTTCAATAAAGCTGAACTGTTCTAGTTTTGTTTGTTATGCTGTCTCATATGGCACTTCTGAAAAACCAAGTTCAACCATTCAGGCACATACTAACATTTGGCTTATTGTTTGACTATTATTTCATCCTTTTGTTTGTTTACTATTTGAGAAGTATAGTAATAAAATAATTTCTTTGGACAAGTACATTTGCCCCTTTTCTCATGTAAATAATACCCAGTACAAATTAGGTAATTTGCATGAGTAAGGCTGGCAGGATCTGGCTTTTAATGACCTTGTTTTTTGCTAACTTGGGAAGTAAGTTTGCTTTAGTTTTCAATGAAGTAAGAGAAAACAGCATTCTGTTTTTCTACAGTCCTTTACTTTTGGTGTGAGTAGGAACAAGTGCATTGTTGGCTGTAACATACATGTGGTTGCATCTCCAGAGTCAACAGGTTAAGCACACAATTAAGAGCATGTTTTAACGACCTGATGCCACTTAATGATTGCTTATATGTCTCCTTTTTGTCCTGTATGGACTACTCTTGAAGAATGGATCATTCAAACTGAGGTCCCTCATTTATAGAGTTGACATGACTCAAGAAATACACTGAAATTGCATGAAAAGTAATAACCAGTTTACACAGGACTGGCTTCACTATTTGTAGCTAGAAGTGAAGCCTGTAGAAAACTAAGTAGAGGTGTGCTGACAGAGCAAAACAGTCTCACAGTTCACATAACTGAATGCCTTTGAGTGATGAACAATACAAGAAATGGTGAACATTCATTTACTAAGAGAGCATGTTTTGTATGTTGCACTACATAAAGTAAGAATCATAAAAAAATCAGGGCTGATAATTGTACCCTTAAGAATGTAAAAAAGGTGTCACAGGTATCTTTAGTTCTATCATGTCCTAGTTTTTGAAAACTTGAGTTTGCAGTCCAAACAGAATTCTTGTATGCAGTTTCATTGTATGCAAATTTCTAACCTTTGTCTGCTATAGAAAAACGTAAAATCAATCATACAGAGCTGTAACAATACTCAGACCATATATTGTCAGGCTGCCATTGAACTTTTAGCCTGATGGCATGGATATTTAATGACTGTGCTCCAGGGTAAAATATGGTAAGTGACAGTGAGACAGAGGTAGTGTTTAAGATGTGTCAGCCTTGAGAGAGGCAGTGTGATTATGTGGAGGGGATTTGGGTTTGCTCATTTTAAGACCTGAGCACTGTTCCAAGCCTATATATCCTCTTAGTGGAGCACAAAACCACTGCATAACAACACTCATTTTCAAGGTGTCAGAATTAATGCTGTCCGATACAAACAGTTTATCTGAAATGTGCTCTCCTTGCTCAGAGTGCAGTGTGTTTTCACATACTACAAAAGGGGTTGTGGGAACAGGAGGAGGATGCCTTTTGTTTCTGTCTTGCCACTTGTGCTTTAAGAAATGCTGGAATAAGATGCTGGGACAGTGTATGGGCAGTGCTACAGAATATTTAATGGCTTGGCAACAAGCCAAGAGCAAAATCTACAAAACAAAGGTGAAATGAAAAATGGTGATATTCAACACCTACTAATAGAGCAGAGTAACAAAACTAGAAAAAATTGATGATAAATAAAAAGATAATAAAGTTAAAAAAAAGAAAAAAAATTATTAAAAACATTAGAGGCAAAACTAAGAATCCCACTAGCCCACTACAGATTTCTAACTGTTGGAAAGACTTTAGTGAAAGGTGCTTAGAAGGTTTGGAATAAAAAATATTAAGTGACCATTATTACAGGGAATTGCCACTGCCTCCATCTTAATTGAAACTGTGAAAAATGGGTCTTTTTAAAACTGTGTCTGTTTTGTAGAAATGTTTCTGAAAGCTGTTGTTTAAGCTTTCATAGTTGTTAATGTAATCAGAACCATTTCAGTTAAAACGAAATTTTAAAATTCAGTTAAAATCCTTATTGCCTTTTTTTTTATTGGATTTCTTTCCTTTCAGGGATTTTTGCGCAATGTGTCCTTTTTTGACAAAAGCTTGTTTTGTCACCTGATTTTACATCTAAGCCCAGTGAATTTTGCTTGTGCATGCACCAGATGGTATACATATGAGTAGAAGAGCATAATCAGATTAAGAAACAAGACAGAGAGGAGTTGGGCCTGTTCTTCTCTGAAAAGGTAGCGAAAAGAAAACAGCCTTTAGGATGTGAAACTTTATTTGAATAGACACGACATGTCCCTGGGTAGATTAGCTGGAAGAACCAGAAGCACCTCTTCTTTTTCCCAATTTTTAAAAATGGTGTCAACGTCCAATTTAAATTTTACACATCACTGAAATTTCAAATACTGCAAATTCTTAGCAAACTGCTTTTCTTTCTTGCTGTACTATTACTTCTTAGTAGAGTTTTTCCTTGTTGAAGTCGGATGAAAACTCCATGTGGTATAATCACTGCGCACATCAGGATTTTAAAAGTATGTTAGTTTTTTTGGTAGGAATTTTCAACACCTATGTTAGGGTGTATTCTTTTGAACAAATTATCCATAGGAGAAGGTGTGTTTGGATGGTCAACAGATACTCCCAAAGGGGAGTAAAAAGATTTTCTAGAAGGCCGAACATCTTAATAGGCTGTTTTGGTAAGTGCAGTCTTCTGTGGCTTCACTGCTTTTTCTTTGTTTAAAAATTTGATTTGCAGGTTGCAGGATGAATAAAGAACAGATTTTTCAAAGGAAACCTAAAAGTAATGTTATGAAGAAAAAGATTCAAGACTTGGAGGACAATAGGAATGAAAAGCTAGGGAAAATCATGAAGGAGAAAGAATTCAGTCTTATGGGAGCCTCCAAACTTGCTTACCAGCTTCCTTCAGGTTTAGGAAGTATTTCCATTTTTCCACCAGTTTTCAGTACACCCCTAGCTATGGCATCTGTGTTTTTATCTCCCAAGGTCTTGTGTTCTTTGGCAGACTTTTTGAGTTACCCTGCACTGCGTATCATCTCTAAGCCTTCTGCTAAGCTTCTAAGGAATGAGAGCATCAGGAGACTTTATTCTTAGAACTAACACTACCACCATAATGTGCTGTTAAGCCATGGCTCAAAATCTTGCAAACCTATTACCTTTCTCTTATAAATATACATATATTTTTAACTTGTTTTAGCTTGCATCTAGATTCATGACTGCTTTGCTGAACATTATGTAAGCAAATTTTGGGCAAATCAGTCTTTCAATTTTACTGGCTTGCTGCCCTTAGCATCAAATCCATGTCTGTGATCAGTTGAGCCAAGACCCTTCTTCTATGTATGGGCAAAGGGCAGCTTTTCTGACCTGGTTTTATTCAGACTCTGATGGTCCATCTCTAATTCCAGTGTCTTAGAGAAAATCCGAAGTTTGGGAGAAGCTACTCCTTTGAGGCTGCTTGTGATCCCATAAATTTGTGACTGTTAGAAGTCATAAGTTGTTACAGTCACTAGCTCAGTAGTTTTTATCAATAAAGCTGTCAGCCACTCTTTGTCAGGGAACACGATAGCTTATGACTGAAGGATTCTGCCCTGAATTACCCATCTTCTGCTTGAATTGTGTTTTGAATGCAGTTTTAATTTTTCATGGGTTTTTTGTCAATATTCACTGCTTTTGCTCAAAGGCACTTGTTTTCTGCTTGATGGTTGTCATAGAACTATTGGGTAGATAACCTGACTTTTCAAAGTATTGAATGTGGTAGTGAGAAGTCTTACCTTTAGTTGATTGAATTGGATCACAGCTTTACATACTACCTCATGCACTGCAAGTTATCACACATTATACTAGTTTTTGGAAAAGCTGACTCTTTAGGGATTTGTCTGGTCATAAAACTTAACTTTACACTCAGTTGTGTAATGTGGGTAAAATCTATACCAAGCCTTTGAGATCTCTTTGAAATCTGTTACCTGTGTTTCTTGATGGGATAAACGCAGTTTTGTTCCTCCTGATGTGATGTGGTCTGGGCAGCAAAACAAGATCTGCCACTGAAAAATGTTTGTGTGAGCATCAAGGTTAGTTTGTTTAGAAGCTACCAATCAACAACTACATGAGAAAAATATTTAATTCCTCTTGATATAGCCAGAAAATTGATATATGAGAAGCATCTTCTCCTTAATAAAGCTTCGAAACACCCAGGTATCCAGGTGTTAAATAGAGTGTTGAAGACCTTTTGCAGCTTTGAAGTTGCAGGTTGAACACTTAAAAGCTAAGGAATTGCACATTAATGTGGTTGATGGAACTTCAGTTCTACCTCTTATGTGAGCAGATTGCAAACTGACTCTGAGTGAACAATTGCATAAATTACTTTCACAGTTTGTCGACAGCAAATTTGTATCCACAGTAATAGTCATGCACTTGAGCTTAAAGGAATAAATAATTTCAGAAGGAAATTCTGCACTTTATTCTTTTGCACAAGCAAATACATTTTGCTGCCACTGTTTGTGATTGCACACCAAGGATATGCCCAATACCTCTACACCTGGGATGTGTGTGAAATATGTAGGTAGTGATAAGAGGTGTTTCTGGTAGTGATAAGAAAAGTACTAATTCTGTTGTGGCAAATACAAGTAGAAGTTTCTCCAGAACAGCAGTATTCATCAAAACTGCCTGAGGCCACAGCTAGTGATAGAAAGAGACGCTAGGAAGATGAAAGATAAGGGATGATCTTTTTCTCTCACAAAACAGAATATATAAATATACAGGAAGGATATTTAACTTAGCAAAACTGAGACTCAGAGTATAGTTACTCTTTAACAATGTTTTGAGGTATAATTTTCACAAAGGAAGTAAGATCACTAATAGTGTGGGACAGTACTATAACAAGAATAGATGAGTGTATTTTCTTTCAGAATTTTTAACTGCTTTTCTCTAGGCTCCTGTGTTGCAGCACCACAGAACTTGATGGTTCTGTTGTGCTGCAACCAAGCCAGTAATGCAGCACAGTGAAAGATGTGCTGTAGAAGCACACAGTGATTGGCTAAGTAAATTCTGCTGTCAATTCAAGACAACTCTGTGCAGTCACTGCACTCTCGGTATTGTTCTGTTTTTTCTCTACCTCCTCATCTCTGCATCTAATGCCCAGGCCATGGAGTTGATGCTTCTGAACTGGCAGTGAAATGAACTTGTAAAACTAAGATGATTATTGACTCAAGAAAGTGGCTATACTGCTTTGGGATCTGAGATCATCATAATCTTACCATGTGTGGCACTCTAGCTGGGTTGATAAACCTACTAGATTCAGTTTGTATCTTGATGGAACCAGCTCTTGGATGTACTGTGTTTCACCTGCACAACTAGGGCAATAATAGAGTGACATGAAACTTACCACTCTCTCCTTTTCAGAGCCAGATTGATTAATATAAATACCATGTAATTGTTATCTGTACTGAAATTATAAAAAGTCTACCTGTAATGCAAAGGCTGCCATATAGTCTTACAGGATGATATTTCAGTGAGAATCATGTATGTTTCAAAAAACCATCAGTGCAGTGGTTGGTGTTACCCAAAATCTACTGAGAAGCCATGGTTATGTGTCCCTGGTAATGCAGGAGTTGATGAAGTTACACGTGGAGCATTCTTGAAATGCTGATACAGGTTAAGGCTTTGTTCTGTGTGTGCTTTGTAAAAATAAAAGTGTGTGTAGTTGGCTTTAGAGAATTATAATAATGCTATGGAACAATTTATCCTGGTGGTCTAATGATGGCCATTAGCTGCCTTCTTTGCCTCAATCTACAGTAGCAAGACCAGTGTTGTCTGAGTACTCAGCTCCCCCCTGACCTGGAAGACAGGGAGGGGGAGCAGAATGAAGCCCTCATAATCCAAGGGGAAATGTTCAGTGATCTGATCCATGCTGTAGTGTGTCCAGAGAGGGGCAAGGGAGCTGGTGAAGTGTCTAGGGCAAAGTCCTATGAGGTGCAGCTGGGGATGTTTAGCCTGGAGAAAGAGTCTCAGAGGGGACCTTAAAGTTCTCTATAACTACCTGAAGGGAGGGTGTAGCCAGAGGAGGGGGGTTGATCTCTTTTCCCAAGTAAGAACTGATAGAATGAGAGAAAGTGGCCTCAAGTTGCTCTAGGGGAGGTTTAGAGTGGTTATTAGGAAGGTTTCTTTATTGAAAGAGTTGTCAAGCATTGAAACAGGCTGCCCAGGGAAGTGGTGGAGGCACCATCCCTGGAGGTGTTTAGAAGACATGTGGCACTTATGGACATTTTTTAGTGGTAGACTTGGTAGTGCTGGGTTAACTGCAGGACTTGATGATTTTAAAGGTCTTTATCCACCTAAACAATTCTGTGATTACAAACTTAATCATAGAAATGGGCCTATTTTTGTAAGCTGTTCTTATTTTATTGGTAACAAGATTTGGTTATATGTTGGAACTGGATAACCTATGTCTTGCTAATCCTTATTCTTTGCTACTTATAGACAATGAATGATTTTGACTACTTAAAACTACTGGGCAAAGGCACGTTTGGCAAAGTTATCCTGGTCCGAGAGAAGGCTAGTGGCAAATACTATGCTATGAAGATTTTGAAAAAAGAAGTAATTATTGCAAAGGTAAGTTATATTTTTTTTTAATATTGGATCATTTTTAAGAATGGAATAATCAATATTTAATACATAAGATGTTTTGATTTTTGATCATAACTGATAGAAGTATGTGTGTATCTTCAGAAAACAAGAATGCAAAAAAAAAGTACAGCCATTTTGCATGCCTTTTCCCAGTATTTTATAATCTAGAGTGTGCTAAAACACAGGGAGTTCACTGTGCAGGAATATAATTTAATGCGAGTTTACACAAGAAAAAGTGCATTGTGGGGTATATTAGATATTTCACATTTTTTTCTAAGTCAGTTGCAGGTTTATTCAGATAAACACATTTAATTTAATGGGCCTATGCTCTGTTCCTGCTATGTTATATTAGATTGCTATGCATGGGACTAATGATTCCATTTTTTCAGTTTTTGAGAAATAGGGACAGTCTGAAGCTGATGTCTGAAGAAGTGGTTTAAACTGGCATTGTCCAATCACTTCAACTTGATTAGTATCACTAGCTCTTTGCTTGGTCATAATATCATTCAAGCTTAAACTTAGATCATCTATTCTGAGCTTTGTTTCTAGCAATTCTAAAGTCTTGAATCCTACTTCCACAGAACAAGCTGAAAGCAAGAAACCAACATACATTTATCACCATGAGACACAATTAAAAATAATCCCAATTATTCAATAAGGGTGTTTTGAGGGATGTGGATCTGACTGAGATTTTTGAATGTTTGATATCAGTGTCCATAAAAACTGAATGTAAATGGGCAAATACTGTTTTACAAATATTAAATATCGAAATATCCATCAGATTTGTCTGATTTTCCTACTGACCTATGAAAACAGGGCTTACAAGGGTCTTGTAGTCTATGTTCATTAGTCTCTCACTTATTTTCTAACAGCTTTAGAATGTGTAGATCAGTTTTGATTAAATTTGGTAGAGGAATAGAAGCCTCAAAGACAATTACATTTCCTTTAGTATCATTAAAGCCACCCTTTTTACAGAGGGAGAGACTTAAATTTATGTCTTCAGCACTGAAGAGACTGAGGTATGAGTTCTCTGTGCCCTTAGCAGCTGTCTTGTGTACACTGGCAGCATGTACATGGTTTGGACTAACAGCAGCAGAGAGTGCCCTTTTCTTCTTCAGAGTCAGGAGATACAGGAAGAGCAGAGGGTATTGCTGCTGCACTCTCCTGGTTTTGCATGGGAAGGAGCACCTCAGTGGCCCTCCTTGTATGACATGGCAGCAAGCTCTGTGGTTTGCCCTGTGGGTCTCAGAGCCTGTGTGGTTTCTGCATGCTGGGCCTTAGTCTACAGCCTGATGTCCTTGACCAGTGTTCTGCTCACCCCTGGCACCTGGGGATCCTCAGGAGATCTTGCCAGTTCTGTTTCTGCAGCTACTGGCTTGTGTCCATCCAGCCTTCAGAGCATTTCAGCTTGTTTCTTTGTATCAATAACATATGAAAGAGATTTTTGAATTTTAGGGGTTTTCTAATTACTTTTATGCCTGCTACAGTATCACTGACTTTTTAGAATAGTTTAAGCTGGTTATTGGGTAACTTCCTCTAAGGTGAGCAAAAATTCTTGTTCATAGAAGTACATAAAAAGTTAGAGAAATTTTGAAGAGTTCAGAGATGCAGCTGTTTTAGTTTGAATTTAGCTATCTAGCCCAGTCAGCATGTGAACATGCTATGGGGATTTATCAATAGCATTTAGCTCTGGAGATCAGTGGAGATCAGTGCTAAGGAAATGGTCACTAGGTAGAATAGATTTTAGAATAGATAGTCCCAACTCAGCATTAAGTGATATAATATATGCTCTAGACTCACAGGTGGGTTGGAAGCCCCCTAAAAGATCATCTTGTTCCAACCCCCTACTGTGGGCAGGGGCACCTTCTACTAGGCCAGGTTGCTCAAAGCCCCATCCAGCCTGGCTTTGATGTCCCAGGGATGGGACATCCACAGTTTCTCTGGGCAATCTGTTCCCAGTGTCTCACCACTCTCACAGTAAAGAATTTTGTCCTAATGTTTCATCTAAATCTCTCTCCTTTTAGTTTAAAACCTTTCTCTCTTGTCCTGTTGCTACCTGCCTGTGCAAAAAGTAGCCCTGTAGAAGGTCATACCCCTAACAGCATAGTATGAAGCAGAAAACTGGTGCATTGACAGCTGTATAACATCTGCCCAGTTCAGACTAAATCTGTTTATCCTAAGTTTACATGACAGATTAATATTACACCTCTGAGGAAATTACTACCAGTATTACAGACTCCTGAGGCAATGCCAGAAAAACTGCCCATTGCCAGCTTTTTATGACATGTATCTGGTGAACCACAGAGGTTTAAAAATAATTAAACAAACAAATGTTTATGCTTGTTGTTCTCCTTGAAGTGTTTTTGTTTTTCCCCCTGTATGTGGTTGTAGTGTATATACTCACTGTTGCACTGCTATTCAGCTAAATGGCATAATAATTTATTACCACTGACTCTGTTGTTGCTGTTCAACTTTGTATTTTGACAATTTTTAAAGTCTAATTTAAAACTCCTGACATCTGTGTTTACTTTCCAGTTTAATAGTACCTTATCTTCAGAGCAAAGTCTGATAAGCATGTGTATAGTACAGTAACGTTATATTGGTATTATTTGTGGCAATAATAACGTGTACTCTGACTAAATATATTTACTTCTGCAGGATTACAGTTGAAGTTTGAGTCACACTAGGGTAGTCTTTAGTTCTGTGTAGTGTAAAGCTCAGCAGTATCTTGGCACTACAGAAAATGGCTACACCTTCCCAGTGGCTCCCAGGCATTTCAGGCCTGGCCTCTGGCAGTCTGGGGAGGAGGGTTCACAGCATGTATTACATGCAGAATTGTATAAAATGGCTGTGTATTCATACTGTGAACCCCCTGAGAGTTCTGCTTTTCTCCCTAGCCCTCAGGAGCTGCTCGTGTTGTAGCTCAGGGTGAGCCCTCTGCCCGCCATCCTCGTCCCCTCAGCCCTGCACAGCTCTGCTCTCTGCAGACCCGGCGGTGTGAGGGGCCACAGCCATGCCACTGGGGCGGTGTGAGGGGCCACAGCCGTGCCCTCGGGCAGTGTGAGGGGCCACGGGGCGGTGTGAGGGGCCACAGCCATGCCACTGGGGACTGGGGCGGTGTGAGGGACCACGGGGCGGTGTGAGGGGCCACAGCCATGCCACTGGGGCGGTGTGAGGGGCCACAGCCGTGCCCTCGGGCAGTGTGAGGGGCCACAGCTGTGTCCCCAGGGCCTCGCCATCACCCCCTAGTCTCCTTCTTTGCCACCGTGTGGTGCCTGCCCCAGGGGCTGGTGAGAATGCCTGTGGAGGGAGCAGGGAACAAACATGGATGAGCTTGCTACGAAACCAAACAACCACAGCGACTGGGTTCGTTTCCTTCTCTCACTTTGATACAGAGCTCATTTTTATCGTTCCCACTCCGGCTCACAGACAGGAGAGTGTCACTGTCTCTCTCCAAAGTGCCTCTTTTCCAAATTGTGGCTAGAAATTAGTTGAGGGTTGTGCGGACATCTCCCATTCCTGAGGATGAGGCCAGTGTCCTCAGGGAAGGAGGTCAGCCTGGTGAGAGGAGCACTGCTCGCCTCTGGGCTCCTCAGGACAGCTTGGGTGGATAAAAACAAAACCAGCACCAAACCAAGTGAAAGTTTAAAAACAGAAAACCTGCCTTTACTTAGCACTTGGCTGGATGAGGCTGGGTTTTATATTTGCCTGTCAGTTACTCCATGTGTACATGTCTCGCACATTGGTTTAGTCTTTCTGTAGATACATTGTTCAGGTGATTCATACCAGAACTGTGAAGTTGTGATGACTATGTTTCTAAGACATCAAATCCAATATTATAATTTCTTTCTTCTCTGAATTGTTTGTAAAGACTTCATTTTAGAGCAAGAAAATAAGAAAACCAAATAAAATATATTAAATTGTGTTTTGTCAAGTATTTTCTCAAAAAATATGAAGGTTCATTCATTTTTCAAAACTGTACGGTAGCTTTCTCTTTTTGAAAGTGTTAACCATTTCCTTATAATTAATTAAATAACAATTTTATATCTTGATTCAGACTTACTTCTTCTTTTCTTTATTTCTCAGGATGAAGTGGCTCATACTCTTACAGAAAGCAGAGTATTGAAAAACACCAGACACCCTTTTTTAACAGTAAGTATTGGGAACTAGTTTTAAGTACATTAGCAGGTAATATTTAACATCCATTATGAACATATTTTACAGATTTTGAATTCTTTCTCATGATGATTTGTAAACAATCAGTAGCTATCTGGTGCTTATGATATCCTTTATCAGGATATGTAATTAAGAATTCAGAAATAAAGTTTCTAATAAATTTGTAAAGTTTTACTTTACTGAAAACAAATTTAATTGTAGACCTGTGTAACTATTGTGCATTTTTTTGTAGTTTTTGTATATGAACACTTTTAAAATAAAATTAATTTCATAGAGGTATGTTTTTTACCAAGAAAACTTAATTCAGAATTGAGTAAAACAATAAAAATAACTATTTGTTCAAAATAAGTAGCTCACAGAGCCACAAAACTCAAACCCCACTACCTTTGTCTTCATGGGGTTAATATTTAATAGAAGGATAAGACTGAAAAGATAAAAATTTTGAAACTCATGACAAATTACGATTAATTGATTTAACTTTACAGCTGACTTTCTTCTGTAGAAGTAATTCTGGTTTCTCTTCTTTGCAAATATATTAAAAAATATTTTCCTTTATCTCAAAACATAATAAACATGCTTTTTGAGACAGGGAATTTTTTTTTTTGTATTTGAATATCAAAGTATAGCATGGAAGCTTTCCTATTTGGAAGAACTTAAACCTTTTGGAAAGCAGAGGATTGCATTTACGTTGGTAGGCCAAAATATTCTTGGAAATTCAGTAAAGACAGAAGAGATCCTGCAATGTGTCTTGAATTAGAGTATAATGGTAATCAGGAGTAGGCATACCTCCCATCTAATAATGCAACAGCATTACTGCAGTTATATCTTCTTATCTTTCTGTTATTCTTCAGCAAGTTTTGTCACATGAATTTTACACTTGTTACATGTAGTTATACTACATTTCATTTCTTTTAGGCCAAGTCTTCATCTGTAGATTTTCTATGGTATCATTGATGAGTCAACATTGATAAGGCAAAAATTTTAATTAAGATAATAATGTCTGTTACAACTTTAAAATTATACAAAAATTAATCTATTAATTTGGCACTTAGCATTCTTAACATTCCATAATATGAAACTAGAGGGTCCTTGCTTTGGAAATGAAAGCATGCTGGATGTTAAGATCACTTTTAAGATTTCATTTGGGAGAAATGAAAAAGAATATGATAATCTCTCTCTTCATGGGCACTGTGGAAGTGGACATCATAAAGTAAATTAGTGGAAATAGCTGGTACTGTGTATGGCAATAAAAAATGAAGTACAAAATTTTGTGGTTTAGTAGCTATTTAATACTTTATTATAATAAGCATGGTCTTTTCACATCAGCAAACATGCAGCAGAGATTAGGTAACACTTGAAAGTTTTTGTGTTAATTCATCTCAAGCTTCAGACGGAAAGTTACACTTTTAATTACTCCTAAAGTTCTTACCAAAATCAAAATTTTCTACTTAAAAAGATAAAATTAAGTTTTGTGACAGTTAAAGTGCAATGGGTTAATATAAGATGATAATTGGTTTGATTTTGCTGTTTTCTTTGCAAGTCCTTGAAATATTCCTTCCAGACAAAGGATCGTTTGTGTTTTGTGATGGAGTATGTTAACGGAGGAGAGGTGAGTTAAGAAAGATGTTCTGCACTTGTAACAGTAAGGCTGTCACTGGATTGCACTTTTAAGGTTATATTTTTTCTTGCCTTTTTGATTTCTAGTATTTTTAAAGGGCTTTTTTTAAAAACAATTGAAAATGTTTTATTTTTAAAAAAAGTTGACATGTTTTTATAACTTTGCTGTC
Organism: Erpornis zantholeuca; assembly: GCA_013400515.1. Classification (NCBI taxonomy): domain Eukaryota; kingdom Metazoa; phylum Chordata; class Aves; order Passeriformes; family Timaliidae; genus Erpornis; species Erpornis zantholeuca. The sequence continues at coordinate 6,330 of VZTN01036355.1, read as the reverse complement.
AAAACTAGTTCCTCTTTGGAAAACATTAGACTGCTGTTTAGTGAGAGATAATTTAATGCTAGAGAAATAATGACAAATAGCTTGCTTATTGTTTTTTTTTTTATTTAAGCATATTATAGCACATTTGGCATGAAACCATCATACCGTGTTTACTGTGTAAATAAGTAAAAATAATGTTTTTGAGTCTTACTTTTGTCCTAATAGGAACTGTGTGCACCCTTTGCTCTAATTATTGCAACCATCTATTGGAAAAGAGTGGAGCATTCATATTTTTCATTGCTTCTCTCCTCTTCACTTGCTGTGTACTCTGGAAATTTCAACTAAAACACTAAGCTTAGAGTGTCATTAGCTTTGAAGCCATTGTTGTCTTCCAGCTGTTTACTAAAGAATGAAATATCAAAAATGATGCCCAGCAAATGGAATTAGAGAACTTCAATCAAAGAAGAAGGCTTTTTAGTGCTTTTTAGAAGCACCTTTTAGTGCTGTTTGCTATGCATACTCTCTTGTTACAATGTAAACTGGGAGATTTTCCTTATTTTGTCAACTATATGCATCATGATAATGTTAAAGGACTAAATGCTTCCACTAGGATTTTTTTTTTTTTTAAATTAAAAAAACTCTTTCTTCATTCAGGAATTGCAGTGGCATGATACATAATGTTTTGCATTATGTTTTAGCCATCTTCTCCTGCAGTAAAACTGTGCTTAGCTATAATGCCAATGCCTGCAGCCCATTTGGATCCCAAGTCATCCTTGGCTGCCGGCTCATCCTCTACCAGCCATGGCAGCTGTAGGGTTCTCGTATGGGAGGATGGCTTGTTTGACTCAATGTGTAAACCCAGTTCCACCCATCACAGGCATTGAACCAGATACAGAAATCTCCCTCAGCAGTAAAGGCATAACAGCCTTCTCTTGGACACTCAGCTGGCTTGTTTGACATTGAATTTACATCACCAATACTAAGTCAATGCTGTCTGCAATCAGTTTTAAGTATTGTCTTATAAGCTAGCTAATTCTTCATCGTTTTCCTCTGTGTAAGATCTTACTGCATTTCTGTAATCTCTGGGGAGATAGTTTGAAAGGATGTTAACATCCTCCTGTAGTTTAGGCATTTGTCTTATTGAAAGGTACTTTTCCATCTTGTTTGAATGAAGAGCAGAGCCCACAGAGGATGTTTTCAACTCCTTTCTTATGACTGAGGGTGCTCTGACCTTGTTTTGGTCAATTGTAGTTCGTTCAGTGCATTTGTCTGCTCTGGGTGGTGCAACTTTTGTGGCTATGACTGCAAGTTTTGTGTCATGGGTTTGGCGGTGGCAGCCTGCTCTTGCTTATGGGATTTGAGCAATTGCAGTGTGCTTGTGCCAGGATTGGGTTACTTGCTTCCAGGTATGATGCTGCTGTTCGTTAGTGTTGCTCATGTACTGTGCTGATGGTTCCCTAGTTCAGTGAAGCTAGCTCTAAAGTTTTGCCACTGTGGGAAATAATGGCCTTTTGAGAGTAGGCAGTTTTCTTTGAGGAAACTCTCTTGATTTGCCTACATGTTTCTCTTTAACTAGAGATCTGAAATAGTAAGATGGAAAATCTGTGTTTTTTTAATAGGAAAATCTTTAATCCTACCAAATTTTCTTGTGAATCTCAGACTTTAGCCAGTGTCTGCCAAAAAATACACATGATTTCTTATTTGTAAAAAACCCCATGTTATTAACTCAGTTGCTGAAAGTAAGTTGCTCAAAGTTTAGCCAGCATTTTAGCCTGTATGATATACAGATTTTTTTCTTTTGCTGCTTCTTTGTATCTACTATTCTGTGTTCCAAGGAAGTTATATTTCCTTGTGTATTCTGATTTTTGAAGGTCATGAAAACTCATCTTTTAGTTATATCCTTCCAGTGGGAAACTGACCATAGATGTACCATGCTGCTTCTGATTCTCTCCAGTGCTTCTGTTTAAAATTCCTTTAGATTAAATATTTCTTATTTTTAGGTAGACTCTTGTGCTGGAATCAATTTGTTGGGATATTTCATGGATTAAGTCTTTCAGGAACACCATTACCCAAACAGCTCTCCTCATGAGGGAGTTCTTGAAAATTGTATACATATTCTTGACTCTTACCCAGGTGAAAGCAAGGAAATGCCACTATTTAGGCTTCTGCTCTAGCACAGTAATAAAAACTGTCGTCAGTAGTAGGAGTCTTTGCTTCTTCTTTCTGCAGCTGGAAAGGAAAACAGCCAAGGAAGTGGGCACAGAACTTCATACTGAAGAAGAAGAAATTGTGTTAAAATGATTTTAAGCAAGAATCTTTTGTATCTATTAAAAATCTAGATCCATGGGGAAGTTAGTATCCCTGTAGAATAATAACAATTTATCTTTGCCTTCCCCTGCCTATGTAACTTCGCATTGGTTAGGCTTAGTTAATAAGAGAATGTGTTACAATGAAAATGTAAGTGCATCAGTTTTATTGGTCTGTGTGGGTGCACTTTTACAGTGTACAAAGTATTTCAGTAAAGAATTATCTTCTGCATTCCTTTAAAAAAAAAAGCAGCACATTATGTACTTAAATATACTAAAGCAAACCATTAGACGATTTTTTTCAAGCACATTTTTCAGATGGAGATACTGAATATGTTTTCCTTATACTGAGGATGTTTTTCCTGTTGCTTAAGGCCCAATCTTAAAATAATTGTTGTGGGCAAAAGCTTAATTTGTTTTCACTTGGTTTTGCTGTTCGACTCTGTGGGTGAAATGTTTACCAATGTCTATTGATCATAAACTGTGTTGCAGTATGTAGCTAGAATCATGCTTCTGCCACTGTAATTACTTCTCAATACCTTTGCTGTACTGAAGGAATTAGGTTAAAGTAGCATTAAGAAATTGAAATTTGATTTTAAGAAAACAAATATTCATCTGGCTTAGCTGAGTTGACTTTATTTTTGGGGAGTACTTTTGGAGTGTATGTTTCGAGTTTTTATTTCCAGTATTTTGCTTTAAATGTTGAAAATCTTTTAGGAATGAAATCTATTGCATACATTACGCCACAGAGTACACTGATTCAGCTGACTAATAAGTTGATTAACTTCCTCACTCTGCATTTTAAGGATAATTCCAGATTCTGTATTTTGTAACAAACTTAATTGGTAATTATGTGTATAATAAAATTAGACCCTAAAATTTGTTCAGATGGTACTCCACACAAGAATTCTGAACCTCTCTTCCTCTTGGCATTTTTGTTCCACAGCTCTTACTTCAATTCATAAGGCAGGAGAGAACTAAATGGCTTGTTGTAATTGAACAAGTGCTATTACTGTCTAGGAAAAATGAAAAAAAAAAAAAAGAGGATTTACGACTTACTTAACAAAATATAAGTAAACAAGAGAATGTTCCTTAGCCTAAAATTATGATAGTCCATTATAAGGTTGCTCTATTTCTTTGGGTATAGAATGTGCCTAGAAGCAATACAAAGTCTGAAACAATAAACAAATAATTTGAAATTTCAAGGCTACTACTGCAAATGCTTTGCAAAATCAACACTCCAATATAAAATGCAGAGCTGAGCAAACCCAATACACAAGAGCAAGAGCCAGGCATTCGACTTAGAACATGCTAAGTAGGTCACTAGTGTGTGTACAAAATAAACATATCAATTGATACAAGGTTGTGTCTTTTATATATTTGGCATGCTTGGATCTGCGGCTGAATGTACTTCTTTGTTTGATCTTTGCTACAAATTTTCCATTAAACTTTTTTCTTAGGAAAAAACCCCATGACAGCATTGTTGTTCAGTTTTTAAAGGCATACTAGGAAATTTGTAGCTCCAGTCCTCACCGTAACAATAGCACCCTTGTGTATGCCATCAAAAATGTTATGTGCAAAATGGCTTTCTTTGTGCCAAAGCTATTGCTATTGCAATTCCAGTGATTTTACATCACATATTTAATAACAGTAAATCAATAAATAGAGAAAATGTTGGAAACTTTTTTTGTAACCTTCCGTCACATTTCTTCTTTCCCTTCTCTGACTTAATAAATATAATCTTGCTGTTCTGACAATTGCAAATAGATCACAGTGGCAGAATTATTCTGAAATAGTCAACCAACTAAATAATTAGCTGAAAATTATGATGTAATCCCCCTGTAATCTCCCTGCTTTCCCTGTTTTAATTTTAAAATCCTCTTAATATCTTTAACATATATCTGAGTTTATGAATGCACTTTTAATGTGCATTTTTATATCTACATGTACATGCTTCATTCAAAACTAGCAAGTATGGTTTGGTGACAACTCTGTTAGGTGCTATAATAATATGAAGAAGAGTGACTGTAGTGTCATGTATACATTAAAATAAGCTGACTCAGAAGCTCACAGTTTCTTCAACAAACACAGAACTGTTGTTAGTTGTTTCTAGCTGGTCACTTTACTTTGTAGTCAGTATTTTTAATTAATATTGATAATCTTTTTGGAAATAAACACTAAAGAAAGTAAATTTTTTTGTATGCTACCTTGTCAGGCTATCAACTTTCAGATTCAGATTTGGGACACTTTTAAAATGGAAACTAAAATAAATGTGTTGGTGACAAGTGTCCCGAAGTTTTAGAATTTTCTAAGACTGCTGTTCAACTACTGGATTAGTCTCTTTCAAACAGAAAATTGCAATAGTTCTTTAGAATAGTTATGAATGTAGGGCTAACAGGAAGTTAAAAATTTTCAGAGTGTGTTGACCTATATTTTTAATTACTTTTAATCCATCAAAACAAAAAACCCCTCTTAAAAATGGCTAACACTAGCTCATTATGTATGAAAGAGACTATGAAACAGATACAAAGGCATAAATGGCATAAATTTTGTATTTTGCTTTATGCGAATATAATTGTGCTTAGTGTTATCTGTTTTCTATTTAAATACTTTGAAAATGCATGTACAGGACTACACAAATTGGGAAATGTACATGTTCTTTTCCCAATTGGGTAGTATAGGAGGCATTTAATGAAGTCAGACTTGGTTGCTCAGTGTGTATGAGTCTTGTGATTGCACTGACCATTAGGCAGGCATCAGTACAGAGACCAAGTCACTACAGGGAGGGCTCATGTCCCACCAGGGATTGGTGCCTAAACAGGAGAAAAAGCAACAGCAGCAACAGACACACCTACAAAATAAATATCCTCTTTGTCATGCAGGTTTGCCATTTTTATACAGGGTGTCTTGAGCACTGGAAAAGAAGTTAAAAGGGGAATCCAGATACAATGAACAAAATTTTAAATATTTTCTTTAAATCATAGTGCAGTTTCTGTATTCTGTGAAGTGTCTGCTTACACAGATAATTGCTGCCAAGAGGCTCAGTTTCCTGGGAATTTTGTTTAGGCTAAGACAAAGGTGATGCACCTATTATGAATTAAAATTCTCAGGTAAGAAGTTCTAGTTCATAGCAGTGACTTTTTAATTATGCTTTCAAAAGTCTCAGAATTATCAAGATTTGAAGCAACCTTCAAGATTATTTAGTCCAACCACCAACTCAGCACCACCATAATCACCCCTAAACCCTGTCCCCAAGTGCCACATCCAGAAGTCCACCCACTGAAAATAGCTGCAGTAATTCCTACACTGTTCTGTGCCATGTGAATGGTGTAAATTTTCTAAAGGCCTGAAATAGAATATGATAAAGACAGATTAAATACATCACTGGCGCTTTTTTATTGGTTAGTTTTTGGGGGTTTTTTAAGCGACCTTGCAATTTCAAAATTCTCCTCTACTTGATACTTTAAACAGGAAAAAAAACCCAAACCAAACCAGCAAACATAGTTGATGTGGATTTCACTGTCTGTGTTTAATTTATAGATGATAACATTTTTTGTATTTCTGTTTTGTTGATTGTTAGTTCCTGTGTTGAAGCCAAAAACATTGTAACTGATCTGGTTTTAAGGAGAATACTGAAATATACTCACTAATCTTTGCTTGAGGAATAACCCAAACTAGCTTTAAACAGTAACTAAAACTCATCATTTTAGAAAACATTTGAATTGAATAGCCAAAATGTGCTTTTTTTAGATGTTGTTCCAAGTTCTGAGGGTGATGTTTTATCCATTAGGATACTGACAACCTTACAGAGCTGCATCTTACACTTTTTCATTGCAGCTGAAATTACTGGCAATACATAATGACTATTATTTTTCCTGAAAGACTTTAAAGTGTCTGCAAAGTGCTGTTACTTTAAAAGTGTTAAAGAAGAGACAAAACACCCAAACCGACATTTACTTGTAGCAAAGAAATACACTAAATACATAGATTTGTTTTTATAAGCCCTGAGCTGTTGTTGATTTGCTTTTTTCTAGTGGCTGCTATT
>VZTN01036352.1:2076-12662 GCA_013400515.1 Erpornis zantholeuca | reverse complement strand
CAGACAGAACAAGTGATATGAATACAAATTTCAAAGTGTAGAGTGTTTATCCACCATCTGTTTTTCAAGAATCCCATAACTAAATTTCAGAAAACTTTTCAAACTTAAATTTACTGTGTCAACGTATGAAATAATATAAAAAGGATCACTGGCTTTCATTTAATTGCACTGTAAACTTTTCCAAACAAGGCACTGTACTGAAAGGGGGTTTATATTTTGTTGGGCAAATAAAATTGAAAGGGAAGAATATGAGAACATGGAACACACAAATAAAACACTTTTTACCTCAGAGAATGATACCCCAGTGGACAGATAAGATTTCCTTAAGATTCCATATGAAGCTCAGTCATTACAAATAGATAAAAAGAAAAGCCCTCTTTCCCAGCTATGTTGAGTAAAAAAAAATTAAATTCACTTCTATTTAAAGCAGTCACTAAATAGACAAAAATTAAGACATTAATCTAATGAGTTTTACTGGTTCCACATAAGCATTATACTTCCAGAAAGCCTCTCCCTTGCCCACTCAACAAAGATCCAATAAGCCAGCTTCTTAAAGAAGCTGTTTACAAGCCATGAGAATACCTAAATCAATAAAAGACTGTGTTTCCTAGGGAAAATGTGGCCAGGGAATATTGTACTGCAAAAAGCAGCAGACCAGCATTTTCAGAGACAGAGCACCTTCCACTGATGTGGCTAAATGTTCCATGCTCAAAGGTATTCCATCTTCAGGAATGAATCCTATACTTATGTACTCTACATGTACTTCTTCTGCCAAGAATAATTGTATTGATTTTCCACAGGTAAAAAGATTCTGGATCAGGCTCCTACACTGAATATATCACAGAGCAGGAATCCTACCTACTCTCTCAGCAGGAAAATTCAAGATTAGTTAGTTTTGAATGGTAGTGTACAGTTAGTTTGCAGCTCTGTTTACTTTTCCTTGATAAGGCTTCACAAAATTTTTACGCTCTCCCCAATGATTAGAAAGACTACTGTGTTGACTTAATCAGTCCATTCTTCCTCATCATGCCTGCAACTATTTTCATTTTTCCTTTGTAGCAAAGTAATCGACTCCTGCATAATAATTCTAACACCAAAATTCAGAACATTAATCCCTGTGAGCTTGCTCTTACTCCATCTATTCTCAGAACACTTCCACAGATTTTCTAGTCCTTTTTTTTCCCCACTAAAGGATGTTTCTTTCATTTTATTTAGAAGCTAAAATTCTATTTTGCTTTGAATTCCTTTGGCTCTTTTTTACTATCTCAGGTCTTATAGAAATCTTATCCGACAACTTGCAGAAATAATTTAGCACTTCAGATTTCAGTTTTGTGCTTTGTCCTTTTAGTGATACCTACTAAAACATGTTTTCATGGCTGTTTCATGGTGTTCTTTTTGCATTAGTGCTGCTGCAGTTACCCTACAGTTACATCTCATCTTCTTGTGGAATAGCAAAGCACTCTTTTGACCGAGTCACCCAAGAAAACAAAATTATTATTTTCCTCTTAAGATTTAAAAAACTCATAGTGACTATAAAAAGTACAAGCCAGTCTTTCTTCCAGATGGCACAAGTGACACCAGAAGGCATCATGTGCACCTACGACTGTTTACTGTGAGCTTACCTTTCAGAAAACTTTCTTCTTTACTCAGCTTCTCATCAACAGAAGGGAGAGCAGCTTTCAGAGGCATTGCAAGGGACTCTCCCTGGTTGAGGAAAGCTGATGAAATAGGATATATCACCATATTCTCTGTCTCTCCTCTCCCAGGACTGCTACTTTTCCAATTATAGGATGAGTTTCTCCTATCAAAAATACTGGGTCACATTCTGCTTTCATAGCCCAAAACCAGGTTGTGAGATCTACTGCTATTTATGATTTTTCCAGCAGAGGATGGAGAAGCCAAGAGAAGTGCTGAAGCAGAAGTGAGGAATAGCAGGAGGTACCTGAGGTACAAGACTGCCTTGACTAAAAAGACACGGGTGGGGACACAGTGCCCCAGGTACACATCACAGCACTGACGTGAAAACAGGATGGTTAATAGCTCCTGAAAAGGTCCACCTATTGCTCATATCCCATTGGTGTGCCACCAGCACCAGGGCAGCCACTCAGTCCTAATGCAACCCCATCCTAATCCCAGTCTTAATGCCCACTGCTAAAGTAAACCTAAGTATTAACCATTTCTAAAAAGTAAATTAATCTCCTTGCAACAATTCTCAACTCTGTTTAGTGTTGTTCTTTGATAACCTCCATTCTATCCCTATTTAAATTCAATGACCTCATGATTCTTTATTTCCTCATAATATTTTCTTTAAAAAACTAAACAAATACTTTTCTGCTTTCTTGAATGTTTTTCAGCATTTCATTACCATATTTCTGTTTCTCAACTCTCTACAAGTCCTATAATTACACTATTTTGGGTTTCTTATTTTGTCTGATACTGACTTTAATGTATTCAGTCTTTCTTGTAGTGTCAAAATAATGTAAGAAACTGACTTCCCTGTATAATTAAATTGAACAGCAATCTAAGGGAACCTTACATCAGGTCTAGTTAATCAGCACTCGAGATGCTGCTAAGTAAACCTGAATCTAAGAAAAGAAGTTAAACTTTAGAGTCTTAGGTTTAACAAATATTGAATGAAAATATCTGTAAGTCTTTTTGCTTTGGACATCTTCTGGTTAGACTGCCTTTTACAAACATACACTTAAAACTGTATCCATAAAATTCCCCAAGATAAAATTCTTATTCTTTCCTGTAAAGGGAATTTTTTCCCCCAAAATAGGTCAGATGCTGAATATCAGAAGCTGCGCAAGGCTGAACTGATTAAACAAGGTAAAGAGGGACAAAGAGGCTATTTATGAACACACAGGCACACAGGGAGACGGAAGTGAACTTTTAAGAAGCCTGAGGAAGTCTTTGGGAAGCTGAATACAGCAAGTAAGAAGGTGAGAGTGGACAGAAGGTAAGGAAGAGAGTATGTCTTGGTGAGAGGGCAGGAAGCTGAGAGAAAATGATGAAGAATGTAATTCTTAGTGCTAGAAGGGTTCACAGTAGTTTTTCTTTGGAGAAAAAACACAAGCTTCAGAGTAGCCACCTCTCTTTGAGGCTTCTGGGTGTTCCTATGACTACTAACATTTATAACATGATAGACATTATCAAGGGGCAACTTGGTGTAACAAGAGACAAGCCAAGAAATATCCTCCCCTGGGAACCTCCCTACCTTTACTTATCCAAGCTGATCCTTAGGCAACAAGGCTTGTTGCCAAAGAAAAACTGAAGCAATCCTGAAAACCAGTGCTGATACTACCTTTGTTTCCATGTCTTTCACCAAAGGAAGAACTTGACATCAGCATTTAAATCACATGAAATAAAACAAACTGGGGAGAGAAGGACAGTGTAAGAAAGAGAGAGAGAGAGAAAGCAGTAACTACTTTCTGTTTAATACCTACGTGTGAGATGAGAAGAGAAAGTAAAAAAATCTGTCCACAGATTTCAGCAACTCTTAGGAAGCAGATGAAATACAAAGAAAGAAATGCATGGTATTCTTACTGCTGGTTGAAATAAAAACTTATTTTGAGCTATGATGTATACAGGAGAGCTAATGATAATGAGAAAATAAGCAGAGATTAATATAAAGAATATTTTTTAAAAGCATTTACTAGGATGGCATTAGACTACAATTAGTCATGGAAAAAACACTTGATAAGATTCAGCAAAAACTACAACTAATAAAATTTGAAATTTTTTGGTCATGGGGAAATGCTACTATCTAAGCAAGTTGCTTTCAGGTCAAATCAGCAGGAAAAATATTTCTGACCTAAAAACATTGCAAATATAATTAATGTAATACATTTTGCAGGAGGTATTATAGATGAAGTTTTCTGAAAAAATTCCCCTTAGAAAATTCTTTTTTTACAAAAGCACCTCAAAGATCTCTCGTATAAATGAATAGAAAGATATAGTCTTGTCTTTCTCAATTTGTTAAATCAGAAACTCCTTTTCCTTTGAAACATTACTCAAGAGAAAGAGTGGTGTAACTCAGGAACACAGTTGGCAAACAAGGGAACGCACATAATCAAACCTATAAAAACATGTCTGTATAAAAATGACTTGCAATATATTTATATAACAAAATAAACATATGATTAAATGCCAGCCAAACTCATCTGCCCCCGAAGCCATCATTAATTTCATATAATTTAATACACTTGCTGCTGCATGTTTACCCATGTTTTCAGAATTTCATAAAATATGCATGATGAGAAGTTGCTAATTGGCAACTGAAAGTCTTTTCTCTCATTACTTATTGACTACACTCTTCTCCTGAACTGGTTCTAATTAAGGGAGAGCTTAACATTGTATGTCCACAAAGTGTGTCATAGCCCTCAGGTAAAACTGATCTGTATGGGGAGTTTTGTTATGTTTTTTTTCTGTTTCAGTGGTCCCCCTTTTGTTGCTGCACATACACAGCTTACTGTTTTAATTAAGAGTTTTTATCATCAATTACAAGCAGAAAGAGTCACGAACAATATGGATATGCTCAGGGGTTGCTAATGGGATCTGTGCTGTTCAATGTTGTTTTTTGGTGACAACAGTGGGATCCAGGGCATGCTCAGAAAGCTTGACAACCACACCAAGCTGTGTGGTGCATTCGACACACTGCAGGGAAGGGATGCCATCCAGAGGGACCTGGCATACATATTTCCTTTATTTTCAACGCTGGAGATGGTGATGATGAGTAAGACAATGAAGGAAGAAAAATTTCATTTTGGACTCAATGGACAAGAAAGAAAACAGCAATAGGATAAAAGCTTCATCTCTGGCAAAAATGAGCCAGGTCAAGAACAAATCATTGACGCAGAATGCACAGGTGAGAGGTGTGAAATATGCCATAAAAATAAGTAATATGTAGTTGCTGGAGCACAATTCAAACTAAGGGTCTCCTATTTGCCTTTTCAGAAGAGAGGAATGATCAATGGCAAAGATGAATTTGATCCCTTGCACTCATTTTAGGTAAGGACTCGACTGAAAGTAAGTGGAATCTTCGAACATAGCTAAAACTACACAAGTGAAAAGAATCATGTTTTTGTCCAGTGTGAAAGAATCTGAATGAAGTGGCATCTATGTCCTTTTGATCTCCTCCTCTATAATTGTCAAGGGACATCTGTTTTCATTATTTGATAAGGATAATTCAGGGATAAATATTCCTTTTCCCAAGTCCATTAATAGCTATTTAGAAAAATAACATGAGATACCTGCATGCCAAGGAGAAAACTTGTTAAGACCAGTGCTCTTTTCCAATGTAAGAAACAGTAGTGAAAATGATAGGTAAATACAGCAAAACTAGGCACCAGTAGTTCTGAGAAATTTCGTCAGCTTTATATAAACAAATCCATCACTGGATGAACAACAATTTACTCATTTATCAGGTGTATTGTGCTAACCCCAGGAATGCTAGTCACGAAGCAGCACTGGATTATCCTAGCACTTTACACAGAAGCAGACAACACTTTCCAGGTGCTGAGAGCAGCATACTGTAACTTCAGGAAACACATCCAGCTACAGTTTGATACACCCACGCTGCCTTTCAGCACGGTCCTGAGCTGGCTGACATGTGTTAACCACAGCACTCAGATTGGGTCCTCACGCACCACAAGCTCACTCCTCTGCTTGCTTCAACACCAGAGGCAAATTGTATTTGCTCATTGTTCAGTCGTGGGGAACGGGTAAGGGCAGATGTAGCTATTGATGCATGACCCAGCCACCTGCCCAGGTGACAAGAGAGCACATCTGTGGTTCTTACATAGCCTGAGGAGGGAGGCAGAGGATGCTTTAATGCACCTGAAGCAGGTGTAACTTCAAAATCACAGTCTAGCCCTGAAGCACCAGTTTACTACAGGATGCATTCTGCATGCAAATGAGGATTTGATCTGCCCTACTTACCTGTCTAGATAGGTTTTTAAAATCAGGAATCTTACAGTGTTGTCTGTGAGCACATTCCTCAGAATCACAGGAAGAAGGTTTTCTGAGTTGAGGCCTATGGCTGCTACAGACAACTGCATAAAGTAATTCACTTCAGAAATTGTTCTTACTGGAAGACTATACCATAAAGTAAACCCCTCAGTGTTTGGAGGGAAAGTTTAATGGCTTTAAAGGTTAGTTACTTGATTCAATTTTCAGCTGAAATTTATACAGGATCAATTCAGTCATTTGTTATTCTGTCAACAATTTCCTTTAAAAATCCTAATTATCTTTGCTCTCTGTTTTTTACCCTCAACCATATTTACAAAAGATAATAATCTGTTGTCTCAGACTTTTCTTTTCTAGGCTTAATGGGACAAGGTTTTAGAATCTTTTCAGGTGCCAGCCTATTACCTACAGTATTCTAGTAGCCATTTCCTGAACCTATCTTCATTTGAATCAGCTCTTTTAAACACAGGAAACCAGACATGAATGCAATATTCCAGTAGCTCTAATGATACTTTGGCACATAACTTTCATATATTTTTATATGTACAGATACATACACCTCCTTTGATATTGATTGGCCTGCACATCTTTTTCAGTTTGTCTTTTTTACAACTACTTAAGATTAATTTACTTATACAAAACTACTTCACGAAAATCTTTTCCACCTCTGTCAGCTAATGAGCTGTAGTTACACAGCAGAAGTTCTTGTTCTTAGTTATCAGTACTTAACACATCGCTTGGCATGATTAAATTTAATTACCTTTCTTTTACATCAGTGCCTGAGATTACCCACTGATCTCTTTAGCACCCTTACATCCTCCCCATACTGAAAACTTTTCCCAGTGCTGTGACATCAGTTAATTTCACTGACACAGAGTACATCAAGTAGAAATGATTTGTGCTAAGATTATTACTAAACGGGGCACATCTTGGGAACCATCAAGAAGGACTCATTAATAATCATCCATCTTGACTTGACAGTTACCTCTTCAGAGCAATCCCTGTCATCTCCCATGAAAACAGGTACTACCTATTCCAGAGCTTTTTTTTTACTAATCCCCACAGTGTCCAGCATAATGCTTACTACATTTAAGTCAAGAAAGGGAGAATAGAATTTCTTTTCCTAGGGAGTCAGTTAAAAAAAAAAAAAGCTACCAAATTACTCCAGTAAAATCTAGCTTTGCTAAATTGTGTTGAATTTTATACAGCTTTCTATTTATTTCTATGACCTGAATGTGAAAGAACCTTCAAAGCTATTCTAAGTTTAGCATGCTATTTAGCTGCTACTATGGGCTACAACATATTTTCCCCTTTCTCATCACACCAATTTTTTATACTCTGCTTCAAAGGTGCGACCACTATCTTGACAAATGTATTAAAAACTTCATTCAGTTTATTTAAAATTCTAGAAAGGAAATCAACTTTCCTCCACGTCTTAAATTCATTTCAGACTCTTGAAATTTTCCTTGCTCATGTGTTCTATTTTAAAATAATTTGCTACTTTGTCCTTCATTCATACTCAAAAAAAGAATCCTTAAGAAGTATGGATTCAAAATACTAGTTTTTAGATGGCACAAAATCAATCATTATTTTATCTCACCAGCTAGTGCTCCAAAATTTACTCCCTGCTCCTTTTCTATTTAGATTTCCATTTTTTTCTTTTTAAGAAAGATCTTTTTCAGCTTGACTTTTGCCAAGTCTGACTGTTCAGTTAAATATTCACCTTTCAGATATACTATTTGCCACAGACCAATCTATTTTCTACTCCTAATATTCTTTTAGAAATATCTTCTCCCCCACTTAAGGATCTTTCCTTAGAGCTCTTTTTTATTTTCCTACTAAGTAACAATACTCATTCAAATTCTTTAAAGTTTTCTCCACATCCAGTGTTGACCTCGATATCTTAGCTGATTAATTTGTTCCTTTGGTTTCCAAGGGTTTTCCCTTCATACATAGAGAAACTCAGCAAAAACATTTTAATTTAAACAATTGATTTGAAAGGACTTGGTCCTAAGTTCTTTGCTAAATTCAGATCTTCTCTGAGGTCCTTGTTAATGAGATCTAAAATATTACCAATTCTTTCTGTTTCAGTTGCTGTCTGGTAAAGAAGTATATTGTCATTTAAATCCAGGCATATTCTGTTATTAGCACCACATGTCCTCCAAACAGAGAAGGTGTGTATCCTGTGCAGACCCTTTCTCTCAGTAAGCAGAAATACTAAAATTGAAACAACGTCACCAAATTCAGTGAGAATAAGGGGATATCAATAAGCAAAATCAGGGTGATAGGGATGGCAAAATAATTTCTATACTAACATTAGTCTGTGTATTTTAAAAATCAATAACACATAGAAACAGGCTGAGTGCATAAAAGCTAAGTAACCCATGGGGCATTTTTCCCATTGTCCATGTACAAAATTATTAAATTTATTATTTATAAAATATTTGCATGGAAACAAAAAATACACAAGTAATGATATTGATTGAAACACAAAATCAAGACAGAAGAAAGCCTCTGCCAGCTGTGGTTTCTGTGAGCTCTTCATCCTGTAGATATTTGGCAGAAGAATTGTAAAAATCTTTTTGATTTGTTTGCTTTTATGAAACTACATCTATCAGTTCTATCAGCAGACTAAGTAAGGCAATTAGCCTATATCACTCTCTTCGTTAGGGCCAGATCCAAAATCCATTAGTGACTGTGAAGAGTCTCTTATTGACTTCATGAGGCTTTAGATCAGTTTATGGGCGTGAGCCTAAAGCGAGATGAACATGCCATCTGCTTTCTCTGATGGTCTGATTTCTATTCTCTACCCATTCCTTTAGAATTTCTATTGGACCCTTTTCTTTTTTTTTTTGCATTTTATTATTCAGCAGCTACAATAGCATTCTCTTCTTCACTACCCCTCTAAGTTTCAAAAAGTACAGGATGCTGCCATTTCACTAGCTGATTTCCATAATCTTTTCAGATTACAGCTTGCTTTCTTTTTGATTGTTTTATAGCCACATATTACTATATAACATGGAGCGAACAGCAACACTCTTCTCTCCTCCAAATATGAGAGGACACTGGTTTTGGTTAGTATATAAACAAAAACAAAGAATAATGAAGTGAATTTTTGTCAGTTTTCAGGTTTAATAGCAGTGCTATTTATAATTCCATGTTAAACAATACTGCTGTCTCATTAGGCTTGTTTCAAGGAAACTTTATTGCTAAATGCTTTACTATTTAATTGATGCATTACAGAGATAAAAGAAAGGAGAGAAAATAGATGAAAATAGAAGAAAGGGAAGGGAAGATACAGGCATTTGTCTTTGCCTTATGATACTAGAACAAAATAATTAGAAAGAATGGTTTCTATCCATTAAGTTTGCACACTGCTTTAAATTATTAATTGACTATATAAACTATTAATTGCCTTCTTTCTCAATATCTCCAGAACAATGAATTGCTTTCTCAAGCAATTTAGTGCTACAAAAAAATTATTTACGTTTGACTTCCTTTTTCATTCAGTTTTGCCTGTGTCTAATGCCTTCAAACTTGCTTCCATGGAATTTAGACTCAACCTTGCAGCACAAAGATGTTGATTCAAAATCCACTAGAAAAACGTATAAAATCAGCTCCTGTTATCTGCAGTTGTCCCTTCAAATTGATGTTGACAACATTCTTGCCATCAAGTAATTAAATGATATATTTCTAATGACTGGGTTTTTCGCAGTGTAAATGTTAGAGATCCCAAATATTGTGTGATGGGGATAAACTGCCCTTTCTCATATCCAGAGAGAACTCATATATACTCCTTGGAGCATTTTTGTTGTGAAGCATGTACCATTGTCTCTGATGCAAACACTGTGACCTCCAAATCCCTGAAATCCTTTGCTGTGTATTTTTAAAAGGACTTGCTGTTGCAGGAGAGGTTTGGATCAGTTGTTCTGATCAATGCAACAACTCACATAATTTCTCAAAAGTACTTGGATAGTGCCAGAAACTCTGAAATTAATGTGAACCATCTCCCAAATGTGTTCTGGTTAGATATGTCAAAAAAGAAAGACTTAAACCCACCTGTTAAAATTTCTGGCTATCCAGAAAATACTTCTGTATCCTAGCAACAAAGCAAATGAGGATTCTCTTATTTCAAAATGAAAGCATAGTGCTATGCTTTCCTATGGCTAGGAAAAGCCATAGTCCTTTCCCTACATCAGTAGTCAGTAAACTGATATCATAAATAGCATACTGAATATCAATTTTAGCATATATTTGGAGTACTACAAAAACCCAGCACTTCAAGAAGAGATAATCCATTGTAGCTGAAATAGAACAGGACCTGAGATCCAGTTTTCTACCCACTCACTGAGTTCACACCTAGTGTTGTATCTGGATTTTAGATTGAAACTTTTTAAAATTAAAAATATCCTCGTAGTCCTTAAAAAATTGCCAGTCTCCTTGGGAAAGTTCAACATCCTTGGGCTAAAGAAACAAATTCTCTCTAATCTATTCTCTTCCTAATACTCAAAATCATGAATTCTGACTCCACAGTAGCTTTTCTTTCCACTTGATCCTTCGGAAGGAAGGGTCAAGCATCTCAGTATCCTATGGATGCAAATGACCTGAGGACTAGGGTG
>VZTN01036344.1:17709-32694 GCA_013400515.1 Erpornis zantholeuca | reverse complement strand
AGTCTGTCAACAGTCAGTCATGAGTATAAAACCAAGCCTGAGACTGGCTCACTGATTAAATAATAAACTAAAGATATCACAGCTTCTTTTCAAAGCCCTGAATTTGGCTTTC
This sequence comes from Erpornis zantholeuca, assembly GCA_013400515.1. Taxonomy (NCBI): domain Eukaryota; kingdom Metazoa; phylum Chordata; class Aves; order Passeriformes; family Timaliidae; genus Erpornis; species Erpornis zantholeuca. Next base: position 32,582 of record VZTN01036344.1, on the reverse strand, counting down.
TGTGAATACTGACCTGAACATTCACATCCATCGAGCAGAGTGGTCACAAAATGAGGGCTCCCTGGTGTTATAATAGTGCTACACAGTGGAGTTAGTTCCTTTTAAAGACCACTTTAAAGTATATTTAAACTGAACCCTACCCATGAAACCTCTACTGCATTATATAACACATATAATGAAGGTAACAGTTTTTGTGTTACATTTTGATAGCAAACCAGGTAGCCTTNGCCAAATTCCAGAGAGTAATGTGGAATCAAGACAAACAGATTTTCTCGATTTCCACTCAGATTTAGCCTCACTGTGGCCATTGTGATGCTCTCAGTTCTGTACTCACATGCTCAGGTAGGGGGACAGTCAGCAGAAAGACCGAGGTGCATTCCCTGCCTGCCATTCTATGTTCTAAGCATAGAAATGTTGGTCTGTACCCCTTCTTCATGTTCCAGTAGAGCTGGGCTTTGGGGCTACAGATACGTTTGCAGCATTGTTGGCATGTCAAGGGAGAAAGGTGTCCTTTGCCATCATTATTCCTAATGGACACAGAAGATTTTATTTCATATTTGAAACCCTTACTCTACCTCAGAGCTTCACTAATCTCACATCTTCCTCTATTTTCATGGAGTTCATAATTGTCTGCAATGCACATTCATCACCCTCAGTTAAGATGCTCATGGTCTAGCTCATGGTCTAGCTCTCTGAATCTTTTCTTCAAGTGGCTAAGTGTGGGTGTATATATAGGCTTCTTCCAGGGGACAACCAGTGGTTTTCCTCAGTGGTGTTCCCAAACAACCCAGCAAGTGGGAGAACATGTTAGGTTGTCAGTCAGTGTGAAATCACAGTCATGCCATTCAGAATATAGTACAAGATGAAGGAAGGTATTTCTTTTTCAATTAACTATTTTTTTGGATTTCAGAAATTATGTAAAGCAAAATCTGGAATGGTTAGCTAACAAACAAAAACTGAGAAACCAGTCACAATGGACATTTGCACAGTCATGTGATATGGATAATTCCATGGTGGCCAATGGCCAATGTGGCCAATATGGCTCAGGGGATATAGATTTATATTAGCACTTTACGGAAGTTGTGAGGTTCTTGGATCAAGGGGTTTAATTTCGTGCTTGTTCTATAATCAGCACAAGCAGCTGAAATCTCAAACTAAACCCAAATTAGAGTGATCACTCCTTGAAGACAAAAAAGGACTGAACCACATTGATGCTGACTTATTTTAACTTCCTTTTGAATTTTATGAGGCAGATCCTGAGCTGACGTCATTAGAGCTATGCTGATGTGCACGACCTCAATCCAAACAAAACTGTAAAGCCTAATTACAGAAACATCACACAGCACTTTATTCTGGCAACATTTCAGACTCTTTGACAATTGGGTGGTGGCAAGAACCTCCTAAGAATAAAGCTTGTCTGTCAACCCTGTCTCTAGACCAAAGAAGTTTGTGTAAACACGCAAACTTTTTAGACTCACATTGCAAACATTTTGAAGTCTGCCCAACACTAATTATCTGTCACATCTCAACCTACGGCCATGCAGGTTCTTTGCAGAGAGCGACAAGAAAAAGGAAGCAGTAGGTATTTTTTTAATATCCATCTATTCCTCTGTAGTTTGAAAAAATAAAAATCCTATTTTAGACAGGCAAAATGTTTCAATGGAACTTTAGATTCATCCTAACATCTTGGGCCCTGCTGTGTTGACCCTCCCCTCTCCCTCTGCTCTCTGCAGAATTTGTATGCAAAATCCACGAAAAGATTTTGGAACAGGCCATACATCCAAAAGCTTTTGACAAGGAACAGGGACTACTTGAAAGAAAAGGTCTTCTGAAGCAGATTTCTTTTCTTCTCTCCCCTTTTTCCCCCTGAATTCATGCACCTCTTAACGACTTCACTGGTACTTTAGCCTGTGTGGGCTTCGTCCAGCACAATAAATGAAAGACTGCAAACTCTCTGTGTTTAAGACACTGATGGAAGGGAGAGGCTGTGTATGCCAAAAAAGAACCTCCCTTGCTTAAGAAGCATGTTCTATATCCGACGCTTATTAGTTCCTGTTATAAACCAGAGGACAACACATTTTCTTAATAAAACACACCAGTAACATAAAATTTTGGGCCAGATGTTTGCAAGCAAAATCGTCAATGATAATTTCTCTCAGCAAAAACTGAGCAAGAGTGACTTTCAGCAAGAATTGGAAGAATGGCTTTTCACATATTCACACAGATTAAGTAGGGCATGTAGAATTAAGACAGGGCATCTGAACACAGCAATTTCTGGCTGTTACATTTTAATCTGGCTGTTCTGACTGTTACATCTTAATCCTTCAATGTCCCACCCATTACTTGCAATGTGCATCAAAAAGTTTGGTAGATGTGACTAAAGGGGTCGTAATACCTATGTATAAATGTTAGGTCCATTGTCCCACCTCAGCAAATCAGCAAAAGATGATGCTAAAACAGAAGGAACCTTCATGCATTATGTTTTATTCCTGGCTGATTTGGAAAATGGCTGAGCCTTTTCTACAGCCTCCTAAATCCTCTGTGCTCTGCCTGCCCCATAACATCCGGTAGTTAAAATAAATCGTACTCGAAGAGTCTACTAGAAGAGAAAGCAGAAAGGAGCAACATAAAGCAACAAGGAGTTCAAACAAATATAAAATTAAGGTAAAGTAATTTTTGTACATACATTATGGACCAAGTTTGACTGCAGGTTACACTTTGAATCATATGACATTTTGTAGGAGTTCAAGACCTGACTTGTTCAAATGTGACCATCTGAAATTCTCACTGATATGATCTACTACACTGGTCTCTAGCAAACCATATTGGTACAACTTACTTGGTTTAAATATTATATAAATCAAGCCGTCATACACGAAAATACTTCTATTGAAACCTCAGAAATATGGTTAGGTAATCATAGCTTAACATGTTAATGTGTGTCAACCCAGCTGAGCCATGTACATGATGTTGGCTTTTAAATATGGATATAAACTTAGACTCAACTACATCTTGAGTAAATATCTAATTCTCTTGCATTTAGTATGGTCTACCTGTGTCCTAGGGTAGTGATGGCAATTTAGTTTATGCAGTAATTTATTATATAATAGAAATATATTAGAGTATAAGTCCCAACTTAAATGGTGTTACTTTCACTGATTGTGTACAGCCAAAGACCCCTGCTATTTCAGTTTAAAGGTCACATTTGTCAATTTAAATTAACCCTGTTAAATTAAGATTTAATCTCTGTCAACAATAATCAGACTTCAATCAAGTGGAAAGGGTCCATCCTTCTTTTGTTCTTGCTTAGCTACATCATTTCCAACTTAGACTTTTCTTGAGAGAGATGTCATCCTTTGATTAACATTACTCTGACTTGCTTTCCTTCTTGTCTACATATGCTACAACAGTCAAGAAGAGTCCTAGACAAGGGTATGTGTCTGGAGCAGTGCCAAAATAGTACAGGGACTGGTGAATGTTACCCACTCCCTGTCTCAGAGGTGGCAGAATAACAAAATATTATATTGACCACAAATACAATTTCTACAATGTGGTCTGGCTTAGAAGAAGTCAACAGCTTTTTAACAGAAATACTTAAATTAACTGAGGTCTTTGTTACAGGCCTGTTTTAGGTTGTAACTAAGCATGTCTTTTATGTGAGACAAAAGGAGCAAAGTTTTGGTCACAGAAGATGAGTTTAACCGAGATAACAGAACAAAAGTACAGGCTCAGTTTTCCTGTGCTCACAGCTGTGCAAAAGCCAAGTAGCTATTCCGCAGTGTGGAACAAAACAGAGGCCAGGCTACATCTGGGCAGCTCAGAACTAGGACAGTGGGAGAGAACATCTGTCCTCAGTACCTTAGGACAGCCCATCTTTCATGAAAGGGCAAGAGAAAAGAGATGAAATATGACCAAATTGTACTCACCTGCATGTGTCAGGCCAGCCACAAACACAACTGTGTGAAAGCACAGTTTCGTAAAGTTCTAATCCCCACCCTGACTAACATCCTCACAGTTTTATCCACTTCCCAGACACTCAGACTTAAATAAAACTGTAGTGTTGCCTGCGCCTGATTCACAAAAGGCTCACCAGTCCTACAGAATTTAGCAGGCAGAGAGAGAACAATTAGGAGGAATCTTTAAAAGCTTTCTTTTCATTACACTTTGGGGAAACATTTTTTTTCTAATTTCCTCGATGATGTGTTGTATTGTGCTGTCACTTTGGGCATTGTCAGTCACGTCTGCTAGTGTAATACAGTATGACTGACACAACATGTGACATGTCACCATGAAATGCATCACTTGGAAACTTTGGCAAACATTGAGGAGAAGGGATTGCAGCAAAAAGCCTGACTGCTTTCTTGCTTTCTTTCTTTTTCTTTCTTTCTTTCTTTTTCTCTTTCCTTTTTTACCCTCTCCTCTTTTTTCCTTCTCTTTAAAATAAATGGTGAATCATTTATTTTAAAGATAAAGGCATAACCAGCAGTAGCACATACAATTATTCTCTGAGTGAAAGGACTTGTTAGCCCTTTATTAACCATGGGAGAAACTGTGACAGCAAATCAGCAGGCTAAGAAGTTAATTTCCACAAGTGTCCTGAAAAAAACTTAAGCTTTTTAATCTGCCTTTAAGAGGTTTCATTAAAATATTTTTAGTTGTCATAATAGGTAGTGAAGCTTCTATAAAAGCAAATTCTAACCCTAGTGAAACAGCTAATACAGACATAGAGAGAACTTCACATTTTAACAATCTCATCCTGATGACAGGGTGGAAGTGTAATAGCCAGAGAAGCACCCAACTGTGAGACTGACATCGACTTCTTTAGGCTGATGGAAATCAGGACAGTTTTCATTTGTTTCTTTGACAATCCTGGAAATGCCCTGATTCCAGGATCTGGTGGAGACTTTGCAGGAGTTTTCCATATTTCACTCTCTGGATTGTAAATTGTTGCAACACACAGCAATGTGCATTTGTAATAAAAAAAATGTATAAATACTTTTGAAGATATCAGGCAGGCAGACCTGAATAATTTAATTAACTTGAAGTTAATAACTTTCCTTTTTGAATGCCTTGAAAGACTCGGTGTATTGTGCTTGCATAACAGTAGTGTCTTAGAACTGCCCAGCATCACCCAAATAATCCCTCCTGACCCATTACTGAGTTTTGAACTCAGATGTTGGGTGCAATGCTGTGATACTAATTATATTCCTTTATATGCCTCCACTCTTTGGAGGTCAAAACAAATTCTTGATGAATATGTGGTACTACCCTGTACCCCACAGTGAGCATAAATAAGGAAAAAACAGTGCAATGAGTGCACAAAGTCCATGATGAATGCCTGACAATTTGTTGCTTTTATTAAAATAATTTTAAATTTTACACACTCTGTATGTGTTTAACCACACACCTGGATATTTTTGCTTCCTTAACTGTGGAAATTTCCCTCTAAATTTCAAGAAATATGCTGAGTATATAAATATATATGCTATATATTTTTGTTGACGGGAGCTTAAATATAGCATTTCTTTCATTACTTCCTTTTTCATTTTTTTCTATCTACATTAGACCTTTCACCAAACCTCTATTATAAATATGTCTGTCAAGTATCTGTGCACTGTTAACTATGCAGTCCTAAAAAAAAGTTACTGAACACTCTTTTTAACTTGCTTTAGGGAAATGTTACCAGTCTATTTCAGAGCCCAAGGTCTGGCGGTAAAATATTAATTTTTTTTTTGATCTGTGATGCAAAACTTGGATGCTGATACCTGAAAATAGCTCCTCTATACTGAGAAGCTTTAACTCTTTTCTCCTTTGTTTTTTTTCTGCTGCACTTTAATTGGTGATTCTTATGTGCAATGTGCTATTAAAAAAAAAAAAAAAAGAAAAAAAAAGAAGAGTTTTCTTTGTAAGTAACTGCAAAAATAAGAAACACCCTGAAGTTTAACTGACTTTATTCATTACCGTGTGAACATCTTGCAGGTTTGCATAACAAACTCTTCTCAAGAAGTTCGTGGGAAAGGTATGAGGAGGGTTGCACACAGTCTGCTAAAGGAAGGATATTCACTGCTGCTGTTCTTACATACTTGTACTTTTATCACTTCCTATCATCTCACTGGTCGTTAACCTCATAAGTAGGACAAACTGGTAGAAGTGCTATTATGAGGCACTTCTAGAGTATCATGAAATGGTTAGAAAAAGGAAATAGTGCAGCAGTTAACATCTGTATTGCCAGGCAGTGATACTCAGTAATCATAAAGTCCACTACTCCTTACTGCCCAGTGTGTTTTCACCTGTTTTCATGAAGAATTAAGAGGGCCTTGGCAAATGCCTGGCAGCATTTAGGCTCTTAATCTGCAGTTTACTGAGCAGCTCTGTGTTGCTTCTGTAAGAGTCCTTCTGGGGTTTGCCTTAACAGAAGGCCAGAGTGCTTGCAGCTTTTTCTAAATGCAGAGGAGAGCAAAAGTCATCCAACACCTGTAAAAAAAGGCACTGCCTCTCTTAGTGCTGCCTTGAAATAGGGTTTAAAGAAAGAGTGTTTGTGGAGGGGCTGGTCTCAGTGGCTTAAAAGAAAAAAAAAAAAGAAAAAAAAGAAGGAAGGAAGAAAATGTTCTTATTCAGGCAATAGCATTTGGGCATTGCAGCTTCACCCAGCCTGAGGGATGCAGACAGCAAGGGGTAGGGATCCTGAGAGGAGGACCATTGTACCCTGTGCAGTCAGTGATCCACAGCACAGTTGGCCTGAGTGTGCCCAGGAACAGCCAGCATGGTCCTCAGGCCTGGCTGAGCTGCCCACATCCCTGGCTATGCCACCATATCCCTGGCTATGCCACCACATCCCTGGCTATGCCACCATATCCCTGGCTATGCCACCACATCCCTGGCTGTGCTGCCCACATCCCTGGCTATACCACCACATCCCTGGCTGTGCTGCCCACATCCCTGGCTATGCCACCACATCCCTGGCTGCAGATGCCAGAGCGCTGTGCCACAGGAACCTGTGGGCAGCTCCGTTGGGTACTGGCCCCTCACCACCTGCCTGGCCTTGCCTTTCTCTTACAGTGTAACAAGAAGTTCTCATGGGAAAATCCTTCCCTTTTGACTGCAAAAATGACAAGCAGAGTCGTTTCCTTCTAAGAAAATCCTACAGTAACTTGAAAGAAAAATTCTGAGAAACCCTGCAGTCATACAATGATGGAATGATTCGTATTGGAAGGGATCTTAAAGATCATCTCATTCCAACTCTCCAGCCATGGACAGGGACACCTCCCACTAAACCAGGTTGCTCAGAGCTCCATCCAACCCAGTCTTAAACACTTCCAGGCAGGGGTCACCCATAAATTCTCTGGACCTGCAGGGCATGCTGTGCATGGAACAGAGGCCTGTTCAGTCTTGCACCACTCAGGGCTCCCAGAATCTGAAAGGCTGTGTGCTTATCTGTGCCGTTTTCATAATATTAATTAGATAAATAGCATTTTAAATAATTTCTCATATAATCCACATTCTGTCTTTCAAAACAGACCTGCACCTCTTGATACATTACACAAAGCAGGCCGGAGACATGGATCAGGGCTGGGGACCAGCTAAAAAGGGCCAGTACAAGCCCTTCCTTCACAAGATGATGTGAGGAGAAAGGGTGGAGATCCTGAATACTTTCCAGTGAAATCAAAACCTGATGGCTGCCATTCAAACCATGAGCCCTAAAAAATCTTCTCACTCTTCTGAGAGGAAAGATGTCAAGCTCTGTCCTTGTGCCACTCTAGACCAAGCAGGCAGTAAGTCCTGTTCCCCATCAGACCCCTCACTGGGCTGTACAGGCCCTATGGGCCCTGGTATAAGAGTCATTTGACACAAGCTGTCAGAAAGTGTAATACTTTGGATTTGCTCTGAAATAACAAACGAGTTTCCTGTTTCTAATTTCATAAAGGGGAATAAAATCAGGGAGAGGGAAATCAGTGTTTCTTGACTGTTATTTCAACACTCAGCAAATCACATGTGCATGAAAACAATTACCTTTAGATGAAAGAATGATGAGTGCATTAAGTGCATAGGTAGTAGAAGATGATCATAAAATATTCCATTGTCATTAATGCACAGAGTGGTTAACTAGAGAAATAAAGAATTAAAAGGTTAGACCTCTCATTAATACTAATCTAGTCTTCATGTTTCTATATTTTCCTATTATCTGGTGTACCTGCATATATTTCATTTACAGTGTGGGCTAACTAATGCCCACTACAGCTAATGTGTTTGGCACAGCCATATATTCTTGAAAGCTTATTTTGGGACTAATACTTTTCAATATTGTCCTTTGATCTGCAGCTAATTTATGTTTCAAGGAGACAGAGGCTAAAATCTGTGAAGCTAACTGATTTTTCAGTTCTTTGGCTGTTACACAAAAATTCATCACAGCTCACATGTACATGCTCTGTTGTTTTGGAGCATTCTGAAATTATCATTTTCAGGATTCCACTTCGCTTGCATAACAGCATTTCTGGTTGAAACAAAAGGTTTCTTCAGCTTGGAACAAAATGTTTCAGTTAAATTTGATGTATTTTAAGTTAGATTAAAAATCATAGGAAATGCAAGGCTACTCTCATTTTGAGATTCAAGTACTAACCAGAAGACCCAGAAGGAGCTGTGCTTCTGCCAATGAGGCCAGTTCAGAGGGGTTGTTGTGTGGTATGGGGGAGCCAGGCATTATTTGCATGATTCAGCACAGACCTTTGGGTTCTTGAGGACTCCGGGTACTACTGTGATTTAAATATTCCTTCAGCCACCTTTGGCAGGCATTTTTCATGATCATCTCTTAGGGATGCTTGCATAACTGAATTTTGCAATTCAGGTGCATTGTAAAAGGAAGGAATATTTTCCACAGTAAAGCCAAGTCCAGTGACATCTTGTATTTGGGCACGTGCAATACTAAATTCAGAGACCATGCAGGGTCTAAAACCTTCATGGTCAGCATGCAGCTTCAGGATGCATCTGAGATACTAAGTTCTGCCTCTCAGGCAAGATGGGAGGTTTTACTTCTGGAACTCATCTGGTTTTCAATAGTTTAGTCCTGCACAGTTCTGGCACTTCTGTATCCTGCTGAGTGCAGTAGTTAAGCATTAGGCCCATTCCCCCTTTCTCCAGGCACATGTACAAGAACATGTACAATATCCCCACTGCAGTCAGGTCTGTCCCAGGTCACATGTTCTATCCCCTCATGAATTTAGCTTTAAAAAGACTCAGGAAACTTAAGGAAACTGCTTTCTCATTCTTTACTCTTTCATCTTTGTTGCCAAAGGAAATCTATATGCAAACACCAGCTCCAGGTGAATATTGAAATTAACATCTCTCTGAGGACAGGCAGGCAGTGGAACAGGCTGTCTGGACATGCTGTACAGTTGCCGACCTTGCAGGTTTTCCAGACACAGCTGGACAAAGCACTGAACAACCTGGTCTCACAGATGAGCCTACTCTGAGCAGAAGGTTGAACAAGAGACCTACTGAGGGCCCATGCCAGCTTGGATTGTCCTGTGACTCCAGGTTCCTGTCCAGGTGTTCTGTTCCCTCAACTCCCACCAACTTAATTGGGAACTTTAATTTTTCGGTGCTAATATAAGGAATGACTAGAAAGAGATTCAGGAGATCAGGTCTTGCAGTGGTGTAGAGTGGCAAAGTTGCTGAAGAGGCAGCACTGCCCAATGAACAAGACTCTGCCATGCCTCAGGAAATTTAGGCATCCCCTGAGCGAGGATCTTTTTTCTTCTGTGCTTGCCTGTACCTCTCCCTTTTTTTCCTCATATATTTCAACATGGACGTTCTTCAGAGAAGTTGTTTGTTGCACTTACAGTCTATAATAAAGGTACGTTTTAATTTCACCTGGGACTTTGTGGCTCAGCTATTAGATAAATAACAACAATTCAAAGCTTTCAGTGAATCTATGACATTTTGAGCCCTCTTAAGGGATAGTGAAGGCCAGATGGATCATGCGCTCTCTAATTATATACACTGACCTCCAAAACAACTTCACTCAGTCCTTCAGGTAGTGCAAATAATTAATACAGATTTGAGGCCCTGAAATAATATACTCTGCTGTTTCCAACTAAGTACTTACAAATTTAAATTTGTCACCATAAGATTTCTAAGCACAGGTTACAAAAGCCAGCCCCAAATTAAATGTTAAAAAATGGCCTATACATCATTTGGTATCTGAGAGTACACTCAGATAAAATAGATTAAGCTTTAACAAAGATAGGCATCCTTAAAAGTTGGCTAGTGACTGGAAAGGACAGAATATTTCAAATATTTTCCTGAAAGAAACACATGCAAGTGATGCACTGTCCATCAGGATCCATGGGACAAATTGCTACTCTCCATCAAAACTAATAACTCCACATGCAAAGAGTGATATGGGGCAAAGTGGGACTGCTGCAGGAACGTGTACCTGCAGAGCTCACAGCTGAAAAATGGCCCTGCCTGGCAGCCTCCCTCAGGAGAGAAGGATGGATCACACTGCAACACTGCAGAAAGGTGAGGCTTAAAATTATGAAATGGGTTAGCTTATCACTCACCCAGGCAGACTGCAAATACTATAAAATCCTCTCTGGCTGTAGTTTGCAATAAAGTAAGTAACATAGTTCTATATTTGCTCAGTGTCCAAAGAGAAAAACTCCTGCTGCATATTTGCCCTTAAAAAGCAACCCTGCCATTAGACTGCCTGCTCAGTAAGATGCTTTGTGGTTCAAACAATTTGCACACAAAATTTGCAAACTCTGTCCTGTCATACCTTGCTCATCTGAAAAATCTATTCAGGCAGTGAGATAGCTTCAAGGCATTCTAAATCAAAGACTGATTACTGAAAGAGCCCCTCCTTCTTAAAATCATACCTTAGAAACCTGTGTGTCTATCTTGCATATATGTATAGACAGACGTGCACGCTCAAACCTCAGCATCTATATTTGGTTTATGGGAAGGCAGAGGGCTTGCAGAAGCTAACAGGCAAGCCCTCCGTCCTAGCTTCGGGCTCTTTGGGTTTGGATCTAATTTGGAATGGTGTCATATACCAGGCATAAGTCATGCTCCTTTTACACTGTTCAATTAAAATCTTGCTTTCAGAAGCATTATATTAATTGATGGTTCAAAATTACTAGAGAGAAGTAAAAATATGGCCAGGTAGCTTTGTGGTCACTTATATCTTTCATTCAGCCTAAAATACTTTCCAATAAAGCTTTAAAATACCATGCAGAAACTTTCCTATAGTACTTTTACCTGCTATTTCCCTAGTTTTATTGCAGCAGTCTGAGATGTCAGTGGCCATGGAAATCCTGAGTAAGAGCGGGGGGGGAAGAAAGAGAGAGACAGAGCTTTCTCTAAAAAAGAAAGTGGGGGAGGTGGAAAGTAAAGTTAAAATTCATCCAAGGAATTAGTCTCAATTTCAAAGTAATAGTCATAGACCATTTAGAATGTCATCATGCTTCTTAAAAACTGTGACTGATGGCATTGGTTGGCAGGATAATGTAACATGAAAAAGAATATTGGACTGTATTAGGTTACTTTTTCCATTCTTCTTTTTTTTCTTCTTTCCAAATTTGTGGGTGAATTCTAATGTGTCTGGGAATCAGGGAACTGCTAGTGGCCAAGGGTACTATAGCCAGGAACTGAAAAGGCATCTCTGTAGGCTCTGTCACCATGTCCTATTTGGCCCTTAGCAGACCTACACACACTGCTTCCCACTACCACTCCACCTCATGAAGGAGGTTGGTTTTGCTGAGTGATGCCAACTCAAGCTGTGGTTTTATGATGTGATTGGGAGTGAACTAGAACTCATGAAGTGACTTCACTGGAGCAATATTATTGAATTTCATTCTAAGAGTTGTGGATGAAAAAAATCCCAAATATTTTATTTTGCAAATATCTAAATCAACATTTTATTTCTTCCTACTGTAATCTTTATTATACAATTAACAGACTGAAAGAAGTATTTCTCACTTTTGAAGTAACCCTACCTTGCCAGTCTATGGAGACAGGCAGTTACTAGGGGAAAAAAGGGACCTAACCACATGTAGAAATAAAGGGCTCTGCTGCCCACACTTCTCATTACCTTCCTTTACCTTTTTCCTTCTGATCTGTGAAATCCTATTTATTCCTTATTGGTGAGGTTTGTTCCCTTTACTGCCTTTCGTCTGAAACTGTTCACCCTTCTCCCCAACTTCTCAAGATTTTGCTAGAAAGGATGCAACATAACAACTCACCTTAGCAACTGCCACAATCTCTGTCTTGTTCTGTGACCCCTGTACTTGAAGACATTCGTTGGTCTACAGGTGCACATGTGAGACAAAGGTGGACATTTTTTAATCACAGACCAAACTGCTGAGGGACACAGGACAGTCTTGTGAGCCCCAGACTCACTGTGGATGCTTCCTGGAAAATTCCTGCGTCCTGTTTCCCCTCTGAAGAATTTATTGTGGTTTGAAGGGTGTATTGAATACAAAGGCTGCCAGGTTCCATGGCACTGCCTGAGTGGGCCATGAAAGGATGCTGTACACGGGCAGAATCAGGAGACAGTGGTGCAAAGCCCATTTGGGCTTTAAATAGGTTAGGATATACCAGAGCCCTCCCCAGCCTTCTGTATTTGCTATAGCAAACTGGAAACAGGTGTCATCTGCAGGCAGGTGCTTCAGTAGAAGGACATGGATTAATATGTCAGTGCCTCACAAGGGTTATCTCTGCAAACTCATTTTTCTTCCTGAAGGTGGTGAAGACATTGTGGTGGGGTAGATGGGAAAACTGTGGGTAGGACCATAAAGGTGTTACTAACCTGGAGCTGCCTTGGAACTCGTTAGGAGCCATCTCTGCAGCAGACTCAACAGGCAGACACAAAGCCAGAAGGATTGGCTTGAGCCCTCACAGGTGCAATATTTCATGGGAAGAACAATGTCAAGAGGCTTAAAGCAATATTGTTTGTCAGGACTGGTTTCATGCATAAGTGATACTGGCAGCTGTGCTGCGAATGCCACGGTGGGGTTAAGATCAGCACTCTCACCATCTCCAGGCTCTGGCAAGGGGATTCAAGGTTTCTGACCAGAAACACAAAGCAAAATGCAGACGTTGCAAACTCATGCAAATTGAGACTGAAACAAAGGTCAGTATGAACCCCTGTGAACTACTGTTAATCTCCCAGATTCTCAAGGCTCTGATTGTGCATTTTAATATATTGGAAAGGTTTTTGCTTTAGCAGAACTAATCAGGACACTGACTGGATCCTACACCTAGAGAAACAAAAATCTTTTATCTTCTTTGACACTTCAGGCAGAACCTCGGGACAGTCAAATCCAGTCCTGCAGGGTTTTAGTGATTGAAATTCTGTGTTTGCAGGCCAATTTTCCAGCTGATAACTCTTAGACTTGTCAGTACATAACGACCTGAAAATGAGCACATTTCTAGATGACCATCAGTGTATAATTAGTCCATTAAAATTGTCAAGATGTTACTTTTGGTTAGTTAAAAGATGCATCAAAATCATTCTATTGTTTAAAAATAGAAGACTTTTTTTTTCCTACAAGGAGAAAGCAAGCTTATTCCTTCATCTGTGATTTATGATCAGGGGTGTGTTGCTGTTATAACACTGTTGACACCACAAATGGGCTTGCTGGTAATATGGAGTGTAACTGCAGGTAAGCCAAGTTTAAGTCAATGAGAACTGTGCCGGGAATGTGTAAAGTAGTGAAAAATTTTAAGCCTTCAGAAAGGAATCAGACTTTAGATTTTTCATTGTGAACATTCAAAGACATCTTTTGACTGCACCTCAATCCCCATATGTAAAATGGAGATGATAACAGCGCCTTGGCTCACAAGGTTTCTGTAATGATCAGCTCGTTCAGTTTGTACAGAACACAGGATCAGAACCGCCAGTGCCCCGAAGCTCCAATCTTTTACATCAGACAGTGACCTGGCCTCGGGCAGAACATCATTCATGCCAAGAATCCTTCTTAATTGGTGGCCGTGTAACAGTGACATGTTGAGCTAGTTGGGCTGCAATGCAATGTATCGTGAGACATGTACATTCCCAGATAAGAAAATGTGTTGCAATGAAGCAGATTCTTGGTTTCATATCAATAATTACATTTTGATTGTGATTTTCATTCTGTGAACATAGTTTTGAATGAGCAATTCCTGTGTTCACAAAGCTCGGAAAAAGCATGTACAGTGTTATAGGAAGCCAGAGGAGCTACCTGATTTGAATTCATAAGTTCTTTTTATTCCTTTTTTCCCATAGTTTTTAATAGGTAAACACTGAGAATGGATGATTTGCAATCATCAGCTGTGTGAGGGTTGCTCTATATGCATGGCATAGTTTTCCCGTGAAAAGCTTTGTCTGGAATGCAAAAATTTATTTCTGAAAAATTATACATATAAAATTTCCAGTATATATCCAAAGAAGGATAGCAAGACTGCCTCTGCCAGGTTGGCCCCAGAAGTCCCAGTTCTGAAATGCTTGTTTGGATGAATTTGTTTTCTTTTTGTCAAACTTTTTTTCCCCCCATCCAACTTGTACAAACTCTTTGCATATTTTTTTAATACACATGAATAAAAGATATTCCTGTGGACTGAAATAGTACACAGGCTTTCCAGATCAAATGTTTTCCTTCTCCAGGTGAAATGTGGAAATGAGAGATAGCGTTGTCATTATACTGTATTATTTGTTTGTTTGAACAAATATGGCCACAGCAATCATTTTCATCGATTTTCTAAGAATAACAGTTTGCTTTTTTTTTTTTTAACAGAAATCAATAAATGCAAAATTTTCTGTAAAGCCTTCAGTGAAAAATATTCCTCCCTCAACCTCATGTATATTAAAGTGCACAGAATATGCTGACTAGCATAAT
>VZTN01036342.1:27810-44863 GCA_013400515.1 Erpornis zantholeuca | reverse complement strand
AGGTCATAGTAGGAATTGCATTAATTCAGTAGAATCAGGTGCAATTAGAATAGTTTTGAAAACAACTGGATTTCATTGGGAAAATGCTTTGATTTTTTTTTCATTCACATTTTCAGTATCCTTATTTAAAGCATTGCACCAAATACCAGAGGTACAGCTCAAAGTACAAACGTTGGTAGGACACATTTCTCTCTCCATTCTTCTGTTTAACAGAATAAAGAATTACAGAATCTTAATGTCTGTTTATAAACATTCTGTGATAATTTCAAATTTAAGTATACCTTAGGCATAAATCTTTGCAAAAACAATGAGGTGAGAAATAATGGTTCTAATTTCTTATTTTTAGCTAGTTGGCCAAGAGTTAGGAAGTATTTAATTACATGTGCTAAAATTGAAGACGCCTTGTTTCTTGACTTTTTCCCCTCAATCTTTCTTTATTTCCACCTCTCTGGTTCTTTTTTTTCCTCCTAGAGATTCTTTTCTAAACCCTCATTAGAAGCTATGCACCTCTGGGCATTCAACTGAGAAATGTCTTATTATGTTCATGAGAAAAGTGATCTCAGGTTTGTTGAATATTGCCCATCTTGCAGAAAATGTGCAGACTAAGACCTTTCTGTGAAAGTAACCTCATCTATTTTCCCAAATTAAACTACATAAACTATTTTAAGAACTAACTGAATTGTCTTGTAATGTAGAACAGAACAGAAAAAAAACCAAGCAAAACCAACAAGCTCCTTGGATCATAAAACAAGTGCATGTAACTTCCCAGGACAAACAAAGTAGTGGATTTGGGAGTTGTTTGTAACAAAAAATAATGGGATTTTGAATGCGTATTAATAAATGTGGTGGGATGTCTGTGTACTGAAGATTTGTCAAACACACCAAAAAAATATTAAACTTCCTGTAAAAAGAAACAGAACCTGTTTCCTGGTGCAAAATCTCCAAGCCAAACATAATGTATTTTTAATTTAAGTTCTCATTAGAACTGATAAATATGAATAACTTACTGGATTAGAAGTTCATGGCTGCCCTAGGGGTGGTTTTCATGACCTGATTGCAATCAGTTTAGACAAAGAACAAACCCAAGCAGTAAAACAGTGATCCTTCTAAATGGGTAATTTTCTATGGTTGAGAAAAATGTAAACAGAAATAACTGGGAGGAGGAGTCAGACAAATATATGAATGAAAAATTGCAATTCTTAATGAGAATATTAAATAACTACAGAGTAACAATGCAAACATGTTGAAGATCTTAGCAAGTCCATCTGCACTGAGTGCAAAAGTGAGGGTAACAAATAGCGATTTAAAACTATATAGTGAATGGAGAAAGTAAACACACATCTGTGGAAACTGAGACATATGAAATACCTCAAGTTGAGAGAGGAATGTGACAACTAAGGAGACTAATGAGAGTAAGTGAATATGCATTAGTGAATATATGAAGCAAAAAAATAACTCCAGTTACAGGAAGAAATTCCTTACTGTGAGGGTACTGAGGTTCTGTAACAGATTGCCCAGAGAAGCTGTGGATGTCCCATCCCTGGGAGTGTTCAAGGCCAGGCTGGATGGGGCTCTGAGCAACCTGTTCTAGTGGAAGGTATCTCTACTCATGTCAAGGGGGTTCGAAGGAGATGATCTTTAAGGTCCTTTCCCCAGGCCTTTCTATGATTCTATGCCAGCATCCATAAAATGTATACAGCAGCAATGAAATTACTGTATGGCACTGAGCCTGACATCAGTTGTAAGCAAAATAAGGAAACCTGTGATGTTAGATTAATTTAATAAAGAATACCTGACAAGAATGTAATTAATGTCACTCAGTGTGGTAATGCGGACATTATTAATGGACAAGAAAATCACTTGATGATTATATCTTTTGTATGAAAAAACCCAACCAATTAGTCATTACAGACATATGCATTTCTAAGGTAGTCTACTGATTTTTATGGAATATTCTAATAAAGTAATAGCACTGTACTTATAAAAAGCTCATTACATGGTTTACAAATTGTCTGAAAGCTTCTAAAAAGTCTTTAATGGAGGATCACAATTCAGTGCTGGTTTCTAGTGAAAGTCCACAGAAATGACCCCAGTACCATTAATTTGCTTTGAAGAGATCTGAAGAAAATATAAAATCCTTCTATGAAATGCATGGATGCTTCATAAACCAGTTGTGAAGTGGCTAATGATATGCTAATGAATCAAAATAGAAGCATTTAAATTATTCTGTAAGTGGGACATTAAATGCAAAAAATACATTATGAAATGGTAAATTTAGTCAGACAGTTATAGAACCAGGGCATGTAGGCTGAAATGAAAAAAGATAGCTATATCCTGGAATGTACTGTCTCACAAAAGAAATAATAGGATAATATGGAAGAATGGTGAACGTAGCCTGCATAAAGAAATAGAATAAGAAGTTAACCTTTCACTATATATATAGCACTCAGGGGACTAAAACTGGATTGCTGCATACATTTTCTGGCATCTGAATTCTTCAAGTCCATTGAAAAATGGAAAGGGGCACAAAAATGACCAGAGGAATAGCATTCTTCAGAATGGCGTGAATCTTAAAGATGTCAATCCTTGTTGTTTAGTGAAAAGAGGTTTGAGAAGTCTTCTTCTTTGAAAGAAGACTTGCATTGCAATCAGTAACTTCATGGAAGGAGTGCTGAATACTAAGCAGCTGTTGAGTCTAGCAAAAAGAACCTAAATGTCTGGAAGCTGAAAGCAGATAATTTAAGCTGTATCCTCCGGATACAGAGGATCAGAGGAAGCAGTGAGAACATGAAGAGAGTCTATGTTTTTAAGTCAAGACTGGAAGAAACAGACAAGTCCTTTTATTCAACAAAACCACCTATGTAATATTCATCTTCATAAAGTTCTAATGCTTTTTCTGAATATCTCATTTCAATCAAGGAGGAACTCAACTTTGCTCCATAAACCAAGATGCTGCCTTTGCCCTCCCTGTAATTGGGATTAAAATTTCACATGCTCTCCATAGTCAATTGGTAAAATTTCAAAAGCTGTTCATGATTTTGTGAGATTTTGATGTTCTGATCTTAGTAAGTGGTGGGATCCCAGTGGAAGCAAGGCCAAGTGACATGGGAAGAATACAGAGATGCTACTTGTCATTGTAGTGAGACATTTTGTGTAGCTCAACTGAGTTGATGATCCTGATGGGTTGCTTCCAACACAGCATATTCTATCATTCAATGATTCCATGGGATCCCATTTGAGCATGTTTTGGCACTTCCTTTTGTAATGGTGGTGTAGCAGTGGATTAAATTCACAAAGCATGAGTCCTAACCTCTTCCTCTCTCCTGCTGATGGACATAGCAGCAGATGGCTGTGGGATGTGCACGCCTGTTTTTCATTTGCATGCATCAGTCAGTACTCTCCAGAGCAACGTGTGTGGAGGTGCTGTGCCTCTGTTTTTCTCATTCTCTCCTCATAAGCAAAGGACAGCAGTTCCCAACATTGATTCTCCCAATAATGGTTGCTAGTGAATGTGTTTGCCTGTCTGGGTTGCATTCACTGCTCAAATAGCCCTTTCCTGTCTCCTTTAGGAAAAAGGCACAGGCCAGATGGTGATGCAGGGTGAAAGCCCTGCCAGTGCAAAATCATTATCATTAACTACAGCTCCCCACATGTAAATAAATACATATTTATTTGTCAGAATGAAATCTCCCTTATGAAATGGTAAAACTTTCCTTTGCAATAATTCTTTTAGAATAAAACCTCTTTTTATCTACTAAAAACTCCACCTGATTAACTAAGAGCATAACTGCTCCTGGACATGGCAGTGGAATTTATTCTTTATTTTTGAAAGTAAATCCAGCTTAACACCCCCTAACCTTCACAGAAAGCTCATGTTCTTAGGTTGGAATCATGCCCTTAGTATCCATACTTGATGGCTTCACATGATGTCCTGACTACCCATATGTATGCCCATCTGTTAGGCTGGCATGGTGCCCTCCCACAAGTTGTTGGACTTTGGCCCTAGGACATGGCTGAGGACTGAATACTTACTTAAATACTTATGTGACTTCCTGTCTGTGTGGGCGTGTGCGTGAGTGTGCTGTAACCCTCCTGCTTCTAATGGGCAGGATGGAAGGTATTTGCCTAATTTGCTTCAGGCAAAACAGTCTAAATGTAACCCAGAACATCTTTAGATAGGGGTGTTTTTGATAGATGGTAAACAATTCCATGGAGTGAGTTGGATTTTCCAAGCTGAGTCCCTAAATCTAAACAGTGTACTAGCAAAGCATTGCTTTTGCTTAGGAAGAAATGCAAATTCTACTGGGGGAAAAAAAGAAGTCAATGGAAAATATTAATTTTGAGACAGACCATTAAGAGACACAAGAATGAAGTTTAGATGTGCTAAATACTAAATGGGTTTAGAAAGGAATCCTTCCTAAAAGAGCTGGACTTTTGAAATTCTTCACATAGACTTTCAGCTTGCTTATCATGATTTTATTTCGCCAGCTTTCTTTTTCAAGTTGAAAAATTGTGCATCTCTTATCAACTGCTTCTGGGTGGCATCTTGTTCAGAGCACACATCCAGGCTCAATCCACATAAGCAAAATGTGTGATTCCAAAGCCCTGTCTCTGCAAACCCTAGAGCTCAGGCTCTTGTCCAGGAGATGCTCTGCCTGCTGCTTTTCCTTTCTATCACTTGTGCATGCTTCCTCAGAGATCCTATTAGGCTGTAGATCTGGTAGCATCTCTTGTCAAATTTACTAACAGCACACATGGTTTTGACTTCTGATTTACTACTTGGACAACAGAGGAAAGGAAGAAATAGAGATGTAGTAGAGGATTTTCTGGGGCAAAATCACTTAAAACCCAAATGAATATTTTTACAAATTAATACAAATTTCCCTGAAATATATTTCCTAATGTTTCCTAGAAGATGAAAATTTGGTTGCTCATGAGAGATAGACTGTGGTCTGCCTTATATACTCTTGTGGGAGGCTATGGCACATTCATCCCACTCACAAACCTTTCTGAAGGAAAATTAATGAATAAGACTGAGTTTAAGGTCTTTGCCATCTTGACTTTCAGTTTCCTGTAACAGTCCATCAGCCTTCCTTGGACATCTGTTTCAAATGCCTTACAGTAACCTGCTTAAGACATAACATGCTTCAGGCACACTGCAAAATTGAATTCATAATACTAAATGATGCAGTGTTCAGAGCCACAGCCCACTCTTGTCAAACTGCATGTTTGACATTTGACAAATTTCCATGTGCTGGTTCTTAAGACAAGTTTAATAATTTTTTAGGTATCTGTACGAGAAATCCTGCTTATAACTTTGTTCTTTTTTTAATGGGCTAAATTGTCATGAAATCCTGGCTAATAATGAAGAATAGAAAATGTTGATGCTAAGTCATCATGTATCCAGTCTTGAAAATATCCTTTAGCAGAAACCTGTAAAATATAAGTCAAAGCATATTTCTCTCATAATAATATATTTGCTGCACTTAGGCCTTGTTGATTTGGAAGTTTAATAACCCTAGACATTGGTTATCTTTCAGCTTGCTAAACTGGTGACCCTTTGCAACTGAGCAATGTTTACTAGCATTTTCCAAGCATCTCCAGTTTAGATTTGTTGCTTCAATTGAACTTCATAAAAAGTAGGGATGTGTGACTTACACGTAACTACTTGACTCATGGTAAACTGGCAATTTTAAGGGCTTCAGTGTTTTACCTGTACAGTTCCTTGAACTTACAGATACTGAAAATATACACAGCAAACACATATACACACACCTCCCCCATACATGCTTGTATATAAAACCAGATGTGTTCTATACACAAAGCACTGTAATCAAAGGTCAAGATCATCTGACACCTTTTATTGTGTAACTGTCCTGTTTACATCTGCATTGTTCAGCTTGAATTTTTAGACTGACTTTTTTCTTCCAAAGCTCTAACTTATGGGAGTGTTGCATAGAATCAGTAAGTTATTCATCATAATAAGACAAGAGGGCATTTATGATGAGGAACTGGAAACAAAACTTAACTTCAGGTATTCTGAATTATCTTCTACAGGTAATAGATGTATCTGAGGGAAACTGGTCTTATTAGGCAATAGTTAAATACCCTATATGTATTCTTGAATAATTTATTCAATATTTATATGCCAGACTGAACAGTTAAAAAAGCCCCAGTAAAATAATAATAAGAAACATGAATGTTGAAAATAACAGTCAGAACTTCACATTGTAGCTTCATTGTAACATTTAAGTTTGGTAGATGAGCTCCAGATTTATTTTCTTAAATGCCTGAGATTATGTTATTTTTCTAAGATTTAATGAGTCGTACAGATTTTATTGTGCTGATTGAGTCACCTTTACCACAAGAAATTAAAATGTGTAAATTACATTCTATTCTTGTATTCTTGTATTCAATTTTTAAATGGTCTATTTATTTTATGGCAATAATTTTTTAATATACACAGTATGCATTTTTCTGTGGGGTGAAACCATTACAGTCTACTGTAAGCTCATCCTTTTCAAATTGCTGTAGATAAATCTGTGGTAATCTCCTTTGAAAGTATGGCATAGAACATGTTATAAATACCACAAAAAGGGCAAAATTTACTGTGCAGTAAAGGTCAAAGTGATAAAACCAATAAAGAGTATAATGAAGCCCATTGGCTGTAATTCAGCTGGACACTTAAACAGATGACAATTTTTTAGCTTGTGAGAAGTCCCATTGACTTAAGTGTCTGGCTGAATACATCAGTAATTTATATTTTGTGTATTACTTTGTTTATCTTTATATTATTTAGACATTACAATTAAAATCTCAGACTTTGTGCAGATATCTGAAATGACAGTGGAAGAACTGAAGTACTTACTAAGCCCCTTGTGAATATGAGAAATTAATCAAGATTTTAAAAAAAGAAAAATATGAAAAAAATCCATCCATACAAACCTGTAATTTGAAGTCAAATTTGTATTTCTGCCCTATCTTTTTTTCTACTTTTGAAAAACTTGTAGTTAGGAGTTCTCTCCACGTATTTCATTTCTACTTACATCAGGCATTGACTTCAAGAAAGGTGGGTAAAAAAGAGAAAGGTGGGTAAAGCCCTCCCCATTTTTGGTGCAGCAGCACAGCCCGGTGAGGCTCACTCTCCGAGTCAGGATCGTGGCCAGGCGCTCCCTGAATGCCATTGTGCCATGTCGATCAGCAGAGTATCTGAATTTTGGCATACAGCTCTATGTGCTTACTCTGATCTCTTTTCTTATCTTTACAACACATTCCATATCTTCCTATAAATCTGGATATAAGGAAACTGTAGAGCTCCCTTAAATAAGAAGCAAGTCATGCTTTGTGCCCCAGGGCAAAGAGATCAAATCAAGTCTACTGGTGTCTATGCAGCAGAAAATTTAATTCAGTTCAAGGTCTTTTGAAATTAATTTCAGTGTCCGAATGATGAGCTTGATTTTCCTTTCATTAGCACAGATCTTGAATGAGTTGCTCTTGATCTGTGCAAATATGAGACAGGATTTCAAACCCATGCTTTGCACTTTCAAAACCAATGTCACAATTGCTTTGTATCTCTCTTTTGAGATTCCAAACTAGGCTAGAGACCGGCTGAAAGTTATTACAGAAATATTTTCATTTGAGAGAAATGAAATTTCATTCATCTATTTTTGATTAATGTAGAACTTTTGTGAAGTTATCTAAGGAGAACTTTTTACTTTTTCCTGGAAAAAGAACCAAATAAAAGTAACAAATGAAAATATTTTTGGGGAGCAAAAGCCGTCTTTTAAATGGGAAATACTAAACTGTTGCAGTGGAAGGTGTAAGTTGTAGTTTATTTATTCCCTCCTTTTATTTGCTGGATTCTCTGATTGTGCTTCATTTCCCATAATACCTTGTAATGTAGTAATTCTTTGAATTGGCGAAGTAGTGCACAGATGTTTCAAAAAACCCTAAACCCCCCAAAATGACAATGGCTGAGAGAACTAAAATAATTCCACAAGCATTGGTTTGATAGGGGTCTAAGTATTTGTTTTCATTTCTTCTGAATGAGAAAGTATAAATTTGGACTATCTTTATTAAACATTAAAAATTTTCCATTAATTTTCTCCTTTTCAAAAAATTTTACATTAGCTTCTTTTAGACAGACTATATTTTGTAGCTGCATTGTGTGTTTGGGCTTCCTTCAGTTTTATTATGTTAGCATACCTGAGAATAGCAGCAAAATACTGGATTTAATAGATTTTACCTGTGCTGTGCAGTTATAAATAACGTGTCCAAATTCACATCCCTCAGCCAGGGAAACAGTTCTGGTAGAGGTGAAAATTCTCTCACTGTAAAACTCAGGCTGTTCTCTTTTCTTGAGCAACTCTGAAATCAGAAGGCTCAAGTGCAGAATGACTCTAGAATGAGTATACATACTGCTTGGAAGATACACATTATTTCCCATCAGAAAATGCAAGTCTGTGTACCTTTGAAGTAGTCAATATTACTCTTCCCATGTTCAAGTTTACAGTGTGTTTTGGCTAATCTCATGCTCTGGTACTGCAAAGGACTCCTGAAACTCCCTTTTAACCCTTTTAGTTTAACCTTTTAACCCTGTTGCTGCCATTTGACACCCAAGGAGGGCAGAGAGAATAACTTCATTTAATCATAACTAGCAAGTGAATCAAAGACATGGATGAAAGGAGAAATCAATCTTACATGAGAATAAAGAGCAGGAACACTACATGTTGTGCAAGCCAGCAGTTCTCAGGCTAAAAGGAAAGTCTAGCAAGCATTACAGATTGAAATGTCTGTAAAAGTCAATGGGAAAGAAAAGAAATTCCTCTCTCTTCCTTGCCAAAGCTTATTGCCTAAACCAAGGTAAGCATTAATCAAGATTAAAGTGTGTCTGCAAAGTAAAAAGCCAGTTCAGACCCAACTCAGAATATATTCTGCTAATCCATCCATTACTCATGTTAGCACACTAGCATGCCCAACTCAATTTTTATGCTTTGCTGGAATTTGCTATTACAAATTATTATTAATTTAATAAAACACTTTGTAGCTTATTATTTTACCTTGTTTAAAGAAGTATTTGAGGGGTGATGCAACAGACCATAGAAATGCCTTCATGGTAAATCCTCCCTTAAGAATCTGAAAACGATATTATTTTTCCAAGAGGCTTCCTTTAAGTGGTAGTAAATTGCTTGTAGTAAAAACCCTACTTAGGCACTTGCTGGCATTCACTTGTTGCTAAATTGCATTTAAAAATAGTAATGGTCGTGGCAAGGTTTTAAGCATCAGTATTTTAGACTATGTCATACAGATTTATTCTTAAAAAGTTCTGCCATTGGATGACACTGGTGATAGTATAGGAAGCTCAGTTCACATTACTCAAAATATGTGTCTTGTTTTAATTTGTTACTGCCACAAATGATATCTGAAGTGCTACTCTATGCCAAGTTTTGACAAAGACTGAAGTCCTGCTCCTTTCAGTGATATTGCAGATGTGGAAGTACAACTGAATTTTGTGCGTAATGCTTTCCTAAACCAGGAGGCTTTAAGTAGCAGAACTATGGAAGCCCTTGAGTTGAATAAGCCCACCAACAGATACTGGCATGCAAGAAAGCTTCGTTATTTTCACCTGTCGTGGTGAAGTCAGACTTTCACCTATCTGACTTTTTGGTAATGTGAATTTATATCTTTTAGTGACAGTGGAATATAACATTGGAAGTCAAAGTATGTCAGAAGACCAAGAGCAGTATATACTGTTAAAGTGTAGATCAGTTATACTAACTGGGGAGGTGATGGTGATGGGTGGGGTCAATCTTTAATTCCATTTGTTGTCTGTCTGAACTACATTTTGGAATACGTTTGCAGTTGAAAGGATAGTATAAAATATCTAAGTTGGTATAAAAGTTGACAGAAGCCAAAGACTAGCACTAGAAACCTATACACTAGAAAATGAGGAGCTGGATTGCTTGCACAGTCTAAATTAATATATGTAATCTAAAGTAACATATGTGCATATATTGTTGATGGAAATTTTGAAGATCTATTAAAATTTAAATAAAGGGAATATTTATAAATACCTCATAAAATATAATAGAGATAACTTTATCTAATACTTACAACATCAGAAATGCAACAAATAGTATGTAACACTTTAGGACTAATTTTTTCCTAGACTGTGATCTTCAGACCTGTTCCTACAGAAATATCATATGGGTTATTTCTTGATGCAATACTCAGGAGGTGGGGAAATGAAGGTAGGAATACAATCCTTTCCTAAAGGGTGTTTTTACTCTTTCTATTTCACTAATCCTATCCTTTCACCATTTCAAAAAACGTCGTAAGTTATATTTTTTCTGTTTTGTTGTTGCCTATATTTCCCACCCACGTGAAGGGTAAATATCACTGTTTTATCAGTTATAAAAAAAGTGTTACTGTCAGAACTC
The DNA here is from genome assembly GCA_013400515.1 of Erpornis zantholeuca. Classification (NCBI taxonomy): domain Eukaryota; kingdom Metazoa; phylum Chordata; class Aves; order Passeriformes; family Timaliidae; genus Erpornis; species Erpornis zantholeuca. The sequence continues at coordinate 34,424 of VZTN01036342.1, read as the reverse complement.
CAGTCCAGTCCAGTGTATAGGCTCTGTTCCAGTTTGCAGCTAGGATGCTTTGGGCTTGTATCATCCAATGTGTATTTCTTTCCACATGGCAGAGGCAGAATTCTTCCTAGTTTCTCAGAATGCTGTGGGTGTGAAGTCAAAATCTGCCCTTCAAATGGCTTAGGTAGGTACCTAATTTTATGAGCTGACATGGTATTTAATTCAGGGAAGAAAAAAATTATATTTTTATAGTAAACATTCAATTATGTCTAATTCCTTCTAGTTCTGAGTTCTTCATACTTTTGTGCCTGCATTGGAGCACAACACTGCAAATCTGCAATTGTCATACAGTAAGATGGAAAATGTGAATAACTGTCTACACTATTTTTCTGAATCACACAAGGTTGTTTTAAGGTGTCCAGCACTATTTAATACATCATTATTTATAATTTTCCCTTCACAAATTTATCTGCCAGAAATATTCAGCTTTATTCACACCCTCAGGAAACACCAAGAGAATCTTCCACACAGTCAAGATATATTGAAATTTTGCCTGTATTACAGACAGAATATTCCCCAAGGGGCAGTATAACATCTGTGCATTCTGCCAATGTGAGAAAACTGTTCATGCTACTGAAAAGCAACAGTGGTGGCACATGCAGTGCACCTTGTCCTCCAATCTTTTCCTTTCCACTGAAAAAATAAATGAAAATTATCCTGCAAATCAGCGACACTAATAAATTTTCTCATCTGTTTGATGAGATGGAGTCAGAAATAATTCCTTTGAAAGTTTTCCAGGTGCCAGAGTTTGGCTAAAAGAAGAATCTTAGAACACAAGTATATATTGGTCCTTCTAGAAAAGTTGGAGACACGTTAGAAAATAAAATATTCAAATTTATAACAGTATTTATACTCTCAAAATCCAATATATGCTGGCACATATTATAAGATACTAGGTAAAACTTTGAAATTACTTCCCTATTACCTGTATAGATAATTTTGAAAACTAAAAATTAGTACCTCAGAGGAAAGGACTCAGAGTAAAGTCCCAAAAACGTATATGTTATTTGAAGTGGTGTTTTCACAAAGGATATAGATAGCTAAGAGTTTGCCTGAACATCTCATTCCAATTAAATAATGACAGTTCAGTGAATGGCAGTTAACTGGTAAATTCACCCGTCTGGTCTTGTATCCTTCTGTTCTCTCAAATTCCTAAATATACTGTGGATTATTTTTTCCTTATCTGTTATACAGCTTGGTCCTCTTCTAACAGGTTGATCTTGAACAGTCATTATCCTGCCCCCAAGAACTTGTGCTATGATGCAATATCATATTTACTAACTTCCACATATGAACAGCAGATGGTTTGAGCTGAATACACATAAACATGTGTGACTGTATGTTTCCCTCCTTTAGTACTGTAACCCTTCAGCAGCTCTTTGCCTTTGCCATTTAACAGTCTTGTTTTGAAATGGGAAGGAATGCAGACTGTGAAAACATTAATATTTTTCCTGCTTATACTAGTTGAGGGTTTTTTTTAAAAATATTATTGTCATAGCTAAGAATACTTTGTTACTGTTCAGTAGATATGAAAGTATTTTGGTTCCAGCTGCTTACATCTTGACTGTGTTCAATATCACACCGATGGGAAAGCATGGTTTGGGAAAAATGACAACACACAGTTTGTGAGACATTGCTTCCAGACACTACTACCAACAGTAACTTTATTAAATTTTAGGATTCTCCTCCACTTTACTTTGTTACTATTTTCTCTCTCTGTTTTATGCAATAACAGAAAAGTCTATTGCTCTGGTTGTTGATAAACTAGCAATTTTTTTCGGTTTGTGCTGAGTCATTTTACATAGAAATATAAAAGTGCTCTACCTTCTTCTGTTGCATTATTTTGACATTGTTTCATGTTTCAGGTAATTATTTAAAATGTCAGAATCCAACAGTCATGGTTATATGAGTATGAACTGTGCTGAGTGCTTAGCAACAGAAATATGAGTTTATATCCAAAAGATACTGGCATGGCTAAAAGGAGTTGCCTGCCAGCCTAGTGGTGGTGGGGGAGCCAATAGCAGCCCTTCCCATGGAATGTGGGGCATGGTGCAGGCTCACCACAACTTAGCATCTCAGTAACTATACTGTAAACTGGAATGTGCAATTTGCCTTCTCTTTGAACTCCATGTGTTTAAGCCACAGCAGAACTTGGCTTGATAATATTTCTAAAATTTACTTGCTACTACTACTGACTTTCTAGGCAGATACTTTTCTTGATTGAAACCTTTTCCTTTATTTTGGGATGAGACACAGCTATGCAGTAGCATGTTTTACCTCTGTACCAATGCTGTGGCTTCCACAGATCAAGAAAGAGACTACATTGCTTTTGACCCGTGACTGATAGTGTCCTGACTGACTGGCTCAATCAGAGCTTAAATTTAAATAGCTCCTAGGGTAGTAGGAATAAAAGAAGAATTTAGTTCATGTGGAAGAAGTTCCACTGTTAGTTTTTCTGTCTACACCTGCAACAGCTCAGACTTGCAGTAACTCTGGAAGAGCTGCATTACGCAATGACCACATAACAGTATTTTCTGTTCAGTTTTGTACATATAGGAATTGCCTTCCAATGTATGTTTTCCCGTAACTATATCTTTGCATTACCTTGTTTTGATTACAATATTTGAGAAAGTAATAAGTATGTTCTAAATATTTGTTTTGTAATATGGCTAAAAGATACATATAGCTTTTACCAAAGCAGTCACCTTTAGTCCCCAAAGGACAGATCATGGGAAGTCTAGCCAGACAGCTAATTTTTTTCAGCAAGAAAGATTTTTAATTCCATCATCATTAGCTGCTTGCATCTGGTAGCTGCTGCTCCTAAATAATACCTTGCACTTTTTATGGACTATATCTGCCTCAGTTTACATATTCATTATCTTTAAAAGCCTGTGAAGAACAACACTATAAGACTTTAAAAAATCCATAGTAAATTAAACTAACATTTAGAATCCTTTTAGGCTGTCCTTATATATACTCAGAAACCATCGGGACTGCATGATGGAAGAAAATCTCATTTTGCATCTACCTGTCACTGTCAACCTTCACACCTACCCTGATAACTAATGCAACTCCAAAAGCATATTTGAGGAGGAATTAAATTACCAAAATGGAAATTATGTGGCTGAACCTCAATAATTTTGCTACAGAACCTGGAGAAAATCAGATACCGAACTACTACGTATTTATACATTTTCTTGCTGATTAGTGTACTCCTTCAGTAAAAACACATACTCAATCATGCTAACAAATGAAATGCCACATTTGCACTGGACTTCTCCTAATATATACTAGTGTTAAAAGAGCTATTGTAAAAAGATATTATTAACCAAAAGATTACTTAATTCCATATACAGACTATTCGTTATAATGTCTTCAAATAAAACTAAAAATATTTTCAAAAGAAAGGAATTAGAGACATGCTTGGGGGAAGTTTTACAAAATCCACCATAATACTGAACAAAAGAATAAAATTCTTGCCACAAAAAAATTAATGCAAATAGACTTTATTTCAGTGTTGTACAAAAACATGGTAAAAGCAATTATTTTCTCATCAAATGAAGGATAGTGAAAAAAAACTACCCAATGCAAATATATTAATTTTTATTTCAAAATAAACACAGCATATATTGTGCAAGAAAGAAGAAAATTATTGAAAGTAGTTATAACATTGCTGTTGTTGTTCTAATATGAAGTAAAGTAATTTATCTGGAATGGAAATTAGTTATTTTTCTGCCTAAACCTAAAAAGAAGCCAATCATAAAGCTGGGAGAAACATATTTCTTTAACATTTTTTTTCTAACTGTTTAACCTTTGCTCTAATGCTGGAGCAGCTCCATCAATGAGATGCTACTGAAGAGCAGCAGCCTGCATCTTATCACTGTGATTTATCTCAACGCTCAGAACTACTCTGTATAACAAATTGAGAAACCCCATGGCTACAATTGCTACACCAGCTAGAGCTGACAAGGTGCTAGGTTGGTGGGAATTTTCAGAGAAAAAATGATGATTGAGGGAGCCACTGATTAAGCTGATGCTGCAGGGCTAAGAGGGAGAAAGGTGTCTGTAAGACAGATGTGCAGACATACACAAAAGGAGTCTGTAAACATTTTTTTTATCAGGACTTTTGTTCCCTAGTCATCACTTTTATTCTATGCTATTGCCTCCACATCTTAGCTTAGATTTGCATTTTTTCAACCCAATGCTATTTTTGCTTTCTTTAAAATATGTTTTCATCTCAGAGTTGTACTACAAGATGCCACTACTATATGTGAAAGAGGAGGAAGGATTCTAGATACAGATGAATGAAACCAGTACCCAGTGTCAGCCAGTACAAATTGCAGGCATTCAAGAGTAGGCAGACTGGTGACAGTGAAAGAAGGACAAGAGAAGCTTAAGTTTGCCTGTATTCACGAGCTATAATTCATATATTCTGACAAAGCATGGGAATACCCAGTGCTCAGATTTACTCACAAATGCATACAGTCATGATACATGAGCATCTGTTTAGAAATTGCTAGTAGGTAATCATTTCTCATTTTTAGAAGTATCTTCTTTATTAAAAGATTTTCCATAAATATTTTTTTTTGGTATACCTTTACAGTTTTAACAGCTTCAAATATCAGTTGCTATCTATATGAAGTTTTGGGCAGTCCAGCTCAAGGCCAAATTTTGCAGAAGTTTTATATCAACATAAGCCAAAGTTTCTGCAAACAGAAACAGTCCTGGCTAGTCTTGGGCTGCTCATTTCCACTTCATTCAAGTCCTTCCTTTATGCAAATACAGATGATTATGTGACTGTGGAACCATAGTGAACTAAAATTAAACTGGTTTTTGGCTGGCTAATATGAACTGGATTCTCCTCTCTATTCCAGATCACTAGAGACATGTATCCCATTGTGTAAGTGGGAAACCTGGGGTCAAGAATAAGCACTTGAAGCAGGATGAGTACAAGGAAGCTCTTTGTCTCAGTATCACTGACAAGCTGTTCATGGTTACAGATACATTTTCAGAAACAGCTAGTCCTAATTACCTTATTAAGTAGATTATACAGGGTCAATTTCTTTTGCCAGCACTGAGCATTTCTTTGGCAATACCCAGAAGTCCAGCTTAAGTTTTGTCTCAGCTGTGTATCATTTGTTCCTACAACATGATTACCTTTTGTTTGTGAAGGCAGTGTGGATTATTCCTTAAATTATAATATTAACAGTTGTCAGAACTCACCTGCTTTATAGGCAAATTTAAAACTTTCATTTTGTAACACAGTTGTTGACATCAATCATATTCCACTAACAGCAGAAAAGTGTAAATTTTGAATTAGTCTTTGATTGCTTTCATTTATACCTGTAGGGTTTATGCAGGCCTGGTTGTAAAACAATGCTACCTACTGTAATACAACACATTTTTGAAACCCAACACTTATTATAGACTTAAAAGCAGCTCACGCTATGACACTGTTTCAAGATGATTGACTGTAATAGTTACAGATTAGTTGAAATGCATTACAGGATATGCATTATATATCAAGACATTATAAGTTATGAGAAACTACTGTCAAGGAAGCAATTATGATAGCTCATCTTGCAATGTTAATTACAAAATGTCTGGAAAATATGTTATCTACATTTATGAAGCTTCCTGCATTGATCAATGAAATAGATATGACAGTGTAAAAAGGAGTACTATGATTACTAAAACCCCAGTTAAGTAGGTGTCTCAATGGCTCTGTGGAACTATTCACAAATGCATACTGGAATCTATGGAATAAGTGGTGTTTGGAAATGCTTTTGTAACCTTGGAAGAACTTCTAGTTCCATACAGTAGTTTTGCTCAAGTTGTCCAGGATGTATAATACCTTCCAACATAACTAAAGATGGTGATACTCAAATGTAGCAGCTAACTAGGAAGCAAACTGTATAAAAGACAAATGAGATTCTAAAATGTATTTCACTTGCAGGGCACTCTTGACACTTAATCTGAAATGTTAAATATCATTCTGGACATCCTAGTTCAAGAAATTTAAACAGAAATTGGCATAGATGCAGAGAAATGTAGGCAAGAGAATGAGAGGCTTATTTTGCTAAGAAAAGGTGTTATGCAGCCTTAGACTTAGGTTAAGAAAGCAGACAAGTTCTATATGGAAGCACAATGGTCATGAGATAAGAAATATTTGAGCCAAAGTCAACATCAACAGCGAAAGGAATGGTTATTAACAGCTCAGGTACACACCTCGTCTGAAAATTAAATAAATGTATATAATCATAGCAATAATCAAATTCTGAAACAGCCTTTCAAGCAGCTGATCCAAAATCCCTTATTTTGTTTAAGTTGAAATTATGAAAGTTTAGTAAACAGTTTATTTGGAGTGATTCTCTTCAATAGAAGCAGGCTGGACTTCATAGAATCACAGAATCAGAGAATAAACTGAGTTGGAAAGGAGCCATCATCATCACCAACTCCTGGCCCTATGAAGGACACACCAAGAGTCACACCATGAGTCCAAGAGCATTGTTTAAATGCTTCTTGAACTCTGTCAGGCTTGGTAATGTAACCACTTCCTTGTGGAGCCTGTTCCA
>VZTN01036342.1:1580-27697 GCA_013400515.1 Erpornis zantholeuca | reverse complement strand
CAGCCTGTGCCTGAGAGCATTATCCAAATGCTCCTTGAACTCAGACAGGCTGGTGACCACTGCCCTGGGGAGCCTCCTCAGTACCCAACCAACCTCTGGGTGAGAAACCTTCTCCTGATACCCAACCTAAACTGCTCCTGACTCAGCTTCCTGCCATTTCCTTGAGTCCTGTCACTGGTAGCATCGAAGTACATTCAGCCTTAGCATTCCTGTTGCAACTGAAATACCTTCTAAAATCTGCTTTTCAGTTAGCCTTCCCAGCCTTTCAAATGCTTTTTATAAACTCATAGGATTATTTTTATCCTTTGCAATAGTATTAATAGCAATTTAATGGTTATTTCTATCTACCTCCTCATCGGTGTCTCAATGATGATTAAATATACCTGCATTACATTATGCACTGTCATTACTGTTCAGACTGGAGTATTCTTTCCTGCTGCAACAATTTGACTAAAAAAATGAAAATAATTGAAAAGTTGAGAAGTATGTTCTTTCCACGTCTACCATTTTTGGGAGTACCATGGAAAATCTGTTGTTATTTAGAAGCTTCAGGTTATACATGAATAGAAAGGCAACCTCTCTAAGTTCACAGATTCCCTTTATAAAAATAAAGACATAAGAGTAGCTAAAACCATGGCACCATTTAGAAGGGAAGAAATAGATGTGAGCTGCTCCTGACACACATGAGTTATCAATTAGTTCCCCTGATGCACAGCAACGAATTGCACATTTTTTTCTTGAAGTCTACAGTGAACTCTCCATCTCTGGAACTCTAATTTCCACTGTATTGTATGAAGGTTCTGATTTTTGGGATCACTGAAGTGGATATTATTAGAAATTTTGAAATATGTAGAATTATTTCATGTTTTTTAGATCTATTTTTCCTTAGAATAGTATATTTTAAATTGCTAGTCACATCTTCACATTTTTGAAGAGCCATTTTTATTTAAAAAATGGTTCCTTAGTCACATACCTGTGCCTATGGAAAATGGACATAATTTTATAAAATAATCTTTGAAAAAGTGGATAATAAAGTACCTGAGAACTTCTGCAGTCAAAATTATTTACAAATCTTTCACAAATATCACTGCCAAATTTGAAAAAATATGTTTCTGTAGAATTCTGCATTATACATTAACAGTATTTTCTGGCAGAAGTTCCTAGTGGGTAAGGGGATAGGCAATCATTAACTGTTACCTATGTCCTCTACTGAAAACTTGTCAAGAACTGTAACAGTACCTACGTAGCTTTAGAGTCATTCTGTCATATCCTAAATTACCTGTAATGTTAGTGAAGCTGGGAAGGTCATTCTGCAGAGAAATAGACTCATGCTCCTGTATGTGTGTTATCTTGATGCTAGTTTGAATGTGTCTGATTGCCACTTTTAGCTAAACATTTGAACACAACTCTTTTCCAGTAAACACACTTTTTTGTTCGCTACTGTTAAGATACTAAATTAAGATTTATTGATTTGAAGAATATATCACAGGCTCAGAAGACATAAATGAAGATCATGATTAAAAATCTATTCTGTCACTTGGGGTTGGTTGTATTTTTAGCTTTGGGAGGAAAGCCAGAAGGTAGTGCAAAGCCTGACCTTTAGTCCTCAATAATCAGACCTGTATATAGTATTTTACTGGATACACCTTCATAAAAGAGCTTTGGGTCCTTGGTCTCCCTATTCTGCTCATCAAACAAAAAGGTTGCAGTTATGGAAAAGCTTACTTTGCCAGCAAGTAGATCTAAAAAGAATCCACTCCTCATCTCATACTCCACACATTTCTTGGATTTAGGAAGAAGGCATCTTCCTTAAGTGCCTATTTTGCTGCTTCTCGCCAAACAGTTTATGCCTGCTTGGGTGTATACTTTTTTGCATATTCTCTACTGTAAGTAAATACCACTCTCCTTCAGCTATGAAGCATTGTTCTAGGTGAGAAAGGCAAGAAGCATAAATCAAAAAGGCTCCAAACATATTTGCTTTCATAAATTTAGTACATCATGAGTAGCAACATATACTTGCCTCTAGGGCTGACTTGACCTATGTGCCAAGCTTGCTTCCTGTAAATGCGTCGTTATCTCCATAACTGTTTAAAACTTTAGAAGGAAGAGAAACAAAACTCTAAAGTAAGAGTTGAATACAAATTTTCACTTTCCTATCAGTAGCTTCATCACATGGTTGTAATTTTGTGACAATCTTTAAAATTTTCAAGAGGACTCAGTACAGAATATATTTGGTTCTAAAGTATTGCAAAATTTTCTGGGTAAAATAATCTATCTTAAATCGTTGCTCTTTTGTGCAGCATTTTGACTGTAATTTGACAGAGAAGAAGCTGAAGATAGTCCTGAGCCAGGTTCTGGATCCAGAGTTTATGAAATTAGACAAAATAAATTATATTATTTAACTAATTACAAATTAGAAATAAACTCTTTTTATCTTTCAAAAGTTCAAAACCAAATTAAAAATCTGAATTTTCTTGTGATTGGATATTTTATAAGAATAAAGCTATATTTACAATACACAGAGCAGCTGCAGTTGCTCATATATATTTACCCATGCAAAAGATAAAACAGAAAATAAAGTTGCCTAATAAAAAGATTTGCTCTGCCTTCTGAAAATGCTTCTTTTGTCAAAGCAAAGTATCTTTTATTAGAAAATATGTTACTTGAAAATAAAATAGGCAGACTACACTTTCCTGACCCCATACACAAAAGAATTTTGCATTTCCATTAAAAATATATGACTTGTGAGACTCAGCTGACAAGCATGGCCATCTTCGAAGCCCAAGGATTTGCCTCTATGACCAACCTGGTTTATGTGCTCTCTGGCAGCTCCTTGCTTTGTTAATAATTTACTGTAGTTCTCAAATGCTTTCAGTCAGCTTCAGTACATAGTGCCAATTATACCTTATGGAGAATCATGTAACAATAATGGCCAGATTCTAGTACAGTTTAAATTGAAAACACTTACAGGTGATTAAACATTTTCATGATCTAATCACAGGCAGATTTGTTTTCAAAGAAATTTCTGTCCAATCATCTTGAAAGCTCCATGGCAAATTAATAATATATATGAAAGCGCATCTTAAACAATTGTAACTAAAATAAAAGATATTTTGTGGCAGGATCCAGACCCCAGCTCCTCCAAGAGACAGATATATTAATCAAAAATGTCTGTTTCCTGAAGATCAATAAAGATATGTCTGACTACTCTTCTAATTGATAATAGGAATATTCAGTTACACACTTCCCTAAAGAATCTTATTTTTAAAATGAGATTTGATTAAGGTTTTCCCAAGATTCCTAAATGACATATCAAGGACTTAACAGGATTCTGCTTTGCTTTAGTTACAGATATGCCAGCAGTGCTGTAGACAAGCTTGAGCAAATAATTCTAACCAAATTTTTCATAATTCTGACTTTATTTAAAATCCAATTGCTAAGGAAATACTTATCCCAGAAATGTTCACTAGGTCTTCTTCATTAAGGAATCAGGTGTCTAACTTTTCTGCAGTTTAAAATCTATTTCTACTATTTGTCGAATTCCCATTTATACCCTGAAAAGGCATTCATACAGAATCAGTTATGCTTTCTATGTATTTGACCAATAAGGTCAGAAATAGACAATGCAGGATAGAAAGTACAAAATTCTGGCCCCATTTGAGTGAAGAGACATTTTGATGCTTCTATCAGTGGGACTAGATTTCTCTTTGCAATACTGCTAGGCTTTTTAAATATTTTTGTTAAATTTCATCTTGCTTTCTCATGTCATTCTCTTCTTTTTGGATAAAGTGGGAGAATTAAAAAAGACCCAGTACTTAATGCCTCCTGGTAATTTTTGAAAAATTGATGAGTATGTAAAACCAAATATCTGGTGGTTTAGTAACGTAAAATATAATGAAATGTGAGTAAAATTAAATGAAAAGTAGAACAAAATGAAATTTTGAATTAAGGTTTTTTTCAATAATGCATTTTCACAAAAACAGTTATTAGGAAATATCTGAGTTCAAGAGAAAGTCTTGTGTCTATTTAATTTATGAAATACAGCTTCAGTGAAGTGATTAAAAATGAATACAAGGCAGAAATTCAGAATTACTACAGAAATTCAGTGCAGCGTATATGCATCAGCAACATCCCAGCACAAAAAAATACATTCAGAATTAAATTTCTGCTTTAAACTTCAAAACAGAGTTTATCATCTGGATTCAGTTGATCATATCTGTAACAGGTAAACCAGACCCAATTATGAATTTTGAAGTATATGATCCCTCATGCACAAAGTAGTATGGAAAACCAGCTGTATGTTCAAAGTCAAATGTGCAATCGGTTACATTTGCTCTTGGAATGGTGTATTCATGTGTTTTATTTTGAACTCATGTAGGTTGACTACTCACCTGGTTTTTATGATACTCAAAAATTTCTTGTGCAAGAGGAAAGCTATAGCTTCCCTGCTAGTCTGATTTATTTCCTGCCAGATACAAGAGCTTAAAAAATCACTTTGTGGCTGAGGACTGCCCTCAAGAACTCGTGATGTACTACTACACTGGGATGCATACAAGAGAGATGCAGAAATAGAGAACATGAGGAAAATAGTCTGAAAGTAATAAAACAACAGTGCACAGTTCAGTCTATCCTAGAATATGCACAGCAAAAGTTATAGTCTTTAGGAATATGATAGTTTATGTCATGCTTTTATCATATTGGAGGAGAGCAAACAGACCCCTTGGGTTCTGGGGACTGACATTAAGATATCAGAGGTACAATTTCTCCTGGAGGGTCTCTTTAGGAATGTAACCTCAGTATGTTCTTGGCCCAAGATTATATTTACTTAGAAATGTATTCCTACTCTGACCATTAGTCTTCACATGCAAGTCAGTCTTGAGTTAAATTTTCTTTTTCTACTTTTTCCATTGAAAAAATAGAATTATATCCTCAAGGGGTCTGATCACTTCTAATTTTTTGCAAGTATTATATAAAATATAGACTTTTTCCTGCTATGTAAGGTATTAATATTCTCATTTGTATGTAGTAAACAGTCTAAAATCCTCATCAAAGAAAGAAATAATTTGCAATTGGATGAGCTTTTATAGTCCCAGGGGGAAAAAAAAAAAAAAAAGGCTATAGCTCTTCCAACTGCATTCTATCTTGGTGGTAAAAGAAGACACCATTATGCAGTAATGACCTTTCTGACCACAAAAGAGAATGAAAAGGATTAGTCAAATATGACAAATGCACATTCTAAAAATAGTCATAGAATACTATTCGTAATTGTGTCTCAAGACTAGATGTAAAAGACAAGGCATTCGGACAATGGTACTGCATCTTGTCACCCTAAAAAGACAACACTATGAGTAGGGAAATGTTAAATAACAAAGATGATGCCCTCAGTTTCCAAGTTACCTTTGTAAACTAAAATTTTAACTCACTTTAGTCTTCTTAAAGGGGGAAATTTGTGACTGAAGAAAAAGAGAACATGCTTTTAAATCCCAGCATTCTGATTTTATTCTTGAAGATATTTTTATAATTGCTATTTACATTATATTTGGTTGGTTGTGACAGTCTTTCAGAGAATCAGGTTAATACAAAGATCTGTATGATATGTATACAGCATTTTAGCACATCAAGCACAGCTTTTGTTTTTAAACTTTATTTGTCATAGATCAATACCTCTTTGACATGCATTAAAGACATCATCACAGATATCAAAATGTTTTGACAAAGCTTGTCTCTTTATGCACTTTATGGTAACTTGAAAGCAAAGCCATTTTGGCACTGTTGCCCGATTATATATACTGCAAATTCTTCGAAATTTTATTCTGGAATACGAAAAACCTACCCCACCAAAGGCAATTGCAGCAATAAATGCCAGATTTTATAAGTTAATTTCTATTCAGCTCTACTGCCCCAAGTCTGGGAACCTGATTCGTCCTTAAGGAAAACAAACCCATTATGTCATTTTACGACATGTGTGATAAATGATATTAAAAAGCTGCTGAAAATTAATGCTTGCAATGGACTTACCTGTATTTTTTGTGTTAATAGTCAGCACTGGATGTATTTTTCAATCATAACTCATCTGAGTAAGTTTAATGTGATGGAATATGATTAATCGATATTTAGGTTGACAAATATGGTGTTCCCTGTGTTTTAATCTAGGATGATCTTTAGCTTTCGTGTAGTTCTCTGTAATATTTTTGTGGGAAGAGAGAGAATAAAATTGAGCTGGAGGCTGTGAGACATACCTGCAGAACACCGTGGCCTCACAGAGCAGCTGATCTCTGCCTGACCTTGCAGAAAAGAGCCTGTGGGAAGCTGCCGGGCGGGTGGGCAGCGCATGATCACCCCATATAGGGACATGAAGAAAGCATGTTGCTGACATAGCAATGTGGGATAGGTCGCTTAGTGAAAAATACCATATAAGGAAATACAGGGTCTTGCAGAAGTGTTTAAAAGCAGCTTGTTTGCATAAATGTCTCAGGTTCCCTGCAGGGCTGAGTCTGTACCTTAGTTGTTATGTAATATTTTCTCTTTTTTGCAGTATGTTCTGAGATGAATGATGACATTTAAATTATCTCTGGCCTCTGTGTCAGTAGTTGCTGAAGTAATTGGGGGTAGTTAGTCTCTTGGCTATTACTTTATACTTCTGTGGATTTAGGAAGACATAGTCACATAATTTACAGTTAGGAAAGAAAAAAGAGTCTTAGGAGTCTGGGAAGCAAAGGGTCAACCATTCTTGTCAATCCTACTCAACTCTATAGACCTCTGTTCTTCAGACTTTGGAATTGACATTGGACAGAAAAAAAGTTTTCAAAATTTTCTTGCAGATAAATTAGCTTCAAAGAGCTCATATAAAAACAAATAATGTTTCTTATTATTATATTTATGAATGCTTTGTAGATAAGGGATCCATTCAACTGGGGTTATATCAGATACCTTGTCAGAGTTTAACTAAAGGTGGGTTTGTGTTGAAAATTAGGCAAAAGCAACTGATAGAGATATGTAAGTGCATATGCTGGCTTTGAATGCTAACAGAGATCTTCTGTCATTAGTTCTGTTTTCCCTAAGTCATATAATGAGAATCCATAGTACCTATCCTGCCTGGAGCTGAAGATTATTAAATACAAGTGTCAGAATAGATTTAGTCCATAGGCATAATAGAAATTCAATGTGATAATATTCTGCAATAGGCTTGTATAACTTCCAGGCCTCTCTGTTGACTCCATACTATTAGCACCAGCTCTTTATACTTAAAGGGTGAATATACTGCATTGAAAGACAATAAAAGAAACTTCTATTTTCTTTAACCAATGCGAAAACTAAAGCAACAAGATAAAGTATTCCATGTTTTGTATGTATATACACTAATATTGATAACAACATATTATTTCCTATTTTGAATGAAACAGAGATAGTTCTATGTAATTAAGATGTTTAAGTTAGGATAAATACATTTAAGAAAGATTTGGAAGGGCCTCTTGCATCATCATTTCTACTTTCTGTCTCTGCAGGAAGTCATGTGGTATGATTCTTTTTATTGCTTATGTTCACCTTTGCAAATGGGGTTCCAGACCTTTTTAATAGAAGTGTGTTGCAGTTTTATTTCTGCAACAAAAAATATAGACTGAAAATATTTGCTTTATGCCTGCTCCCTCTTAAATTAAGAGGGAAAAAAAATTACAAAAAGCAAAAATTAATTGAAACAATTAATGGTGTTCTTGGCCAAAGTCTTCTATATACAGCTCCTTTGTGTCCAATATTTGAAAGATTTAATGCAATGCTGATTGCAGGAATGTGCTGTGTCTTCAGATATTTTATCAGAAGGGAAATTTGGATGATCATCCAGAAATCCAGGAAAATACTTCAATAACATTTCAGAGCTTGCACTGCTTCAGAGCCAAGTTGGAGATGTTAAACCTTTGTATTGACAAGAATATTACTACGAATTACAAGTGCTGATTATTAATTAGAAAATAATCTGAGCGTAATTGTATTTATATCACCTTGATACACATTTAAAATTTGAATAAAATGTTCTCTGAAGAGTACTGTGTTTTTTTGAAATTTCAGCTTCAGGTCACCTTTCTCCCACACATTAAATCATCAAATCCTCTAGATAAAGATAAGCTTATGTAACTGGTTGATCAGTGTTAGTTGCCTGAATCACTGAGGTTACTGGTCTGCTAAAATTCTTGGCTAAAACCCAGGATATTTTATTTCAAGCTTGGTAAGTTGTACCTTAATAAACACCTAGTTCGGCCTTGAAGTCCATATGCAGCTGAAACATTGATAATGAGAAAGGAGTAACTTTATGAAACACTTTCTTAGATGTATAGTCTGCAGAGTCATAGGTTTATGGACCAGTGAATCACAGGGCTAGGACCTGTTGCATACTTAGAACAGAATCAGTTTCATTTTCTGAAATATTTCGTGTACATAAGACTTTTCTGGTTTTTTTTCCAGCTACAGTAGTTGTTCTAATGGTATTTCCTTTCTGTGCAAGACATGACTTGCTTGTATCTTTAGGTGAAGTTTCTGTGACAAAAATTGTATGATTCATTCCTGAAACATACATTTTTGGCCAACCTTGTTGCAAAACTTCCTAGCACTTTACTCTCTGCTCTGTTCATTCAGGGAGTCAACTGAACCAACATCAATTTCCTGCATGTCAAAAATGGTTTTGAAATAATCTCTCAACTAGATTACTCTAGTTGAGTAATGGGAGAAGTGCTTGTACTAATTACTTGAATTTCACTCAGACTTAGGGACATTCCACTGATTGGAGGGGCTTTGTAAGCCATCCCTGAGATTAACTTGATTTCCTGTAAGTAGTAGTGCATCTCCCTGAAATAGTCTTTTATTCAGGCATATGTTCAGGATTAGTAACTGAAAGGTTGTTGTCATGGGAACCACTAAGAAGACTTTTGTTGTCCAGAGTTATCCTAAATAAAGGAAAATAACATGTATAAACTCTGAAATGTAGTTCTCATTAGAATTCAGTAAGACCCATGCTCCAGTGGGGAAAGAGATGTGAAAGAAAAGATGTGCTGCAGGGTAAAACCCTCTCTAGTCACATTGGAATGCTGAAGAAAAGAGTTTTTGCTAAGGATCTAAAGCTCATTAAAAAAAAACATATTAAAGTTCAACAATGGGAGATTGTGTTTGTACAGAAGAAGCTTAAGAGCTGATGAATATGGTATCTGGCAAGTGTCCTGCAGAGCCAGCTGAATGTTCTGCTTTTACCTACCACTGGCAGCTTCCAATTTGTTTCTCAAAGTTACAGCACTTTTGCTGATGGAAATTGCCTTTTGCTTGTGGCTAAATAAACAGACCTGAACAGATGGAGCATGATGTCATTGTCTAATGACAAAAGCAAAGCAATGTCATTGTCTAATTTATCTCTGCTTATGGAACTCTTATGTACAGTAAGTCATGGCTCCACATAGGGGGTCTCTTTGCTAATAATTCATAAGCAAAAGACCCATAGAAGCCAATCAGCAGTGGCTGAGTAACTCATGAATACTGGGGAAAGGAAGGTAAAGATATTTAGTAGGAGTGGAGGGAGTAGCAGGGATCAGAGAAGTTCTGAGGACACCATTTGTTTTTTCTGTTTCTTTCTTCTGGCGTGCATTTGGGTTTGCTGGAAAGGACTTGGTATAGAAAAATACATGCATAAACTATAAAAGGATTGTTGAAAGGGTAAAGCATTTAAAGCATTTAAAAATATAATTATTTAAAACACTTAAACGCTAGTTTTTGACCAATTTCTGGATATGAAGCCATCAAATTAAAAGAACTGCCCCTTTCTTATTTTTTTAACTTTTTTTTTTTTTTTAACCCATTCAATAAACTATTTGTTTATTCAAAACAAATTCAAAAACTCATGGAACTTCCTACTTTTATTTCTGTCTCAAAAAGTTTCTTTTTTTTTTAAGACTTCCTCTTTACACTTCTACTATCTAGATTTTGGAATAGAAACTTATTTCTCAGCTTGACATCTCAGTTGATATCACAGCAGATATATGAAGAAAATCAATTCCCTTTTTTTTTTTCTGGTGCATGAACTTCTGATTTTACTTTTATTTCAGTTTTATTTTTCGGAAGATGCATGTTTAACTCTTTAATTTTGACAAGTAAATTATCTTTAAATTAATAGATGATGAACTGGTAATCTAATCTATTGAATAATTCTTATTTCTCCTGGGTGAAAGATGTTGTATAGTATTACTTTTTCTCTTCCTTCTTCAATGAAAGTAACCATTATCTTTAGAGAAAAATGAATTATAAACAGAAAATAAAGGTTAGTTATCAATGAATAATACTGTGTTCTTATCAGAAACCGCGTATCAGTACTGGCTGATATTAATGCAATTATTTGTCGAAAAAGAATTTTTCCAAATGTTAGTTGGGAATAAAGTAAGTTTGCTTATTATTAGGAAATAAAAAGCCTACTCTTATGATTCCATGTACGTTTTAATGGTACTCCTGCTTAATAACTCTCTTTGAAAAATGATTATGATCATTCTTAAAAGATTGTAATTAATAAATAATAAACACAACAGTATTTCAAGTGCTTAGCTACTCAGACAGATATCACTACTGTGCAAATAGCAACCTTTTCTGAATCACATAGTATGATAAATATATTCCCTCTGCCATACTATTTAAATGGATAAGGCAGATAAACTGACAAATGACTTAAAAATAATTCTCAAATTGCAAAAAATGTCAGTTTTGGTTTTATTCTGTCATAGTTTCTATTCTGTGAACTTTAAATATACCATTTCTTTTAGATACAAGACTGGAATTTTGCATGCACTTTACATTTCAACCTTAAAAACCCCTTTTAATTTAACTTCCGTATAAAAGATATTATTTTGAAAATCCAGAACCTGGTTAGGGCAATAATAAAAATATTTCTCCTTGAATTGTTTTCAGTGAGGAGTTTTGAGATTTCCACCACATGTTTTCTAATTTTGACCACATACCTTCATGTTACAATTTATAATTCACATAAAAGTTTTTGTTTACAAGCATAAATAATGTTAAATACAATTTACATAAAGCATAAATTTAAAAATTAAAATTAATCTTTTATTGCCATTAGGCTGCACGCAGAGATAGTGTATTAATCAAATGTTGCCTGCTTCTTGTTGGAGGCTAGCTATTAAATCTTTGTTCTTTCTGAAGTGTAAAATAAAGTATCTAATTTTTCAGATGCCGATATTAAGACCCAGTAATTTTTTTTTTCAGTGGTGTGATGTTTCTTACCCTACAAATTTGAGCCCTGCTTCATCTCACTGCAAACACTTTTCCCACTTCTGATGAAATGCTGTGCCATGGACGCATATTGGATGCAATAACTCAACCTCTGTGATAACAGTGGTGAGTCTCTATTTTAAGTATGGGTAAATAATATTATTTCAGTGTATTTTGACTTATAAAGCATAAATAATAACTCTTACAGGAAACCTAAAATGGTTCTGGTTCACTTCTTATGGTCTAACACTGTCCTACAACCATGACTTTTACCCAGCAGTGGGAAAACTATTATTATAAGGGGATTGTTTTGACCATCTGCTTTACTGTGTGTGGCTGGGGACACTGAGGTGCAAGTGCTAGTTCAGGTTGCATTATTCCTTCTGAAATTATGGAGGAAAATACTGAAGGATTACTGCATGTTAAATAGGAGAAATTTGCACTTTATGCATAACAGATGCTCATGTGTTTTATACAGCACAAACAAGAGTCCAGGACTATAGGAACTGATACATATTGTGCTGGTGTTTCCCCATGGAACTACTACTACTAAAAGTGCCTTAAATACTATGGAAAAAGCCATTAAAATCAGCTTGAAACTTACAAACAAACATTTTATTCCTTGCTCTGTTACAAACCACATGTTACTGTATTTTAGTGAAAATTGGAGATTTCCAAGTGCAGATATGGTCAGTTATGACTATGTATTCAAAAGATGATTGAATGTTAGGGGCTAAACTAACAAAATACTTTGAGTGTAAACCTATATTAAGAGTCTCATTGCTAACAAACCAGATGTTAAAAACAGTGCTTACAAAGGGCTACGCATGTTTGTTCTAGTACCGTCCTCTGTAAGAAGTTCTAGGAAATTCTTGGTTTTGGTGGTGAAATCAGTGTTTATTCAACATAATCCCAGACCAGGAAATTATGCTTGTTCAGGATATAAACAAAGGATTAGGATTAGAAATGTATGATTGATCTGAATGCTATATAGTAAATATTAATAGTTTTTTTATCTATGTAAATTTTAAAAAATATTTGGCTAAATATAAAAAAAGAAGGTTTTGACAGTTTGATCTAAATGATGTTATAGAAAGATTATATATCCATTGTTACATCTTATATAAGAACCACATAAATCAGTAGATGGTCTGTCATTTCTTTTAAATTTTGTACAAGAATTAACTGCTTAATATTCATGCTGTTTTAACTAGCATTCTTAGCTGAAATTGCTGCCCTGGATAACCCCAAATCTCTGTAGACTCTATTGTCATTATTAGACTCTCATTTAACTGCAAACACTTAATTTTGGAAAGTGTTAACTCCAATTTCTACCAGCCCATTCAAGCATCTGAATGTGATTCACACTGTCTTGGATATCAAGATATGTCTGTATTGATCTGATACTTTATTTTTAGCATCACCTTTCCTGATCTAATGAGATGCAATCAAATAGCTCCTGAATGGGTTCATGGCTCTGCCTTTTTTCTTTGTATGATATCATCAGTGGGAACTGTGAGTTAAGGCTAGGTTTGTTCTGTTCATTTTTGTTTGGAAAAAATGTATCTACTTTCTTTTACTTCTTTTTGGGGAGGAAATTGTTTCCTATTCATTCTCTCTGGCCTTTTAGCTGCTACTGTATATTGAAAAACATAGACTGCTTAGCTATATGTTTGGCCAAAAGACTTTGTTGGTTTAATCAGCTGCTGAACATTTGGTCCACTGCAGTTCTATTGCAGGTTCTGCCTTGTTTCTGAGTCCGAAGATCCTGTCTTGTGACTAAGTATTTCAGAAGTGTACGGACCTCTGTGGCTTTACCAACAAATTGAAAGAATTTGCAATGGTTCCCTTATGCTCAGTAACACTCAGAGCTTGGCTGTCATGCTATGAGACAAAATCCAGCTACATAGAGGCAGTCAGTGCCAAGTGGAAAGCCCTGGTTGGGAAAATCCACAATGAGGGTGCCTTACAGACTTTTCAGAAACTTAATCCTATTTCCATAAGAGCGTGTCACAGTGTTCACCACTCTCTGTATATATTCTTGACAGATAGCTGGCTTGTCAGCCGATTTGGTTATGATTTGAAAAGAGATAGAACTACAGTCCTAAAAGTGGATATACACCAATCAGAGGTATGTAACCACAGCCTCTGTGTTCTTCCTGTTTAATTCCTCACTGCTGTTACACTGCACAGAGAATCTCAGAGCATCTGCAGACATGTAGATAGTTTCACATGTGGGATCTGGATGTGCTGGAACTATTCACTCATGCTTATTTCTAGGAAAACAGATTATTTTTCTAGTATTTTTAAATATTCAATGCATCAATCTCTTGACAAGGAAATCATTATAATGATATTATTAACAACGGAGGTAGTTTGGCTTATATTAGTAGAGCTCCTGATTAACTAAAGATTTCCATTTAGTAGTGACAATAAGGGACAGAACTTAATCTGTGCCTGAAGTCTTCTTTCTCTTAGTGAAGATTCAGTGACTCCAGAATGTATTTGCCTAGTGTCAAAATAAAAAGTTTAAGCTACCAGGATAATTCTAAAATATTCACTGAAAATAAGTTCATTAACACTTCCACTTATGTTTAAGTTTCCTGTATTTTATTTCTCTTGAGACTTTCTTGTGCTGTTTTGCTGAGAGCATTGACTGAATTAAATGCTACAACGAAGTGTGGAAAGTTTAACCTGGATCATACGATCAGCTTGTAGGATATCTGTTGCATCTGCTGCTAGGTGTCTGTCGCTTGCAAATCCACTTGTATTTTGAAGGCTGCTGTCTCCTCTGTCACTCTGTTTGCCCAACCTTAAGTTAATTTTCCCGATCTTCCTGATACCATACTTTGCTGAGTCTTACATTCTGTGGAGGCCAGTGGGCCTAATAACTGAGGGACTATGAGGATCTTACAGAGGAAAAGATTTTAAGAGGTACTCCCCAGGTTAGGGTGACAGAAAGAGGCTTCTCCCAGCAACCTTTGTTGCATTAGGTTAACGTACCCCAGTTCTCCTTCCCTGCTTGGCCCATTGGCCTCCCTGCCCCTTTCTCCCTTATATGTCCCTGCCCTAGAATGTTCTCCCTTCCCTGCTCCCCCATTGGCCCTTGTTCCTCAGCCACTCCCTCTCTGTTTCCCCATTGGCTCACATACCCTAGCCCCACCCATGCTCTCAGATGATTGGTCGCTGATGCTCTCCCCGCCCCTATCATCCCCCTTACTTAAACTTGGTACCTCCGTTGTTCTTGGCGCATCGTCTCTGGATCTCTTCACGTGTGGCTACAATAAACCCATCCTGTGGAATAACATACGAGGACCCTTCCTGCCTCTTTGCCATCAACATCTAAGCAGGTCAACTTCATTTTGGAGACACTAACGGAAGGTTGCGGTACTTACCACCTCACCCACTGCAACAGCATTCTACCTTCATAATGTCTAGATTATTCGTGTTGGCTTTGTGACCATCTTTACCTTTCCCTATCAGGTCTAAATTATACATCTTTTAAAGACTATCAAAGTGTTGCAGAGATGTTGCATATATGACAAAAGTTGGTAATAATCTTAATATCTAGGATACTACAACGTTGAAGAGAAGTAGACAAAAATTTCAATGGGGCAAGGTTTCTCTTTTCTTTAGAGAAAAAGCATAATATTAGCTGAGTGCTTGCTTTTTCATGTCCTCTCTCGCTTCTACTCTGTGCAGTCAGTGCTAATAGATTTAATAATTTTTTTCCTTGTGGATTATAGCTATTATTCTTACCACATTTTATTTGAAATTATTTAAAATTGGAAAAAATGAGTTACTTCTGTTTTGAGCCTGTAACATTATTTAATAATTAAATCTTTCCTTAAAGGCTTTAAAAGGAAGACAACCAGATAAACATAGATTTGTTTGACTATATGGAAGTTATAAAATTCTTTTTGTTTTGGCAGTGCTTCTATTTATTTAATGCATTACTAAGATTTTTACTTTTCTTTTCTGTTCATAATGTTCATATTTTCAATTTCCTCACTTTGCTTCTGACCTCAAGGTGCTTGCTATGAACCTGATCTATTGCAGTAGATGCAAAGTGTATTTTTTTTTTGCATGGAATGCTTCTCTAGGGTTCCTAACTATAGTTTAAGAATTTTGTATATTCCCCAGGGTCTTCTGATCTTAGGAGCTCTTAAAAGTGCTTCCAAAGCATTATTTAAATAGACTGAATAATTAGAGATTACAAAAAGTATTATTTTGAGTTTGTACATGAACATATACATGTTGCTGACATATAGATAATATAAAAGTTGCAATGATGAGCTGAGGTATTTGACAATATAAATATTTGAGCAGACTATTGATTACTGAGTGTAACAGGTGAAGAGGTGTTTTAATAGCAACCTTGCATAGTCAGCCATGGAAGAGCTTACCTGTCATGGAAAATTAAACTAAGCCCTGAAATCTCTCTGACTAAGGAGATGGATAAAGCTTTGATTTAATACATGCTGGCAGAGAATAAAATATTCACCATAAATTTGGTATCTGTAATCACAGATGCATGTTTTAAACCTTATGAAATTACTTACTGTATGACAAAGCTGATACAAATTTATCATTAGCTGTTTTTTGAAGGTAGTTGATACGGCTGTTTTAAAAGACCTGGTTCTAGAGACACCCGCTTAAGTTTAGACCTACTGAAATCAAAGAGGAAATCTGTATAAGTAGTAAGATGACATGTTTCAAGCCTGAAATTAGATTAAAAATACTTTATTAGAAAAAATTATTAGATTTGTTTTTCTGCTTTCTACATTTTAGTTAATGTATTTATAGTAAGATGGGACATTAAGGGAATGCTGAGATAAGAAATACTTGAATCAAAGAAAAAATAGTGGTAATAAAATTCTTTTTTATTTTAGCAAAGTATTGTCTTTTGTATAGTTTTCATCTCTTTCAATCATGGAAGGAGTGGAAGTCTTAAAACTTTAAACATAGTCAAATAGGAAGTTTAAGACTAGTGATTCTTGTAAAATATATTTCATTAGGCAGCCATTAAGTATCAGGTAGTATCACTGTCTCCAAATATTTTGGCTCTTCACGGTTGGAAACATATATTTTTCATCTTTTTCATGGCATATACACAATACATGCATTTTTATTCACAGGAAGTTATATAAACATTAAAGCTTTACAAAAATACAGCACTTAGTATGTACACAGAGCCTTTTGTTGGCGTCTTAAGAAGTTACAGCAGCTACAGACTTTCCACTTGATACAAGAAGATAAAGGATGGGTACTGTGGAGAAATTAGTTTGCCATCAAATGTTGGGAGTTTCTGTCTAAATATATCCACTTTCCAGCCTACAAATCTTCCATGTGTAATAATAGGGGATAAAAGGACTTGGAGTCTAGACTAGAAAATGGACTGGGTTCAGTGTTTGTCTGGAGGTCCTCTGTTAGTTCCAATCCATAAAGGATTTACAAAGGCAAAGATAAATACACTTTGAAACATTCAGTTTCATCTCTATAATGTGGCTTTCCTTGCAGATTTATGCTGCTGTGGAGGTGCACAGCCTCTATGGATACAGCCATAACAGTTCTCTGATTCCCTTGAGATTTGAAGAGCTTTATCGTAGGAGGAGTGGACTGGCTGTTTGTATCCAAGTAGGGAATTCAAGGAAGCTGCCAAGTCAGCTAATAGCCAACAAGTGAATGATAGTATATATGAAATAGAGTTCATGTTTCTGGATGATGGAAATTTCATTAGAGTCTATTTCCACTATCAATTATTAAATAAATTCACTGGAGTCTTTTCCTTTCTTGCCTTACTGAAGACAAATATACTCTGAGGAAGTGTATGCTAACCCTGGTTATGCATGAGCAGATTTGGAAATAAGAGGTATTATATCTCTTTTGTGCCAAGGGGATTTCCTGAAGTACCTCACTGAAATTCAGTGTCAGATGCTTATGCTTTTCAGGAATGAACTGGTGTCAAAGGACTACAAAACTGTATTAAATGTATAAAGAAGAGTTGCAAAATGGATAGCAGGGAGTAATAAATTCTTAAACCCTCAGGCAGACATCTGGAAAAATTGCAACTGAGTAAAGAGTGTAAAATTGGGGATTTTAAAAATATATCAGTCTCTGATAGTGGGTGTTCCAGCAATTTATCTGCCTAATTGAGAGGAGAATATTAACGCTAACATAAAACTTTCAGATACTTTCTGTGTAATACTCAGAACCTATGTCCTTTACTTTCTATGTTCCTTTCACTGGGTCCATACACAGACTTAAAAACTGAGGCTTGTTCTGAACAAAAATGTATCTTCAACTGAATTATACAAACCCACACATTCTTAGTTGGAATAAATCACTGTTTTCAAAGAGAGCTCATATTGTTCCATGTTATTTTCTCATTGAGGCTTGTCATTCTGTTTCTTCATTCTGTGTGTTTTTTTGTTTGTTTGTTTTGTTTGGTTGGTTTTTTGTTGTTGTTTGTTTGTTTTTTGTTTTTCTGTGTGTGTGTATTTTTTTGGTGGTGGGGGTGGCTTTTTTTGTTGTTTTGTTGGGTTTGTTGGGTTTTTTGGTTTTTTTGGTTGGTTGGTTGGTTTTTTTGGTTTTGGTTTTTTTTGTGGGTTTTTGTTGCAGTACAGTTATTTGAATATAGAGAGATAACTGTATAGAAAAGTTGCTCTAGGATTGAACTGATTGCTTGCTTGATGGTGAGAATATAATTTCAAGGTTGTGATTTGTGCGTGACCCATGCTGTTCTTTACACCACTGTAAAGCTGAACTGTTAGAAAGTTTTCTCATAAGTAGTCTACAAAACAGCCTTGGTTTCCTCTAACAGAATGATAAAAGAACTTTCAAACTGTACTTGAGGAATCGTATTCTCTTCGGAAGCATCAGTGTGAGTCTTTGGAAGGTGATAGAACCATTCAGTTTTAGACCTGCTTAATTTGTAATTACTGAGTAGTAGTGCTGAGTAGGATTAAAATCAACTAGGCTGGATAGCTGCAGAGTATCCTCCACAGGATGTAGTTCAAGGCAATCTATTTCAAGCCTTTAGTAAGCTGGTACACTGCATAGAGTTTAATTAGGAATACAGGATAATTTCACTATGAGAATAAATCCATACAAGGATTCCAAACATTTACTGCTGACAAAATTATTGTGTTCTACAGGGAAATGGAATATGCAGTAACTTTTACTAAAAAAACCCCTGAAAAATATAAAGGATGAACAAGGCCCATTGTCTATAAAACAAATCCCTAAAAATGTTTCAATAATTACAAGAAAATACGAGAAGTTGAGAGGTTTCTCATAATTTCTGTGCTCTTACATGTTAATATATTAATACATGCTACAAGCACATAAGCCTTTCCTCATTTGGGGTTTTGCAAATTGAAACTAAATCCTTTGCGGCCTAGACACACTCCAGAAGACCAGCAAGCCAAGTACTTTGTGTGGCTGCCAAGTACTGTGTGTGGCTAACAAACTAATCTTGAGACAAATCAGCCAATGGCACATCCATCAAACACGACTGTCAGTCCACTAGAGCTGCCTGAATCTGGAGTACTATCAATGCATTTTCACTGCAGCTTGTGCCAGCTCATGTTCTAATTTGTTGTACTAAAAAAATCTCTCAAACTCCCTTGCTGCTAGTGATACTGCCCACTTTCTAGATCTGGGTCAATAAGATGCCAAATTGCTGTATGGGAGCCAGAGGGAAAAAAAAAATCAATGTAGTCCCAGAAGAGAAGAAAGGCTGTTGCCAAAGGTCACTAATACTACCGAGACTGTTGCTATTTGGGAATAGAGTTTTAAGAGACAATCTAGAAAAAAAGCCATAGATGGGAAAAGAAATGTCCAGTTTGCTGTTCCTCCTCTGACATACTGAGCATATGCTTATGTCAATAGATAACATTCCTTGGTGACCTTTCTTTCCTCTCCCTCTGCTTAAAAAAACAATTGGCTGAAGGTAGTAGAAACCAGTGGAACTGGCTACATCAACTAGAACTAGCCATAGATTGATTTGGGGTGAAGAGCTGAACACAGTTCTGCTTGTACATTCGCTCTTGTCCTGCAGGACTCCACTTTGTTCTGACATTCTGGACTAGAGGGTTAAAAATTCTTATAACAGAGTGACTGTAAAACCTTTTGAGCTGTGA
Source organism: Erpornis zantholeuca (assembly GCA_013400515.1). Classification (NCBI taxonomy): domain Eukaryota; kingdom Metazoa; phylum Chordata; class Aves; order Passeriformes; family Timaliidae; genus Erpornis; species Erpornis zantholeuca. Next base: position 8,300 of record VZTN01036342.1, on the reverse strand, counting down.
AGTTGCAAAAAGATATGTATGGTGATAGATGGAGAGTTGCATTTGCAAAAGCTACCTTGAGGGTCTTTTCAGCAGGAAGAAACAGGGATGGGACTTGGATTTTAGGATTTCCCTCTATTGTAACATTCATCAAATATTTCAGTCTGAACTGTCTCAGCTTTTCTCCATAGTAGCTAGTTCAGGGCTATGTTTTGGATTTGTGCTGGAAACTGTGTTAATGATCCAGGAATGTTTCTGTTATTGCTGAGAAGTGTTTACAGGGCATCTAGGCCTTTTCTGCTCCTGAAGTGGCCCCACCAGTGAGGAGGCTGGGGGTGCACAATGAGTTGGCAGGGGACATATCTGGTACAGCTGGTCTCAACTGAACATAGGATTATTCAAGACCATATGGGAGCAGGCTCAGCAATAGAACTGGGGGGCAGTTTGGCCAGGGAGCAACTGCTCAGGGACAGGCTGGGCATCAGTTGGGCGGTGGTGAGAAATTGTTTTCATTTGCATGACTTGCCTTTCTGGGTCTTATTTATCTCACTTCGTTACTTTTCCTCTCATTTCAATTTATTGTTATTGTTACTATTAATTATTTTATTTTATTTCAGTTATTTAACTATTCATATCCTAACCCCTATAGTTTTCTCACTTTTACCATTCTAATTCTCTTCCTCCTATCCTGCTTCTGGGGAGAGAGAGTGAGCAGCTATATGGTGGATAGTTGCCAGCTGGGGTTAAACCTTGACATTTCACCTTTTTGAAGAATTCCAGTATAATCTTCAGATAGTCTTCAATTTTATCATGAAATGAGCTGGGGCCATATTGAAGTTTTTTGATATATGGGTGCTATAATGAATTCCTAAGATGATTTTAAGTTGTGATTAACAAATGTGTCAGAGATCTTTGGTCTTATATATTTGACTGCAAAAATCAAATCCCTATTTTCCAAGTGGGTAAAGGCTGTTATTTAGTAATAAAATCCTCTCTACCATTTGTCAGTTTACAGTGTCATTATCAGTTTACAGTCTCATTATACATCCACTGTTCATTTTTCTCAATAACAGTACCCATTGCGAGATTATTTTGGGGTACTAGAAGTTCTTCTCTTTCTCACATCTCTTCTATTGGCTGGAAAATGACAAGCATCAGACATTTCATGACCACAGTCACATCTGATGTCAATGGGAACATTTTATTTGACTGGTATGTGAATTATCTTGCTTCTTCTCCCATTTCATCATTGTATGTTACAATATTAGTATGTTGATGTGACTTTGCAGGGCAAGATTGCCACCCACCAAATCTGTTCTGTTCTGGATTTCTCCTCCATCCATGCTTCTCTGAGTAAAGTCTGTCTTGGAAGAATCAGGCATTGGTTCTTTTCTGTGGTCTTACCGAGGAAAAGTGAGGAAAATCATGCTTTCAAACCACTCTAGGAGAAAGATTCTATCACTGCCAAGCAAACAGAGCACTCACATGAAGGAAAATAGAGTGACTGCTTAAGTAAAATGACTTGTGATTGAGTTACTCTGTATACTCTTGGTGGAACTTAGTCTTTTTGTTTAAAAATAATCATTGTTATTTTCAGCCCCTTGGTTAACCTTAAATGCTTATGAAAAAGCTGAATTCTGAGCTTGTCTTAACAGGCTATTACCCTTTCAAGAAAATAAGGTGATACAGACCAAAATAATGTTAACAGTACTTTTGATGCAATTGGCTTCAGTTTATAATGAAGGTGACTGCAGGAATGCTCTGCTATGTTAACATCAAGCCATGTATGGACCAAGAGAAAACAGGAGAGTGTCCACTTAGCCACTTACCAAAGTTCTTGATATGTGCTATAACCAAGCAACCTACTCAGTTTATACTTTCATTTTTACTTCTCTGAGCACTTATGGATTAGAAATTTGTGAATGACTTATATTCCCTTTGTAAAATGAGAAGTTTTCAAAAGAACTAGAAAATTAGGCTGTTAGACTTTTGTCTCCTTTTAAACAGCATGTCAGATGAAAAGTCTGGCAAAGTTGTGTTTTGACAGGGAGGATTGCTGATTATTTGGGAAAGATTTATTGTTTCTAAATGATTCATTAAGTTGGAATTTAACTCTCATTTTATTCTGTAATTCTTTATCCTCATGTCTCTGAATGCATATCACAACTTTAGTTTCTAATAACTGAAAGGCAGTTTTGACTAGCAAAAGTGATTTCTTTACAGGAGAATGATGAAAGATCAGTTGTTGTACTTCCACTGTTAAATGGCAAATTATTGGCAGAGCTTGGAAAGTCTTGAGGGCTACTAAAAGACCATTTTACAGAATATAAATTGAAGAAAATTGAAATAACATTATAATACATATCTGTCAGAGAACTCACTGAACAAAGGACTACATCTAGAAACAGAAATATTTTCTGTGTTAAAGAAAATCAAAAGAGATGATAGGGACCAGAAAATAATATCAAATGAATGCTAAAGCAAATTAAAAAGCAAAAAATACCCAAGCAATTTTCTGTTCTGCAGTTAAACCTATGAAACAATTGACAATATCCCTATAATCATGCAAACATATGTAGGAAGAAAAGACCAGAAAAAATGAAAGACCTGGAAAAAATCTCTGAGAGTTCTCCAGCTGCTAAAGCTAAGTTAAATTAAAAAAAATCCTCAGTCATCCCAATACTTTCCTGTGTTATTTGAGAGTTATAATTCCTGATTCTCTATATTCTTAATGATTTTTATTAACCACTGGATAGTGATTTGTAAATGCATTTAAAAAAATAACTATGATTTGAGAAGAAAAAAATGAGCATTCATATCCAAACATCTGATCTTTACTGGGGAATGTTCTATAATTTATCACTTAACATTTATAGGCAACTAATTCTTATAAGTACATGCAATTATGAGTATCTCTGTGAAGGATTTTCATGAGATAAATGCTTACTACTGTGGGATTTAATGAGCCCTTAAGTTTCTAAAATTGAACATTGGAAAAATGGAAGATCCCAAGCTGCTATTTCCTTTAGAAAACATTCTAAAAACCAGTAAGTTCTTGGCCTTGAGTTTGTAAATATGTGAAGAAGGTTCTCCTTTTAACACTTCCTACATAAGCCCATAGAGGTTTACTATTTTATGTAATTTTCCTGGTAAACCCCTGATTGAATGGTGAATTCTCTTAAAAAGCACTAATTACCTATGAAAGCTACTTCTCACCCAAAGGGAAGATGGAATTTTTTTAGACTTCATGTCTATGTGAAATTTTGCTGTGGTAAATAAAACCAGTTTATTATAATGAGGTTTAGCAAACAATGCTTCAATTGTACTCTCTGCTCTGTTTATCTTTTTTGTTTGTATGCATCCAGAAATAACATGTCCGTTGGATGTAATGTGACTAAAACATCTTGCATTAAAAAAAAAAACAGACACAGAGTTGGTAATTACATCAGAAAGTTACTGTAAAGCAAGAAAATATGTGTAAGGATTGTAGAATAAAATTGACAACAGGTCCAGAACTTTTTTTGTACACAGCCTAAAGCTACTTACTTCTCAGTCATGTATATTTTTTGACGTTTCCCAATGAAATGCAATATATCAGTATTTCCCTCTTTAACATCCAGTTTTTCTATTTTTAGTGCAATCTTTTTCTTTACAAAACTACCAAAGTTCACTTATCAAAAATTTGCCTCATAATTTAAAGAAAGGAATTAATTAGATAAGTCTGTGCTGCTAAGATTGAAAATTGCAGCTACTTTTTCATGGTTTGTTTTTACTTTATTTTTAAAGAAGACTTTGATGCCACTCTCTTCATGCCAGGAAATCAGCTATAGCTTCTGCTTTAGTTTAAATTACATTTTATTTTGATGGGAATTGTCAATTTATTGTTTTGCGTGCTGTCTAAATTCTGCTATATTCTATTAAATTATTCAGACAGGAATCATTGTGTCATATAGAAGACAGATCCCCTATGTGCATGTGCTTCTTTAAAACTCTGATTAGACATGAGACTCAGGAAATGTTTTCCATGCACAGTGAGAACAATGAAGCTCTTCTCTTCACAGCTAGAAAGTATTTCTGTTAAATTGAAATCCCCATTGCTGACCAGAGACAGTCTCATTTCACTGACAAGGCATATCTTGGTTTTTTTGGATATGGGGTTCTCTGGCTGAATGTACGGTGACAACAATAAACAAAAGGGCAAATGAAAAATTATTTTTCAACCCAGAAGAGAGTATTTATGTTTTGGAAATATTTAATTGAGTTAGCTGCATATATGTTTTCAAAACTAAACACAAAAGGTAGGTGTGTGCAAACAGCAAATCCAATAGCTTTATAGAACATTTGCCTTTCGTAGAAATTTTAGGAAAAAGGAATATCCCATCACTATGATTTCAAAGACTCAGAAAGAGAAAGAAAGATTCTGTCTTAAGATTGAAATATATATTGTTATCAAATCTAAGAAAATTTTTTAGGATTATTTCATGTGTTAAAACTATGTGAAATTTGAAATTAAATGCTGTTGCAAACCGGAGGAACTATATATTTGGTTTCAAAGATGAAACTAAAACTTTCAGATTTGGAAGAATAGGGAAGGATGTTTCTCTCCTTCCTCAAATGAACAGAATTTCTTCAAATTGATGGATCAGTCCTTCATAGCTGAATTCGAAATATACTGCTGAAAAAATGTTTTTGTGTGAAAAATTATGAAAAATTTACCTTTATGAAGCATCTTTTAAGGCTGAAAAGGATCACATCAGGCTATTTATTTCCTGATTTATTAAAATGAAGTGTCAGTATCTCAGAAAACAAGGCCTTAATAGAAAATGGAGGACAGAGTAGACATATCTGTTTTTTTCTTATGTTCTGTCTTGAATTTTGGTGTAAAAAAGGACAATACTTCTTTTAGGCTTACATGCTGTTTTCTGCCTTGGGTGAAATGAGACGAAGTTTTCTATAACCACATTAAAATGGGCCTTCTAAAAGAAATATAAGTTCAATGGTAAGGGTAGAGTTTCAAATCAAACACAATAATCATCAAATTGTCATCACTTCAGGACATATCATACCCTTCATCTGCATCCTTTGTAATTGAATAGAGCCCACATACTCTGAGGGCAGAATACAGCTGTGAAATACTGAAAAACTTGCATATTATTCTCTGGAGATTTATGGGCAATTCAAGAATTGATTGTCCCTTAGTGAAAGTAATGGTTATATTATAAGATTTAAAAAATAAAGTTCCTCCGCTCATTTTTCTCAGTCCTTTTTTGGATCTAACACCAAACAGGACACCATTACTGAACTTGTTTACTGAGGAAGCTACTTACTTTCTCCCTGTTTTCACCAGCTGTAGCAGTGTACATGGAATATGTTAAGCAAGTGATCTGCAATCTCTTGAAACTGATGTTCTTCTGTCCCTTCAGTGCTAGAGAAAAAAAAGGCTACCTGAAGAAACCAAGTGAATGGATCTGCTTGGAAAAGAGTGGCATCAGTGTAATCCACTGTGAGAAATAATGAAGATATAGCCAGGTGTTGCATGTAATAATGGTATGGTTTCCAGAGGCTGGGCAAAAATTTATTCAAATAGTAATTATGGACAGTGAAACTAAGTAAATGAACAAAATCTCTTACTCTCCATATCAATTTTACCTAAATGAATGAAATCAAGAGGGATAGTGGCACTATATGGGAATGATTCTTATGGCTAGGCAGGTTGGAAGGAACACTTCTGGTTATATACCCTTCTTTCACTGTAGATATGCCAGTTGAAGCTACAAAATTCATTTGTATTTTGGATGGTCTCAAAGATTAGCTCTGTTCAGCATCCAGGCTGTACCTTTAAACTGTAGACAGAGAAGCCAAAAAATCCCTTTTTTAAAACACTCAGAAACAATGTCAGTGAGGTCCTACCTGCATAGTACAAATATTAGGCCATGACTACTATCTATAGTGCTTTGAAATTTTAGATTCCAGTTTAGCAATTAGCATTTAAAGAATATACATTTTAAGATGTATGGTGAAATCAGCAGCTTGAATATTAGGAGTTAAGGAGAACCACAGAGCAGTGATACAAGATGTCACTTATGGATCTTCTTGAAATTTATCTTGATCCAAAGGGGAGGAAATCCCAGTTCCACCAATATTAAAAGACTTTTAGTTTATAATTTCTTTCTGCTGATATAATTTCCAAATAAATAATAATGCTTTTGTGATGTAAGCAACTGTTTTTCTTGATTAATTTTGGATCAGATTCTTTTCAAGATTGAATAGAAATAAAGCATTTAAAGGAAAATCAATCTCAGCAATAATTAGTGCTGTGGTTTTTTCCTGTGGGAGGTTGACCTCTCTGGCTAAGACTTCTTGTGGTATTGATTAGGATTGTTTGCACAGTGGCAAAAGCAGGACAGGAAATAGCTTTAACCAAGAGGAGAATTGATATTAGGCAGGATTACCCTCACTGTCAAGAAGATTTTATTCTGAATTACATCCTTATGGTTAATTGATGTATACTCATGAGATAGTATTGGCAGTTTAGTGAGAAGAAATAAGAACAGTAGTCATCATTAACATTAAAAGCCATACAGATTTACCTAAGGTTTTAATTTGTCAAATTTTTGCAGCTGATGCTTCAGCTGCAAATATAACAATGTAAGCATTACAGACAAGGTTATGTAGGTTATGCTTATCTGAGGCATTGCTATGTTCTTATTTAATCAGATTGATTTAAACTAGGTTGTAAAT
>VZTN01036339.1:67080-68912 GCA_013400515.1 Erpornis zantholeuca | reverse complement strand
GAGGCCGCGCTGGGCTCTGCCAGTGCCCAGCCGGGGCTGGCGGTGGCCACGGCCCCTGTCCTGCGCCACGCGGCTCTGGGTGAGTGCGGGGCTGCGCCATCGGTGTGGGGGCCGGTGCCCGCGGGGTGGTGGCAGGGTGGGCACAGCTCGGCAGGGAAGGGTGGCACAGCTGGACCCTGTCCCTGCAGCGAGGCCACTGGACCCGTGTGCTGTGCTCTTCGCCTGCCCGTCCGGCTTCGCCTGCGTGTCCAGGGCGGACGGGAACGTGACCTGCACCTCCCTCTGCCACCGTGACTACTGCAAGAACCACGGCATCTGCACCCACGCCCGGGACCAGCAGCCCCGCTGCCAGTGAGTGCCCTGGGGACAGCCCGGGGGGGTGGCAGGTGCCATCCCCCCGGCGCTGATGGACTTCCCCGGTGCAGGTGCCCCGTGGGCAGCGATTTCTGGTTCATGGGGCTGCGCTGTGACTATCGGGTGACACAGCAGAGCCTGCTGGGCATGGCGGCCGGGGTCCTGCTCAGCATCGTCCTCCTGGGCGCCGTCCTCGCCGCCATCGCCGTCCGCCGCTTCAAGGCGCTGCTGCTGGAGGCCAGGGCCGACCAGACCCGCAGCAGGTGGGAGCATGGGGCCGTGGGGGCCTGGACTGGCGTCTGTGGGCTCCTGGAGGGTGGGGACTCCTGCCCCTCCTGGGGAGCCGTGGTGAGAGGCAGCAGGGAAAGCCACGGTGGTGTCGCTGGGCTGGGGCTGAGCTCTGCCAAGGAAAACACTGTTGGGTGGCTGATAGCAGCGGTGGGAGGTGCTGGGCTGGGGCAGCTCGTGTGGGGCCCAGGAGCGGCTGCTCCCGGAGCCACGGCAGTGGGTGGGAATTTGGGTGTGTGCACGGTGCCAGGGAATGCTCCCAGCCACGGGAAGTGGAAGGACAGAAAGGGGGCTGGGGGGTTGTATGGGGCCGCGGCAGCGCTGAAGGGCCGTGGTCTGTGTTGCCATGGACAGGAGCATGAGATGTGCTGATGAGCTCCAACTGCGTGGTCCCTGCGACCCCCCAGTGCTGCCCCAGCGTGTGCTCCGGCCCCTGCTGTGGTGGGGGAGCGAGGCTCTGGCACAGCCCTGACAAAGCAGCTCATCAGGGAATGGGGCTCTGCTATCCTGACCCCACTGCCCATTTCGTAATGTGCCGTGGGGATTGTTCCGAGGAAACCACTGGAACAGCTGCAGCCACTGTGGGGCTGCGGCCAGAGGCTGATCAGTGTCACGGGCTCTGTCCCCACCCTGGGTGTGCGGCTGGGCCCTTCCCTGGACACAGGAAATTTGGGCAGAATTCTGCAATCTGTGTTGTCAAGCACTCGCTGGAGTTGTGCGCTCACGTGGCTCTGTGTGTGTGTGTGTACATGTATGTACACATATGTGCACGTGCCTGCCCTGTGCATACATGTGTATGTACATATGTGTGTATGTACATATGTGTGTGTGTGCATGTATGTGCAGTTGTGTGTGTACATGTATATGTGTGTACACACACAAGTGCATGTGCCTGTCCTGTGTGTGTGTACCTGTGTGTGTGTGTGTGTGCACGCTTGTGTGTATAGCTGTGTGTACCTGTGTGTATTGCACACCTGTGTGTAGCTGTGTGTAGCTGTGTGTGTGCACACCTGTGTGTAGCTGTGTGTGTGCACACCTGTGTGTGTGTGCACACCTGTGTGTAGCTGTGTGTGTGTTTGTGCACACCTGTGTGTAGCTGTGTGTAGCTGTGTGTGTGCACACCTCTGTGTGTGTGCACACGTGAGCACGTGTCCGTCCTGCCCCGCAGCTATCGGCGTTTCTGCCGCCTG
>VZTN01036339.1:22080-62080 GCA_013400515.1 Erpornis zantholeuca | reverse complement strand
TAAGGACACAACGAGTACTTGTGCCACCCATGTTACACACACCACCTGTCCTTCTCCCAGCTCTCCTCAGCAGCGCGGGCTGGGATAGATGGAGCAGCTTTAGGCAAAGCCAGTGGTGCAGCCAGCAGCCTACATGGACAGACTGCCCAGCCAAATGGATGGGAGACTTGGTAACAAACCACAAACCCCTGCAGGCACACAGGGACATCCTTACCAGGGGTGTATCTGGCATCAGAATTTCCCCATCCTCCACCCAGACGAAGGGAATTATCCCAAGTGGACAAGGGTGGTTTCTGGCCTGTCAGCCCTGGAGGTGGGCGGGATGGAGCAGTGATGCTTTTAGGTGGCAAAGGGACCTTCCACAGCTCATGAGCCAGAGAGGTGTTAGTGACTGATCCAGGAGACCATGTTGATTTGGAATCACTGTTTCTGGCTACTAAAAGACACAAAAGACAACCACAATCACTGCTGCTGCAACCATCACCTTGCTGCAAAGAAAATCTGCTAAATCAGGGTAAAATCAAAATAGCTGCTTTGAAATCAGTGAAGTTACCATGCTGATGAAACCTCAGCACTACATTTATTATCATCTAGGATCCCCTGGAGCATGTGAAGGGTAAAGAATCAGAGCAATACAAGCAGACATCACCTGAAGTGCTTTGTGCTGTACTGCTGAGGGAAACATTGTAGTTGGAGGCACGAATGGATGACCAGGCACTAGTTGAAGGCAGCGTGGTGTTCAAAGATGAGGATGACCCTGCAACAAAGACAAGAGTCAGACACAGCACAGCATGTCACAAATGAAGTAGGATTAACAGGCTTGGCTTTTGCTCCAGCCTGAACACGTCTGCACACTCAGGGGAGGGACATGCACCCCTCAGTCCCCATCCTCAACCCATGGGCACATGGTGGCAGCAGGAGCACCTGGAGAGCACAGGCCCAGCGTTCCTGCATGGCTGGGCTGCCAAAGTCCTGCTGCTCCCAAACCCCAGGGTGTGCACAGCTGACATCAGGACACAGAGCACAGCCCACATTCCTGGGACAGCTCCTGCACTGCATCAGCAGCAGAGCTGAGCCAAGGATGAACTTGGCAGCTGTGACAGCCACAACACGAGGCATAAACCAGGAGAGGAGCAAGCAGCAAACACATCCCAAATCCACAACACAAGGGGGACAACCACAAGGGGATCAAGGAGCAAACACAGGGGAATAACCAGGAGAGGAGCGAGGAGGAAACACAAGGGATAAACCAGGAGGGGAGCAAGCAGTAAACATCCCCACGCCAGCAGTGTCTGTGTGGCTGAGGGAAGGTCACACACAATTCCCCAGCCAGGCTGAGCATACCACTGTTCCTGTCCCTGAGGTGGTCAACTTCCCGCACAGTATTAATTGAGAGATTGTTTATGACACTGCCAGGAGTGACGTAAGGGTCAGTTTCGGGGTCGATGTTTGGATAACCTTTCCATGGCTCACCAGGGCGAAACTCTAGGAATACAGATACAGGAAAGAAGCTTATTTTGACTACATTTTAAAAAAGGAAACAGCTGTCTAAACAATACACCTCTTAATGACTCAAAATAAAAAACCTTTTAAGCATTTAATTTACTTGATTTAGCCCTCACTTTATTCATTTCTGGTTTCTCTGGCAGATACACTTCTCTGTGTACAACACATTTCTCTGTGTTCTCCACTTCCATCTGCCGAGAACACCCTTGGTGCCCTTCTGCAGGCTGGCTCCTGCCCCTCCACACGCAACACTGGAGGAATCCAGGACAAACCCAGCCCGAGGTGGGCAGGGTGGGGAGGGAGGGGAGGGCAGGGGCTGTACCTGGGGGCCAGTTAACACTGCTAGAGCCATTAGGCGATTTGGCACGGGGCCAGCCGTCCCCAATGGATCCGGGAGGACTGGCTGGTGAATTACTGCTGTTCATAAAGTCGTAAGGAACAAACGGAGAATCTTCCAGCCTAAAACCACTTGAAATAGCACCTGGTTATAAAAAAAAAAAAAAAAAANAAAAAAAAAAAAGTCAAATATTTTTCATGGCTGGTTTTTATATCCCTATATAAATATATATAAGATCATGCCCTTGTAAATCATTCATTAAGTATATGGCAGCACACTGTCCTCTTGTGATGCCAAGTTATACTGGAGATCATACAGGAGTGTGTAACTCAAAATTAAATGTGTCTGAGTAATTCAGGAGAAAACGTTAAGAATAATCTCCCATTAAATCCCTTCACTAAAACAGCACATATATTCAAAGTAACATGTATTCAACTGAAAAAAAAAGCATTAATTCCAGAGAGTAAGAGCATTCTGTGGGACCCCACTTGATTAACAGGGTTCTGTGGTGGGAGAGCTCGTGAAAGAAACAGCTACGACATGTGAAGGATCTTTAGCTACTGCAAAGCTCTCTAGATTCTATTCCTATTCTTGGGAGACAAAAAAATTAATTTAAAAAATCCCTGGAGACAGAGCAAGGAATGGTTTAAAAGTTATCAGACAGCAAAGCCAGTTCTGCTACAGTTCTGAGGGAACCAGGGATTCCATGTGCTATAGAATTTCCTAGCTTTGGTCAGAAAACATCACTTATAGCTAAAGCAACACCACCACTGCCTGGGATTGCCTGTGGCAACAGTGGGATTGGTTCAGCAGGACAGCTGCAGGCAATGGCCACTACAGGCCATGGCAGCAGAAGCAGCTCAGAGCAGCAAAGCAGCTGATGCACCTAAAAATACCCTGACAATCTGAGACTGAACAGTAACAGGAGACTGGGGACATTTATAACTATCTTTAGACACAGAGTCTTGGGCTATAGACTCAAATTTTAAATGGATGAGATTTCAAGCAACTGAAACAGTTGAAATGTCATATGAATCTTGATTACTGGAATGAAACACGAAGCAACCAAGTTCACCTCCTCTAAAACTAAGGACAGCAATGGTACCCAGTCTAGCCCTTCTATGCTCTCCCCAATTTTAGAATGTAAACACAGACATTCATAACCAGTAAAAATGTCAGCCATGCCCAGAATGTGGTAAATCCTCCAAAATCACCTTAGGACAGAAGGGTGGTGGGAGAGAAAACTTGAAAACCTAGCTTTTGGCTTAAAAATGTATTGCAGCATTCCACTGGAGACTAGCGTAAACTTAGCAGCAACAGTCACACTTACAGAAAAGTCTGGTTAAAAAATGAATTCTGTAGAATGTTTCTACTAATCTCATCACAAGATCATTCTGTGAGCACAGTCAGCAAAGCTGTTGCTGCTGTGGTAGACAAGCAGCAAGTTGGCACAGACAACACAATACAAACTGTGACAGCCACACAGGAGTTACAACCACAGCTCAACCACTGCAAACCTGCACCTGACACCCAGAACCTGACAGTCTGGTGTGCCATGTCAAGTCTGCTCAAGGCCATGCTGAACATACCATGTTTGCTGGAGTTTTGATCTAAGGATGTGTTCACAGAAATGCTGTCGACTGTAGTCCATTTCCTCAGCCGAGATTGTGGCTCTTTAATACTGCTCATATCCAGGTTTACATTCAAGTTTGAGTTCATTCCTGAAAGCACACACAGCTTATGAGATGCAGACTAAACTTCTGCTTCTGCTCATCACCACTGCTGTCCCAGAAAGCACTGAAGAGCACATTACTATGGTTATGTCATGCTTCCAAGTCCCTGGTTCCGAGGAACATTCTAGCACTTGAACCAGTGAACTCTGCACACAGAAGCTAAGCTGAGCAATGCAAAGCACTCCCAAGTTCTCAGCTCATGTCCTCATGCAAAAAAATCAGTGGAAGACATTAGGAAGTTAAGAGAAACTAAAATCTAAATACCTAAAATATGGGGCAAACAGAATTTATGCTGACGTGCTGTAGCTGTGGTCTGTACTTCCAAAAGTTTCTCTGCCAGAGAATCAAGACAATGCCAACCTAAATCAACTCAAACACTTGGGAGAACCAGCTCTTCTGGGGTTGGACAATGTGCCCACATTTTTGACCTTGCCGTGCCTGCTCCCTTTCCAAGTCTGTAAGAATCTTGAACTCAGAACTCTACCTGGGTACTTTTCCAGCCCTTCAGATCTACTTACTTATTTTCTGAAAACAAACTCCTACAACGGTTTAACTTGAGGCCAGAGACAAACAGGGAACTTCTCAAATGTCTCCTAGAAACACCTTCCTTCAGCACTGGAAACAAGGGCTTCCTCTTGCTCCTAAGTGGACATTCATGGCCATTAAGAAACTGGTTTATTTTTTGAGGGGTTTTTGTTTGTTTTTCTTAAAGGCATGAGCAAGAGTTGGTGCCAGAAAAGCCTCCCCTTGAAAAGCCTCACAAAAATTGCTTGGAACAGGATGGAGTTTTAAGAAATACAACTATCAATAGCTCAAACAGAAAAAAGGGAAAGTCCAACCGATCCTGTTTCTGACACCTCCCTCTGGCATTTTGCTGTTGTCAGAGCAGTAACTGTGCACCACAGTAACCTTCCTTCTACCTCTGGAGAAACTGCAGAGGCCAGACCTCGGAGAGTAGGGTTAGAAAGACCCCAAGCTGGCAGAGGGGCACACCTGTGACCAAGCCAATGCCAGCCCCCAGCAGGCACAGCTCTGTCACAGCTGTGCATGGGAGATGTGTGGGCTGAGCTACAGACACCAGTCCCTGGACATAATCCATAATTTAAACACTCTTCCCAGAAGTAATTTTTCATATCCTACGGTGGAAGATTTTATATTGTTCGGTTATACTCACTGTTTGCCAGATAAAGGTTATTTCTGTTATTAGAAATACTTAATTCCATAATGAATTGGGATGTAACTGCAGAACTGAGCAGGGAGAGAAAATGATGATTTTGCCCTCAATCTCTGCTTTGGGTGAGTATCTAGTGAATCCTGACAAATCCCTTCCCTGGACTGGAAACAAGACATGCTGTTCCTACCCTTAAGCCTTTATGTGAGGACTAAGTGTGGCTCTGTGTGCTTGTATCACTGCACAGAGGGACCCCAAAGAATTCCTGTGTATGCTGTGGCAGATTCCTGAGGGATCTCAAAGCAACCTTACACGTCCTGCAGGCTCCTGAGATGTGGCCACGACTCATGTAAGAAAGCAGCTATGGAACAGCATACAATTCCAGCTCAAGGAATGAAACACAATGGAGCCTGATTTGGGCAGAATGCAACCCCTCAGCACAGAGTTTGGAGACAAAGTGAAATATGCCTTTCCTTAGAACTAACACAGTGTCTCCAATAGCTAAACTACTTCTTCGTATGCCTTGCCCTTTGAAGGAAAAGCAGAATTGGACATTTATGCCAATCATCACCAGCAGCTCTGAAGCAGCAGCCTGGACTTGAGGCTGGCCACGTGCCAGCCCTGGTGTGGCACTGTCCCAGCCAGTGCCGCTCCGCCTGCAAGCACAGGGACTTCAGCTGCATGTCTAGGAAACAAACTTCTCTGCAAAGGCCAATGAGAATGCAAAGGAAATCAGCCCAACAGAAATGACCCAAATAGAATAAAAGAGAAGAAAAGCATAAATGAAGAGGAGGAAAAAAATGGGGGTAAGGAACAGAGGTAAATGGTAAACAGTTGTATAAGATTGCATTAAAAAGGGACCTAAAGTAAGAAGAAAATATACAAGCCTGGAATTTCTGAAGTAGAAATTGGACAGAAGCCTGAAAACATAGGGAGAAAGAAACAGGAGATGTTTGTATTTATAAATGTTCAGACATTTTGCCTGAAATGAGACAATTCTTTAAAAATGCAAAGCCAAAAGCTTCCTTTCCTGGACAAAACCAGTAACAGGCAAGGTGACAGTTTCGTCTACCTTTGCAATCTCAGAGCCAGTGAAAGCATTTTTTAAATCCCAAGGAATGTGTCTACATCAATGGATTCTTTGCATGCATTTTACTTCTTAAAGTCATTTAGATCCAGGAATCAGGACTTTGTATCATCCTGGGAATCCAGGGGACAAAAAGAGCACTAAAAGGAGCCTGTCACTCCTTAGGTCTGTAAAGTATTCTGCACTGAGACAGGAACACTCACTGGGAATGAGTGTACTTGGGGAGAAGTTCTTTGGTGAACAATGGTATCTGGGTGAACACCACACAGAATTGCTACTTCTGTGGGAAGTACTGACAGGGTTACAGTCATTTTCCAGGAGGAGGCAAGGGGAAAAGCTGGGCTGTGTGTCACACAAGCACCGACTGACAGCAGGGGACCCACCTATAGGGAAGCTGCTGAATGCATTGATTGGTGACGGCCCTTTCTGCAGCTCAGGAGTAGTGTGGGGTATGACATTCTCGAGGAAGGATTTCATGGAGGGCTGATGGAGTGACTGCTGTTGAGAGGGTGGAGTTTGCTGCTTCATTAACAGGTTTGGATCAAGCTGACGGGACTGTTGCATCATCTGTTGCTGCATACTAAGAGATCGACCCTTAAAAAAAAACAGAGCAGTTACAACATCAACGGGGGAAAGCTTTTCCATGTTGTAAGAAAGAGAATGAAATGCACCTTTGTACTCGGTGCAACCTGCACAGCCAAACCCCAGCACTCAGACCCTCCTTTAAAGTCTGCCAAACTCCATCCACCCCTGAACACTCCGAGTCACAGCAAGAAACGCAGCTCAGGATGAACAACAGTTATAAGGAGAGTTTGAGAAGGGAAATGTAAGATGCTTCTTTACCTGCTGCTCCTGCTGCTGCCGACCCCCAGAAGGCATGCTCCTCTGAGGCTGCGCCTTCTGCTGCTGAGCCAACAGCCGCTGTGGGACAGGGGTGAGGGGTTTAGGAACAGGCACAGTCACACCAGGCTCACACACTACACCGAGCAACCAGCTCAGCTAGCTTACCTGTAACTGGGAGATCTGAGAAAGCTGGTTTAACTGGGACAGTTGATTCAACATGGCTACCTGTTGTGGGCCAAAAAGTGGGCTCAGGCCACCGCTGTTTGGTGCATACTTCAGTAATGATACTGGAACCTGCAACACAGACCAGGGCCAAGAGTGACTGACTATAATGGGTTTACTCAGTCCAGAATATGTAGAATACTATAACCTTTGGCCAACAGATGCCTGGTTTCATCAAGCCAAATATGTTTCCAAATATTTACAAAATAAATATCAGCAACATCAACACCAACAAACAAGGAACAATTTTCTGAAGCAGCATTCAGGTAGTTTATACACAGAGTGTTTTCTGTATCACTTACCTGAGGGGATAGTAATGGAGGAGGCACTTGAGCACGTGGATTAGGCTGAGATGAATTAAGAGGTTGTGCTGGAGGCTGCTGCATGCTCCTGGGCTGTGCTGCTATATTCCCAACACCAAACACACTGGGATTGCCATTCTGGGGAAAGGATGGGCAGTCAGTGACAATAAACCTCTTCAGCTGCTTCTCCCACCCCACACATTTCAATTACAAGTTAAACACCAATCAATCACACGGACAGCTACAATGTTATATCAAAAGGTATTAAATGCTGTCAGGTAACATGCCAAGGATATGCACACAGCCTTACCTGTCTAACAGAATTCAAGCTTTGCATACCCAGCCCTGCTAGGGAGCCCAGGGCTTGGTTAGGTAGTGCATTATTTGAAGGGGGAAGCTTCATGTTTTGATTGGACATAAACTGCATGTTTTGGGACTCGTCTGCTACAATGCCATCCTGATGGGACAGACAAACCGAGGCGCAACAACCAGCCAGCAAGCAAGCAGAAGGGAGAAACCATTGCAGGAGCAGAAGGGAAGAGTCACAGGACAGTCCAGCACCAGCAGGAAATAGGCAGAAAACAAAAGAGATCAGGTTAGTCATTGGCACTGCAAAGGGCTACAGAAATTGCTTAGTACTACGTATCAGTGAGTTAAAAAGAACAGACCATATCTCATGGATTAACCAGACAGCCCTCGCTCCCCCCTTCACTACCTGCAGAAAGCTCAGGAGCACACAGGTAACAACTTGGAACGCAGAGTTGAAGGAGTCCAGCAGTGTCCCCCAGTATGACACCAACTGACCTTATCGAAGTAAGGACCGCGATCCATGGAAGACTCTTTGGGAATTTGGGGACGAGAACCAGGGCCTTTTCCAACCACACGATTGTAATCTCCCACGCCCAGGCCGTGCTTGTCCATCTCCATCCGCTTGTCCTGCAGTAACCCTGGGGACACCAGAGAGAGGTGGCTGCAACACCCACGAGTCCTTCAGCCTTCAGCCACACCAGCGCCAGCCTGTGCTTGTGAAGAGCTGACCTGACACTGCTCTCGGGCCGGACACTCATAAAACAAACATCAGTTTAGCTTTGGACTTTCTGGGCTTTACTGAAAAGGGAAAGGAAACTCTGTCTACCAAGGGCTACAGACAACTGGAGACATGGAATTGGCACCAACAGATTTTGCAAGGCTTCACGCAAATGTCACTCTTTGCTTTCTCTTAAAATCAAGAATGTGTAATTGTTTCAACTTGCAATAATTTAAATATCAGGCTTGCCATTAATACTGAAATCTGTAAAACTCAAAGAACAATTCCTTTACACAACAGACTATGAGCCCCAAAGTGAAAATACCCAATTTTGAAGTGGAATAAGGGGAGTAACTACACTAAAAACGCTGCTATTAGTTTTAGTTAAACATTCTATCATCATAGTATACTGTTATTAATGTATTAAAGAATTATACTATCTTTTATTTGCTAAAGAAATCATAACAGTGAATGGATTCAAATAAACTATAACTGCTCCCAAGTCATTTTACACTCAGGTTTAAACATTTCTAAAATAATCATTCAGTATTAATTTAGTTCTTAGAACAGAACACATGTGTTTCCAAGAATGAACCCAATGAGCAAGTGTGGGATCTGGAGCATTTCTGTTTATACTAAGTGGAGGTGCCCAGAGGGCAATCAAGATATCTATATTACAAGAAACAAACCCACCACACCCTGAAAACAGTATCTCATGTCAGTTTAACATACATAAATATGAATAAGCTTAGTTTGATACACGGCCAATATTCCTATAGCAACCAGGTGATTCCGTGTGCAACATTACTCACACACACAAATACTTTCCTTTACAAGGACATTCCTTTTCTTTAGGGAAATATATACTTAACTATATACAGCTATATATACACTACATATCATTTTAGAAATGCAATTTACAGAAGGATACAAGGTAAAAGAGAATCTGGAAGAAAAAGCAATAAAGCCCAGCTCAGTTCTGCTGTTCTTACCTCCAGACATGTCCATCTTATTGCTCTGAATGGTTTCTTCTGGTGATTCTCTCTGAAGTAATAAAAAAAAAATCACAATTATTTAAGAATAGTATTTTTAAGATAAAACAAAGAGATTCCTACACACTATTACAATTCAAAACTGCAAGAAAGAAAAATGAAATCAGATGCTATTTTAAAGCATTTCTTCCCTTCCATTGCTATTCAGTCAAGAACAGGTTCCCTCACCAAAACTCCTATGTAAATGCAGTAAAGCATCAGGCTATGGGATGATTACCTGGGTCCCCTTTTCATCAATAAAGAGGTCTTTTTGTAATGAGAATACATAGAAAAGGCATGGGTGACAGAGGGAGACAAACACAAGTGAAAAGAAAACCACGATGAAAATGAGCACTTGCCAATTGAGCATTTCAATGCCTGTGCATTGTAACAAGTCCTGTGGAAAAGCAAAGTCAGACAAAGGCAAATACTTACTGAAAAACTGAGATTTGTGAATTGCTTAATGAATGGATTGATCCATGTTTCATCTTGCTTATTTCCACCTTTCATCATTCCCTTAAAAACAAAGCAGAATTCCTGTGAAACTCAGATCCCACTTCAATTATATCACAAAGTGTTAAGAATGAAAACTACAATTTTAAGTGCAGTAATCCCTTTTGCCTTAGCTTTCAGAAACTACAGCAAGCCTTGCCCCGAGCTGCTCCTCACCTTTGTGGGCATTTTTTTCATGTAGGGTGGCCAATTTAATGATGCGTTAGCTTCTTGTGAGGAACTGCTGTTCCACATTCCAATCTCGACATCCTCCTCTTCCTCCCAGCTGGTCTGACGACTGCCAGTCAATGGCATATCATCTCCACACCAACTATCTTGCATAGATTTAGGCCCTGGTTGTGAAAAAAACCCAGCATGTGAACATTCCAGCCCTTCGCACCAAACAGCTCGATGCCTACTGCAAGGTCAAAACCCCTCAGAAACATGAGGCTTCCACAGAGGCATTTCACCCTTCTCAAACAGACTGAGAGCACTCACCGGGTTTGTTCGGAGGCTGCTGCCCAAGAGAAGTGTTTCCCCAGCCAGAGGTGCCTCCTGCATCGCTGACGGGCTCTCCCCAGCTCGTACCAGTGTCCATGGGCTTACCCCACGCTGAAGTCCCGTTATCTACAGTAGTGGCTGGAGTAGAAGGCTCTCCCCAACCTTTGCAAAGCAGGGGCAGTTATTGGCATAGTTTTGAACGGGATTTTAAAGCTATCTAAAGAGATGCAAGTGTTTTGCCTTTTCTAGATCCTGAACATGCAGTAAAAAGCACGTGAGCACGTATTTCTGCTTTGTGTGAGGGTCATTATTACAACTGCAAGCTGTTCCATAAATAAAAGTAATCATAAAAATACAAATTTCGTATTTATAGAATTACATTCTGATAATACAAATTTCTAAGAGCTGCTTGTTACATGTAGGTGATCTGCCACTTGAAAAAGAGACAGAGCACAAAATACCTCCTATACCCCATTAAGTTCCTCTCCAAAATCATTATTCGCTGCTCATGAATCTACAAGACCAGAAAGTCTGATCCCAAATCCTTATAAACCCACCACCCTTCATTCTGTCTGGCAGAAGCTCAAAAGAAAGTTTCTTTTCTTTGAAGGCTCATCGGCAAAATTAATTTTTAACTGGTTTAGAATAATTTAGAAAAATAGTTTTAATCCTCAGACACTATTTTAAGTATTTTCTTTGCATTCCCACTCCCCAGAACTCAAACACAGCTGTTTAGTCCTTAGTATTGCAGTTATTTAAAACTAGAGCAGATCTTCCAATCTGTACAAAAACATCAATGCTCTGTGAGCAATGGTGTTCATTTAGAAACTGTACTTCATTGCCACTTTGCCCTTTCCACTTTGAAATTAAAATATAGTTCTATGAAGCAAGACTAAAAAAAGTGCTTTGTAATCAATAGAAAACACAAATTTGGGTAAAAAGCCAGGCTTACCAGAACCCGAACCGCTCTCCTTGCTAGACATGGCACTTGAAGACAGTAGCTGTGGATGTACCTGTGCTTGCTGGTCTGAACTGCTGCTACTGTTTGGGACATTTTTATTCCACATATTCACATTTTTGTAGTTGTATTTGCTTGGATCACCCCAAGCAGAAGTTCCATCATCAATCTCCATCTTCCGGCGTATGGATTCAGGGGACGGCTCCTCCCAGCCCGTGGGCTCTTCCTCCTTTGCCGGGGCTGGCATTGGCCCCCCCAGCCAGCCAGACCCTGGGGGTTTGTTCGTGGCAGACGGGGCTCCCCAAGAGCCAACATCTTGTTTGTTCCACTCAGGAGAGTTGATTGGCTTTGATGAGTCCCCCCAGACTTGAGGCTGATTGGATTTTGCAGGGTCTCCCCAGCCCTGGCTCTGATTAGACTTTGCAGGCTCATCCCATCCTGAAGAGTTGTTTGGGGTTGCATTATTGCCCCCCCAAGTAACAGAATTTGATTTACCTGGCTCATTCCAACCAGACACCGACCTGTCACTGTTGCTACCTCCAGAACTGGATTTCTTTGCCTCACCCCAATGGTTACTCCTGGAGTTTTCGCCCCAGCTATCACCAGCAGACACTGCCCAACCCTGGCTGGCCTTCTGTCCATCTCCCCATCCCTGCTTCATCTTCGGTGTGTCATTCCAGGATGACTTTTCCTCTTTGCCACTTCCCCATGATTGATTGCTCTTGACCATTACTGTAGCAGCAGAATCTTCTTCCCACCCCCCTTGGCTGTTTGACCCTTTGGAGTCTCCCCACCTCGTAGCAGACTTTGGATCTCCCCACCCCGATACAGATGAGGTATCGTTATTTTTAGGGCTGGGTCTATCCACACACCCCCCTGAGCTGGAAGTCTGTGTCACAGAGCCCCCCCAGGCCTCTGTCCCATTGTCAGTTTTTCTTTCACCCCTTGGTGATGTTTCGGTATCCCAGGCAGTGTTTTGTTTGATTGGAGTCTGTCCCCAACCAGAGTTGGAAAGGACACGCGGATCTAAGTCAGTTCTGTTCACTATGCTTTGGAGTAACGTGTGCTGGTCAACTTTCCTCCTCTCTCGGTTCTGGCCTTCCATAGCTGCTCTGTCCTCATGGCACCCGGTGCTCTCGGAGCTCCCCTCACTGTCCCCCGTACCTGTTTTGGCCCATGTGCTGTTCTGCTCAGCCACCTGGGAGGCAGCAGAACTCTGGCTGTTGAGATCATCCTCCTCAGTAGACTTCCATCCATTTGTAAACTTCCTGCTGTTTCCATTCATACCTTCATTGGAATGCTGATTGCTAGGCAGTTTGCTCCATTCCCCGTTGGAAATGTTGGTGCCAGTGTTTTGTGCAGGGTTGCCCCATCCTCTTCTGCTCCCGCCGGCACTCGCACCATTCCCATTTCCCCACGGCATGTTCTGGGAGTTGACTGTCCCTGCCTCCCACACCCCTCCGCCTTTATTCCCGTTGATTTGAAAGTTAGTGCTGCCAGGCCCGCTCCCGCCCGGCTGCATTAGAGTTGCATTCACAGTGTCACCATTAGCTTGGCTGTTTGGGCCTGGACATTTGTCTCCAGAGTAACTAGAACCATAGGCACCCCAGGTAGTACCATAAGAGCCGCCAGTTTTGGCCTCACCATTGCTCAGGTGAGAGATGGAAGTGCCATTTGCCACTGGAGAGGCCTGAATCTGAGAATGATTCATTGTGCTCACGCGCCAGGCCCCGGGCCCTGCAGTGTTGGGCAGTTCGTTCATCTGCACCGAACCAGCAGAGTTTGGTAAACTAGAGGTCATAAAGTTAGTAGTGTTATTTGGTCCATTCATTTCAGTGTTAAGGTTTTGAGGTTGCCCACTGAATGAAACATTCCTTGTACCATTTACTTCAGAATCACAACTTTCCTGAAGGCTTCCCCAGGAACCGTGGGCTGAGCCACCCACTTTTGAGTTAATACTCTGGCTGTTGGCCATCTGACCTATGGTACTGCACTGAATGCTTGTGCCAGGACTCCCACTCCCCACGGACCCTTTCAGGGCATGTCCACTGTTCTCCAACACGGACCAGGCACCATGGTTGCCATTTGAATTCAAAGTGCTTGGATTTAACCCTCCATTTGATGAAGAGTTTATGGTGCCCCAAGCATTCATTCTATTGTTGCTACTTTCAGATTTGCTGTCAGGAGCATCCACAGAAACTTGACATGTGCTTATTATGGATCCATGGGATAACCCCCACGGCCCATTAATACTTCCATTGCCCACATTATTGCTGTTGCTACCAACCACAAACTTATTCTGAGACCCATGTCCGATGCCATTGCGAATGCCATCGCTTTCTCCGCCTGTGCTCCCTGAAGCCATGATAACGAGGTTCCGCTCCGACCCAGAGCTGGAGGCAGAGTCAGTGTCCATACATTCTGAAGTCAGCTCTGGGTCACTGCCAGTGATTGATGGCCATGCTTCTTTGTCAGAGCCGTCTATGATAACTTTATCCCAGTTTGTGCTGGAGTCACTATTTGAAGAGACTGGTCCCCAGTGAGAATTTTCATAATGGGATCCTAGACCACTGTGGTTCAGATCTAAAATGAAGAAGGAAAGCCCAAGAGCATTATTATGAGTTTAGTATTATTACTTCATTAAGCAGAAGAAGAAAAAAAAAAAGTAAAAGGATATTAAGCCAGGAATTATTTTGCTTATTATTTTGCTTCTGTTAAAACTATAGTCATGGCAAGTGATGGAGAAAGCCCTAAGTACAGCTGCCCAAAGGCTGTCACACACAACCCAGAACATCTCCCAGCATGCAGAGCTGCTCTCACAAAAACCTCAGAAACCTTTAGACTCCTAAAGGTCTTTTTCTTCCACAGAAACATTTTTTTAAAAGAATACTCTGCCATATACACCATGTACAAAGTATTTTCCAAAACGTGTATACATATTAAAAACCACAATACTAAATGAAAACCGAAGACACACTGAAAGGCAGAAATTCCAAGAGGACATGGCCCTGGCCCAGCAGTACCAACTGCTGTGTGACAGCAGCCAGAGAACACACACCTTCCCACCCCCGTTACAGACGTTGTATAAGAGTCTTCAGTGCAAGTTATTGAAGATACTTTCTTTTATACAACAACAACTTGGCACAAAAAGCACAAGATCCATCTGAAGTTCTGCTTTCAGAATGCACTGACGCACAAGTCTATTTTTAATTAATTTTTAATCAATATCAATATTACTCATCCTACAGTGAAAAAGACTTGAGTCCAAGACCCTGGCTCCCAGAGTTGGAGCAGCACAGAGAGAGTATGGATCTCCCACTGCTTCTCAGCACCTGGCTGGAGGGAGCTGGGGGTGGTCCAGGCACTCAGCTGAGCTTCACCTGGTAAATCAACGTGAGAAACAAGGATGGTGGCTCAGCAGCTTGGAACAGGAGTGGGAGAGACCTGTGGCAGGCAGATGGAGTGCTGGGACAGTGTCTGGCAGCTCCACAGTCCTGGAGAGCCACCACCATCTCCGGGAGAACTGGAATTCAGCTGAGCATAACTCAGAACCTGCCAACTTGTGTGGTAGTACAAGAACACTGTCATATCTGAGCAACTGTCCAACAAACCTCAAGGTTTCAACTCTCCCCCTGGGATTTTAAAAGAAGCACTTAACCTGTACTAAGGGACTGATCAAAGAGCTGTGTGCACTCTTGGGAGCGAGAGAACCAACAGCACAGAACAAGATCCTGATCACACCAACACCATCCCAGTAACACCATCCCTTTTAAAAGCAACACAAAGGCAAACAGATGGCAAACAGCCTGAATTCAGTGCACAGAGATGTACAGGTTAGGACTACAAGTCAGAGGGAAATGGTAGAACAAACCTGAGTTTGCACAGCAGCAGAATACATAAAGAAAGCTTGTATTTATTAAAATTCTGTTACCCTAATTTAGCTGCAATGCAGTTTGTGCAGAGTCAATCCACCAACAGCACACAGTGATTAACTTCCACTCAGCCAATTTTCTCCCATTACATACAAAACTTTCCCAACAGTCTTTCTCCTGGACATAAATGTCTAGCCTATGTCACTACTCTGGAACATTCCTACCTGAACTTCCCCAGCTCATGAACTTCAGAGACTAAGGATACAAATACTGAACAAGCAGATATTAGCTCTGACTTTTTGTATCTGGCAGAGACCACAAAACACCCTCAAAATTGAAAAATGACATGTGACAACACACTACATTTGGTGCACAGCATGAAGAGCCAGCACAGCCTACTCTTGCTTTTCTTCCCAAAACTATTTAAAGTTGCAACTGAACTTTTGCTGCTGAAATCCTTGACAAAAAAACACTTACACAAACCCAAGTTTCTTAAAATTCTGTAATCTGCTATGATTGTTTTCAGTAATTTGTAATTTAATGCTTTCCAGCTAAGAGTTATCCTGCAGGAAACATTTGCAAAAAAATGTATGTATTTAAAAAAGCAGTTTGCCATCACATGGGCTAAAATGAATGGGATTGAGAAGCGTAAATTAAGAAATACCTGAATTTTGCACCCTCTGCCTCCTTTTCCTGCTCCAGCACACCTGGCATCCCCAGACTGTCAATACCATACCTTGCCAATCACTGTACCTTTGGGCCTTATGAACAAAGGCATTTTAGTAAATACAGTCCTGAGCTTTTAGCAAACAAGCAAGACATGACTTCCTCCACAGTGCAACACGTCTCTAATAGGAAGCACAAGTTTGCACAGATTATTCAATACCATAAAGAGGCAAGTCAGCATGGAAGCATAAACATAAAAAAAACCTAAGGTGACAAAAACTCTTAGTATGAATTCTGACTTCATTAGAAAATAAAAACTGTTAAACCAAATTAGTATGCAACGGCACAGAGAAAGTATACTGCAATCATTCACACATCCATGCCAATGGAAAGCATAAGCAAAGAATAAAAATAATAAAAAAAAATAATAAAAAAATCAGACAAAATTGTGTGAAACATGTAACTACCACAAACACGTAGTGCAAAAGCAGGTGAGATGGAAGTAGCTAACCTGACTGGTTAGGGGAGTGGCTCACCAAGTCCCGAATGGGAGGCATGCCTACAAAAAAAAAGCAAGAAAATCACAGAAGTGTTACTTCAGCAAATGAGAGAACAGTCCCCAAAGCACTCACTGCTGTAAACCCAGTCCTTAGACCCCTTTTTCAGGGCAGGTTTCTCTCAGAGCCATCTCGGTCTCACTGTCTGCTCTCAGTCACATTCCCCATGGAGGGAGCAGGGACATAACAACAAACCCAGCCTGGGGATGTCAGAATTAACAATTCTGGTGCTTTTACAACACATTTCCATTACCACCTAGTTGTTACACATTTGGCATTTAACGAACCAATTTAACGTGGCTTTAAAAGTTCGATTTATACAAAAAAGAGGAAGAATTTATAGTCATCGAAACCAAAACCAGTTCATTTTGGACTGTACTGAGAAGTTGAGTGGTCAGCCCTGAAACTTCAGCAAGTTCCTCTCCCCTCTCTGAAGAGCACATTTGCTCCACCTCCAAGTCAGTACTGTGCTGCCTGACTGAGCAAAGAGCAACATCTGAGTATGGCCCAATGCTGATTTAACCTAAGCACGTGCACAATCTGTCATTTACACATTACAATAAATCTGTCATTTACCCTCTTTCACATCCTCCTTCTCCCCTGTGTCACACAGGCACTGTATGGAATCAAACTTCATCTTTCAAACTCACGAATTTTACAGCTGGAGACCATAACTGTTACACTGAAGGCAACGTTCCCCAAATGAATCCAACTTCCATCACTACTAACTGCAAACCCCAACTGCTCCCTGCTTCCCTGACTCCTGGAACAACCAAGAACCACCCCCAGGTTACAGGAGGGACCTTTTGTTCCCAAAGGCTCTGGCTGGGACAGAACTTTGTGGCTCTGTTGTGAGATGCACCAGGATAAAGGCAGACGGGAGGAATCCAAACTGGAGCCCTGCCAGCAGCCCAGTGGTGCTCTCCTGTTCTGCTCTGGCCACAGTTGTAAGCAATTACTGCTGGCAAATACTTTGGTTCGTGATATAAATCATTTCAGTGTGGAACAACCACCTGGTTATTCCAACGTGCTCCAGGGGAGAGGTGAGCAAACACCAGGGCTGCCATCAACCCTTCCTTTCATGTGAAGTTTGCACATGGCACATGTCAGTGAAACCAACAACTAAACTGGGTGTGAAAGTGTCCTGATAAAGAGCTACTTATGGAGATCTCTTAAAATAACCATCTTAGCACTGGCCTGGATCTGTTTCAGAAGTGCTACAAGGCATGAGCTTCATTTATGTGTCTTTACTAAAAAGATATGCCAAATGTCCTAAAAACAGCAGAAAAAACCCCAACCCCCAGGCCTATCCCTTCTTCAGCTTCACTTCTAGACAAAGCATGTTGATTTTCCAAACATGAAGAGAGACAACTGCTCACTCAAAACACAGGTAAAGAGATGGGGTTTAGACCACTGATATAATTTAAAAATTCTCAAATATCAACAACTTAAAATCTTAGAATGCCCAGGGCAATTAAAGACTTTAAATTCAGCAGTAGCTGCCCACATTCCCTGGCTTTTACAAAGCACCTACCAAACCATTTCAACCACAGCTGGAGTTGGGGAGAGATCCTTTCAGGAATGACACATAAACCCACAGCCATTCCCAATTCCAGCAATTCTGACTCCAACACTTCAAGCCACAGTTTTTCCTTTATCCCTAAAATACAGATAAATCCCAGTAGCCATTAATAATGCTTAAAAAAAAAAAAGTCAAGAAACTATTCCATTAAGGTACCAAATTTAACCCCAGTGTCCATGGGTATCCTGTCTACACAAGTGACCTAGAGATCTGTCAGATTTCATGAGATTTTTGATTTCAGAGGTAACAAGGAGAGAACCTGGAGCTGCTGGTGGAGGCTGAAAGAGGAAGTAAGGGAGAGTGAGTGAAACTGAGACAAGCAAATGACAACAGCAGTTCCTTTCAGATACAAAGGTGTCAGAAGTCATTAGGGCCTGCTGGACCAGGGCCACCTCCACCTCACCTCACCAGCAACGCATCAGACCAGAGACTGAAACCAGGACAAAAATCCAGCACAGAAAAATTATTTGCCTTTACATCATCATCTTGTCTATGTTTATGAAAGAACATGACATTCAAACCAGACGTTATTCCTCGTTATTCTAGGGAAAGAGACCTTCCAAGCATACACTTGGCACCAAGAAAGAAGACCTGAGTGCCCAACCACCGATGGCACTCCTGAGTTTTCCTGGGACACACAGAACACCAGGAACAGAGCACTGACAGGAGCTACAGGCAACACAGACATTTTCCTAAGGTGACAAAACGATCTGGCAAACTCTTCTCTCCCTGAAGGCTCTCGGAACCTCGCTGGTTCCAGCTGTGTGTGCAGACACCCCATTCAAACAATCAGGGCATTGCTCAGACCACACAACTGCCCCTAGGGAGGCAGCTGCCCAAGACACCAGTACAGCACTGGGACATGCTGGCAGTGCCCAGCCCGAGGGTGTCCAGCCACACCAGCACAAAATCAAGCAAACTGAGTAAAACTGGGAAAAATGCAGTACACAAATGGGAATCCAGCTAATTACATCCTGGGCTGGTGTTCACTAAAGAAGTACAATGGAGAACAGTACACAAATCCTCTGGATACAACTGGGAGACTTACTAGGCTCTATGAGAAGTAATAATTCTTAAATTAGTTTATGTGTGAATTTTTATTTAAATCACCACCTTTATTTAAATCACCTCCCTACACAACTTGACCAGTAGAGTATACATGCTGCAGGAAAAGTTTCATCTTAGAGGCAAGTTAATGAAAGGTAACTTTAAATGTCACTATGGACAGGAACAACATCACACAGGCAGAGCAAAGAAAATAAGCTACTTAAAAATTACCTATTGCAATGGTAAAGAGTTCTATCAATATGTTTCAGAAATAATACTGGAAAGTAATACGGAAAACATTCCTCAAGGACTCATGGATAAACTGCTTCCAGTACTTTGTTTACTTTCATTTTAAATACTGCTTATTCAAGACTCAGTAATCAGAAGAGCTCAAAATTTAACTCGAACCTGATATATTAAGGAGTTTTTCAGGGTTTTTTTCTTTTCTTTTTTTTTTCTGAAGGCACTGAGAGTCACATCATTTGTGGTCTATAAAATGCTAATTTTGAGAAACACTGGGAATTCAGTAAAGTCACAGAAGAAACTATTTGTGGGAACAAATTACATCATCACTGCTATGTGCACAACAAAATATAAATACAAGTATAAAAGTAAGAAAGTATTTGTCAAAAGTATTAAGCATTTGCACACATTTATACCAAATCCCTTTGAAAAGCTAGATCCCTCCCAGAAAGTTACTTTTTTCCAGACAAAAATAAACCACATTAATGTCCTGTAAAAGTAACTAAACTGCATGTTAGTGCAGTCACTGAACAGCACATCCTACACACGGAACAGGCAAGTTCACTTGACTTAAAAGGCTATTTGAAGGAATGTATAACAAGCCAAAATAACAAAAAATTACTGTACTTAAACAGCAGTAAAGGTAAAAGTGGTTCCATTCTGTAATACAACCAAGCTTCATGTGGATAAACTGAGAAAAACTCTGACCCGACAATAAAAGACAATTCTGATATCCTGAACCAGCTGTACCCTGGCTGGATCTCCAGGTATGAAGTTATGCTGTTCAGAATCACATAAAGAAATGTTCAGGAATGGACTTGGAAGACCACTCAGTTCCACTGCCATGGGCAGGGGCACCTTCCACTAGCCCAGGCTGCTCCAAGCCCTGTCCAACCTGGCCTTGGACACTTCCAGGGATCCAGGGGCAGCCACAGCTTCTCTGGGCACCCTGTGCCAGGGCCTCCCTCCCCCACAGGGAACAATTCCTTCCCAGTATCCCATCTAACCGTGCCCTCTGGCAGTGGGAAGCCATTCCCTGTGTCCTGGCACGCCATTCCCTGTAAATAGACTTTCTCCATCCTTCCTGTAGGCTCCCTTCAGGTACTGCAAGGCCTCAGTCAGGTCACCCCTGGTCTCTTCTCCAGGCTGAACAACCACAACTTCCCCAGCCTTTCCTCACAGCAGAGCTGCTCCATCCCTCTGATCATCCTGGTGTCTCCTCTGGACTGGCTCCAGCAGCTCCACATCCTTCCTGTGCTGGGCCCCAGGGCTGAAGGCAGCTCTGCAGGTGGGGTCTCACTTGAGTGTGGCAGAATTCCCCCCATCCCCTGCTGCCCAGGCTGTGGTTATCAGCCCATCTCTGGGATGGGTCCTAAAGACCCTTCCTTATGAGATGTCTATCAAAACTGGATGCAAAAAACGTGCTTTGTACCACGACCATACTTGGATGAATACTGAGGACAAAGAATGGAAATCTGGAGCACAGCAGTGGTCACACTGGAATCACCACCTGCTCCAAACCTGCCACGTCTGCCATACACTGCTGGCAACAGCAAGCAACTGAGATAAGGGCTGAAGCTTCAGTATGGAACCTGCCCATAGAGGCCAAAACCATCCTGCAACATTCAATATCAAGCTCCACCACAGGAAAGGATCTCCTCGTGCTACACCTTACAGTGGAAGTTTAAATAATGTTGGCTGAAATATTCCCCTGACAGCTGAATTTAAGCTACTCGATTTTAGCTAAAGGAAAACAAGGTACCTGCCCTCACCTGGCTGTTTTTTGCTGCTGTTGGGCACTTCTCCGTTGGTCACGGGCTGGTTATTGGTGCCAGTGCTGCCTCCTGACTGGCCGTTTAACGCTTTGGGAGTGGATCCCAGGTTTGCAGCTATCACTGGTAACTGCTGCCCTCGTTTCAGAAGCTGTTTCTGTTCCTGGTGTCGGAATCGCGGTGGTACTTCCCGAGGAGGGTATCGAGGCAAGGGCTGCTGCTGGCTGCTGGCTGGGGCCCGCTTGGCATTATTAGTAGTGCTGGTTCCTGTGGAAGTGCCGTTGGAGGTGACAGGCTGGGGCTGGCTTACACTTGTCTTGGTTTGTTCTGGCACTACCCCCACCCCCAGGAAAAAGAAAGTGGGACAAAGTTATTCATGTGAACAGCAACTTAAAAAAATTGAAGACTAAGTCAGTATTATTAGAGGTGTTTATATATGATGTAAGGGCAGCATTTCTTCTGATTCAAGCTGTAACTCATCCCTGAGGAAAGGCTCTGTTATCCCTCAACCACACACTTTCAGGGCACAGACCTGGAAGCAGGAGTATGCCTTGCTATCACTCCTAACCAAGTTATCTCAGTTGCAGTATGCTACTACTAACCAGCTTTCTACAGCCTTCGGCCGACAAATCAGCACTATTTTATTTCAACGCTTAACCTCTTTTTAGAAAATGTTTAAGTATTAAGAAATTAAGTTTCCCATTTAAGTATTACATACAGAAAACTGCTCTGGGCTGGCCCAAAAAGAACAGGGGGCAAACAGGACCTACAGGACATGTTGCTAAGGCTGCCCTGCTTTAACAAGCCCAACATCCAAAGGGAAAGTTATTAATGTCCTCAAGTGACTGCTGCCAGCAGGAACGGCTGCCAGCACAGGGAACGCTGCACACAGCCCGGCAGGACGGTGCCGGCACTGGGAAAATGCCAAATGTGCAACTGCAACTCCAAAATATCTCAGCCCCGACAGCACGGCCCTGGCAAGGCGAGGGGAAGGTCAAATCCTCGGCAGAGGTCACAGGGAACACACCAGACCCTGCACACCCTCAGCTCTGCAGCCCAGCCCAGCAGCACCAAGCAGGGCTGAGCACGGGGCAGGGTGCAGGAACAGGTGAGTCAGACAGGTCACCAGGTAGGAAGGCACTCGGAGCTCCTGGTGTGTGGCTCTGCTGCTACTGCCAGCCCTCCCAGCTGCAGGTGAGCTCGGTCCCTCCCTCGCAGTATCAACATGTTAATGTACTTTTTAAATTTCTTGGATGAGATATCCATGAAGTGTCTTAATATTTATTGTGCAACCTCTCAAGATACCTCAGTAGCTGACAATGACCTCCCTCAGCACCTGGAACAATGTTACTACACAACTGAAGTTTTCAGGGGATTTTAAAATCTTTTAAGTATGTTAAAAGGCCATTTTATCATTCACTTTCAGGAACCAAGTCATGGGAATACAACAAAAAATAAAAACAAACTTGAGCTTTTATTTAAGGAATCAATTTGAATGTTGTCAGCATTACGACATAGTTTCTGTTTATTTCTATTTTATGTATTCTGTAAAACATGAAACAGAAGCCTTTAGAATAAAAAGTCACTGAAGAATCAGCAACTGAGTTGTGTTTTAATGGAATATTGTACTTTGGCTGCTTAAGGAAAACAGAAAATTTTAGAGACCCCCTTGTTTGACAAACAGGTGGGCAGAAGTCTCAGGGTGAGGACAGCCAAGTTCAGCTGCCCCTCCCAGGGCCCCCAGCTCCCTCTCAGGCACAGCAGAGACCCAGCTCTCCCAGCTCACAGGAGAGGGACAGAATTAAGGAGAGGAAGGGCCAGGACACAACTCAATTTATTGTACAGAGCACAGGGAATAGAAGGTATTGAAAGGCTATTAGATAAACTTGGAAGCTGATAAACATCACAACCACCACCTCAGATTTTCTCAATTTAAGCTGTTCCCTATATAAAGGGAAGGCAACTGATTCCTTCCAAAATATTTTGATGCACATAATGAGACAACGAATTGTGATTCTGAGTTCTGGTTGAAAACTGAACTTCACAAATACAAAATCATATTAAAAAAATCTACTTATTTGGTCCTTCTAAAATTTCTTGCATTATAAATAAAGTAACTGAGAGTGACTAAGCCCTAAAGGGGGGGAGAGGTGCTATTTAAGCAAATTGCTGAGAATTTGCTGACAATTTAATGCAGAAGGACTTTGCACTTTTCTGTGGTCCAGGTACTGCAGCAAGCTCTGAAATTAAAACACATTTGTTCATACTCCACAACCCGTGTAACCAGTGCCCAAACCATAACTTTTGGTGCTCTCACTGTGTCTCCCGCCCCAGCTGATTCCATGGACAACCCTTTACAGCCTGGAGCACAGTTCAGCTGTCACACAGAAACCCTTCCTGCAGCCAGAGCATCACATCCAGCCATCAGAGCAGTCCTGGGGCCACAACCCCATGCAGGGACACACACACTCCTTCAGCCTCTGGCACAGACTATTTGAGCTCTTTTTTTTTTCCCACTGTCACCTTAAGCAGAAAATACAAACACACCTCGCTTGAAGAGATTTTAATATGACATACAGCAGCTGGTAACATGGTCACTGAGTCACTTCTCCTTCCCTGCCACTTCCATTCCCATACAACTGCTCCTCTGGGGTGAAGTGAAATAATTTCCACCTGACATTCCCCGGACACCCAGACAGTGCTGCCAACAGCATGCCCAGGGCAGCCCTAACACTTTACTTTCCTAATTAAAACTACTTTAAGACCAAGTGTGTTAGAACAGACCCCAACGGACCTGCAGGAACTCGAATCACTTTTGGTTATCAAGGAGTGCAACAAATAAACAAGGTACTCGCTGCCCAGCCAGCTCTAAGGCGCAGCATCAACAGCACTTCTCTAACAGTTTATGAATATTGTATTTCTCATATATTCTAAGCATTCATTTCCTTAGCAAATATGGCAATTCTATCTACTATGATATCAGCAAATTGTATAACAAATCCTCCAGGTCCTAAGGCTAGGCTATAGAATACGCAGAGTCCACAATTATATGCTAATTTTCAACTGAAATTATCCAAAGTGCAACAGAATTCCCTTGCCTTTCCTTCCCTCACAACCACAGAGTAAGTTTTAAGCTATAAAATTCATCCTGTCCAGCATTTTCTGCTCCACAACTTCTCATAAGACTAAATAACACATTAATATTTCAATATGGCTACTACGAATTCCAGCACCCCTAAATCGTTATCTTAATATTTAATTTGCTCTAAACAAGTTGCTTGTTAATAAAAGTTTGTTCTACACACCAGCATTTTATTTTGAATTGTATTAAGGCAGAAAGACAATATTAACAGACTTACAGTTTATCACAGTTAACTGACTAGCAACAGCAAGTTTACAGAAACTAGTATTAAAAATGACAGATTTTCATAAAGAACAAACCTGCTGCAAACCCTCAGAGCAGGGGATGGTGGAGTTACAGTTTACAGAGAGATTCCAAAGAAAGACGCTTCCAACTTGTGTTGCTTTCCCACTCTGCAGATTTCATTAGAAAATGGAGGAGAAGCATGGTGTCATTTTACTGCTCCAGGAGCTGCCTGCCAACTCCTCCTGGAGCAGGGGCCCAGGGACTCACACTCCCCCTCCAATAAAAAAATGGCAGCTGCTTGAGTAACTTTAATGCAGATGGAAAACAGTTTCTCCCTCGCACAAAACCAGCGCAGAGAGATCAAATCCTCTCCTGACCCACACAAAGAACAGCGCCAGGCTGGCAGGGAAATGCTCCTTCCCGCTGCTGCTGGAGCTGCCCCCCGAAAAACGCCTTGTGCTGCTCTCCCTGCATGGCATGTCCCGGAGTTGTCAGGGCTGGAATGCTGAAGGGCAAACAGAGGAAGTCTGGCTTTCAAGCTGACACACGTAAGATGTAGTGCTAGAATTTTCGTGGTGGAAAAATGGCCGCAGCTGTGAGCTCGGAGCTGCTCTGGAAAATATCTCCGTGTTTGCCAAGGCTTTAACCCCTGCAGATCCGCACAGAGGTGAGCGCGCCCTTCCCGCGGGACTGCGCAGCCACAGGCCGATCCCCTGCATTCTTCTAGTCACCCTCAAGATTTAAGAGCTAGCAGGAGAGTTTTTCCAATCAGGAAAAGCACAGTCAGGCAAGCGAAAACCCCGAGGAAACCCAGCAGGGTTTGTGCAGTCGGGCCATTCCGCTTCGCGGAGAAGAACAAGCATAAGAAGTTTCCAAGGTGGGAAATATGAGTCAAAGATTTCAATTCCACACCCAGCTATTTTTAGAGCACTTTCCGTTTCAGTGGGCAATTCAGTTCATTCTGTTTTGCAACGAAAGTGGCACTTTCTGGGCTGCAGAGACAGCCGGGTGCGCTCCTACCCGCGCTGCTCCCCCGAGCCCCGAGGCTTTCAGAACCGGCCCCAGCACCCCCAGCTCGGGGCACTTCTCATCAGTTACTTCACACCGCTACATTCAGCTGTGTGCAAAGGATATTTCAGCTCCCACCCTGGAGCACCACGCACAGCCAAACTCAAACTTCCTCCTCCAACAGCCTTTCCTTCAGTGCTGGGCTCGTCAGCACTACCTGGGGCCACTGGGGTGTCTGCAGAGCTCTGGTTCAGATGAAATTCAGGGTAAACGGATTGACTTGTCTGTCTCTAACAGCACCGACTTTAAACACAGCAAAAGGACATACTTCACCAAGCTAGAAGGAACACCACGACTGACAATTCTAAAGTATTTTCAACAAATAGGAACTCAAATTATACCTATTTTTCCTAGAATACCTAATACGAGACTACATGATGTGCCAGCTGCTGCACTAACAGATACACTTTCCACTTAGAAACTAACCAATAAACTCACCTCTAACTCTCCCAACCTCCTCTTCCCTCTTTTAATATAACCAGCTGGATCAAACCAGGCAGGTCAGGATCCCTGAAACCTGCAGGAATGCCACACGTGCATTTTTAACTGCAATACTATGGCATTAAAATGCTGCTGGTACCAGAAATGTTGTTAGCATCTTTTTCATTACTTCCATTCCCAGTCTTGAACAGGAAAATCCCTCGCTCCATGAACTTCCTTGGAAGGTTCCTGTCATTTTACATGAACACTGGGAGTTGCTTCAGCTGGTACAACAGCAATTTCTTCCTTAGCTAACGCAACAGTTTGGAGCCGTCCAAACTACACTTTAAATCAAGAAATACCCTCCCTTCCCACCCCCAGCACTTAACCAACTCCTTTTCTGAAAGAGACACATAATTCTGAATTATTTAGAGATCCTATACTCTTGTATTTTATCTTCAGCTCATGCACAGAATAAATTATTTAAGACATTAACGTGATGGAAACTTGGAAACTAATGAAACATTAATTTGCATCCTGAATACAAGGAGGCAAAACTGGTGAAACAAGGCAAGAGCCATGTGCAACACAAGCTTCGCATTTTGTTCCTATAGAAACTGTAGCAAAAAGTTGTGTATCTGTATCTCATGAGGTCTTCTCTTCCACAGCACTGCCAGTTTATGTTTCTCTGACAACTCTAAATTCCTGCTGAACTTTATGAAATACCCTTTAAATAATAAAATAATTAAGTTGGAACTTAACACTTCCATCAGTGAATGTTAAGCCTCAAAGCAGAAAATAATAATAATAATAATAATAATAATAATGTAATTACTCTGTCCTTCAAAAGAAGGACTTTTTCATTCCATGTGAAGATTCCCACTGGGTAGCCTCCTGAGGAGAATTCCTGCCCTCCTGGTTCATTCTATTTTTAGCCACTTGATTGTGCAGCCTCGGCCCTGATGTGATGCCAGAGCAGCCAAAGCACACAGGTCAAATGGGCACTCCAAGTGCTCATTATTATACAGCAAAGTATTTTATCATTTTCCTTCTTCACTGTCTTTTCAGACATGTTTTATCACTTCAGAATAAACCCAGACATTTTCATAATTCTTTAAATCTGGTCTATTATCCTAGAAGCCTTATAGCAGGAGTGTACAGAAGAAAACCAATCTTTAGCCTGCATTCAAACACAATTTCATGCACTGCTTGAAAAAGGGCACGTTAAAAAACAAATTAAGACTATCTATTAATTATAATAGTCTTTCAGCAATTTTATTAATTATTCTGTCCTGTGCCCAAAGACAAACCTGGAACTCCCAATGGATTTCAGAGGGCACAGGGAAGGATCCCTGGTCAGCCTGAGGCAGCCCAGAGGATGGTGGGACACACAGAACAGCAGCTTCCATTGCTGCCAGTGGCTCCAGGAATGTTGCAGACCCTTCTGCAGATCACTCGAGGCTCTGGCAGCTCCCCCTGCTTCCAGCAGCCCCTTCTCCAGAACCAAACCATCAGCCTCCCCAGGCAGCAGGTAGGAGAACTTCCCACCCACAGCAGCATGGCTGCCCTTGCCCCACAGCATCCTCACACACTGAAAGTCCATTGGTCCCACTCAATCCAGGTATTTTTCCCATTTAAATATACCCACCAGAGCAAATATTGCACTTTAAAATGCCAGATGCAACTGTCTCTCCTGAATGCTGGGAATGGGTGCTGCAGAGCATCAGTGCAGTGCCTGTGAGGACAACCTGCCTGCTCCACTCCCAGCACACCTGAGCTGGGATGCTTCCCCAGTCACCTCCCTTGGGAATGGGCACTTGTGCTTCTCTGCCTCTTCCCCAGTGCAGTGTGTCCTCTGTCAGTTTCCTGCCTTCCAGCCTGATCAGTCCTCAAACCCTTTTTGATTTTTCCAGCAGGAATCACATCCCTGCTGAGCAGGGCTCCGAAGATGCTGGAGCTTCTACCACTGCTGCAGTAAAGGTGAAATTAAACCAGTGTGCCCAGAAAACATGGTTTCAGCATGTACTCCACATGACCACTTCAGCAGTTACAATGCACTTCACAACTAACAGGTGAGGAGCTACAATTCAAGAAGAAGTGAAAAGAATCTTTTTTCCCCTTTTCAGAAGCTGGTGGGGATGGAGACCCATACAAACCCCAAAAACACTCAGAAAACCACAGTGTTCCCACCTGCCATGAACACTGAAATGACAGATTTTGGTACTGGCATTCTGAACACTTTGCAGGATGAGCTCTCCACATGCAGGACTTAAAACTGGACACATTAATTACTTGTCCATGCAATGTTCCCAATAATCCCAGCTGCCCTTAGAATATTTGTAAATTTCAAACAGATCCATCCTGTGCACAGTTATTCTGAAGGGTTGGTGCACTTTTCAAACAAAGCAAAAAAGGGGAAGGAAAAAAGCAAGCAAGGAAAGGAACTTCAGGTATTATGTCTATGCCTGGTGCTCTCTAAGTAAATAAGAATGGAAAACAGGGAGATCAGCAACTCCAATCCCTGGATAAACCTTTTGCTGTTACTCTTCTAGACTTTTGTGGTCACTTTAAATAAGTGCAGCTGAAGTCTCAAGGGTTCCATCTGTTACTTTTGGGAGGAGATTTCAGGTGACACATTCGATTCAACACACTTAAAACCCCAGAAATAATACACAGAGTAGAACTAACTGTAAAGTAACTTACCTTTGATTTTTTGTTCAATGGCCTAGAACAAGAAAAAAAAAGTGTCAGTGATTTGTGCAGATAAGAGAGAAACCACATGTACACGTGCCACTTCATAAAGCAACATTAGCTTATGACTTTCCCCTTTTTAAATGGTTTCAAGTTATTTAATTATGTACTTCAGAAGCATCTCTCTAACCAACCCAGGCCTATTATTCCTTATGCTTAAAAAGCTGTTTAAATGTTATAGAAGACAAAATTAATTTGAAAGATAACTACATGAAACAGACCGAATTAAACTTGCAAATTAAGATGTTTTAAGTGAGTTAAAAACTGTGCCTAGAAGCAAAGAGCTGCCACCACTTTTATTGCAGAACAGGGCAGGGAAGGGGGAGTGACCTGGAAATGGAAAAGAATAAGGGAGCAAATGCCAAAGGTTCAAGTCTTTCATTTCCAAGATACAATGGGTTATACCTGTGATAGGGTCAAGATGAGAGATTTATTTGAATAAAAGTTTATCACAGGATAAAATGGGAGAGAAACATTTCTTGTATGTACACCTCAGTGGTGTGGTTTTTACTTTAGAGCACAGCGAGACTGTGCTCAGGAAGGACCTCCCAAAAAGCACNTGTACACCTCAGTGGTGTGGTTTTAACTTTAGAGCACAGTGAGACTTTTGCTTCCCAAAAGCAGAAGTCCCTCCTCTGTGCTCCAGAGCTGCTCTCTCGGAACTTTTCAAAACTTCCTTTGCTGTTTCTGACAACTTACAGCACCCGAAGAGATCCGTGGAGAACAAGAGGCACAAGAGGCACAGCCAGGGCTGCTGGCTGCTTTCTGTGCTAAGGTGCCAGTGCCCAAGAGAGAACACAAGGAACGTTTTTAGGCTGGGCACTCACACACTCTGTCAGGGCCTGGAGCTCAGCTCAAGGCTTGGGAGGTTTTGCTGGGAAGCCTGTGGCTGTAAAACAAACCAGTGTGTTCCTGGAGCTATATCCAGCATCAAGCCATGGAATCACGGGAAAACTGTGGAGCACTCTGCTCCTACTGCAATGGACATGTTTAAAAACACATTTACAAGCTCCTCTCAAGCTCAGGGTCAATATTTAGAATCAATGGCCATGATGAGGATCTTGTCAGTAAACAGGGATCCTGAAGTATTTACAAGCATTTCTGTGACATTTCCATCCCTAAACATCTCTGCAGTCAATATTTTCTTTTTAATGAAAATTTTTATTCCCTACTACATATCCTCTTACGGCATACTGAAGAATAAGAAGACACATTAAAATAAGTATGCAGCTGAAAGCCACTGCCTTAAAATGGTACTAGTAAATGCATTAACACTAAGGCATTTCAAACCTGAAACTGCCTCAGCTGACAATCAGGAAAAAGAAGGGTCATCTCAGAAGAAAATTTAGTTTTGTAAGAAACTACACAGAGCCAACTACAACATTCAATGCATCAGTTACCACTAAATAACTGACAGTACATTTAAATTTAAAACATTAAATTAGTGGGAAAACAGTTGTTTTTACCTGAGATGAAACAAGTCACCCCTAAGTACAGGACTTTATTCTCAGTGCTCCACATACCTTTTTTTGAGCAGCTTCCTTCTTCTTCTTGTCTTCTTTTCTCTTTTTCCTTTCTTCCATCAACTGTTCTTCCTCTTCTTGCACTAAATCCCTGAACCACACAGTTTGTAATTAACTCTCCCAAAATACAATCTGTACACGCTTAGATTCATTTTAGAACAATTATTTCACAGTGACACAAAGGAACTGGGGAATTTTGCTTCTAATTGGATCCTATTTCTACAGGGACTGCCACTGTCAGTGCAAGCCACCAGTGACAGGACTTCAAGCACAGATGTGTCAAGCTACATGTAAGGAGTTCTTTCTTCCAAAGCTTACAAAGAAGACTTAGACTTGAATTTGTTTCAAAACCCAGCAAACTCAGATGTTACTTAATCTCTCCCTGAACTGGTGTGGCTGAGCTCTGGCACATCCCAGCCCAGTGTTCCTGCACACATCCTGTGCATCTGCACCAGCTCCCTCGTCCCAAACCACCTCTGCCAGGAAACACCCAATTGTGGGCAGGGGCAGACCACAGCTGGCAGCAGCAGGGCCATTTTAGAGCTCCCTAACCCAGAAACAAAACCGTAACTTGTCAAAAGTGAAACCAAAACTTAGTATGTTAATTAATGTCACTTGATCCACAGTATTTTGTGCCCAAACTGAGGCTGAGCAGGAACACAACTGTTCAGCTTTTGCTGTTTAAAAACAGACTTGAAAAGTTTTTTGGAGAAAAAGAACAAAGTGTCAATACAGGGCAGTGACTACATGTTTTGCTTCTGCCTGGAAACACTGAGCTGGCTCCTCTTCAACCTCAAACTACCTATAAATCTTCAGTTTAAAATAAGATAGTTTGATATCTGTCAGAAGCAATGCAAATTCAATGTATTAAACCACAAGACAGTCCATAGGTACTAAAACTTTTATTACTTTTCTAGATATATAAACAATCAGTTAATTTTACTCTTAGCTCAAGTCCCTTTCAAAGCAGGCATCAGTTTTGGTTTTGAGTTTTCTTTGTTAATTTTTTTCAATCCACATGTGAGTTCCAGCTCCCCATTGCCTAATTCCACTACTGCACATTCATTTAAGTTCCTCACTTGTTAATTAGACAAACAGGACCACTCTGAGCACTGCCTCTTGTGCAGATAGTGCCACTCTAAGTGATGCTGAACAGCAGCTCCTCAGGTCTTTCTGGTACCCAGCAGATCTTATCCTCAGCCTTCTGCATAATCCCACCATCCCTTTGGGAGAGGCGAGCTCCACATCACTACTGCCCATTTCAGTTCTACCTTTAAATTCTAAAACAGTTCTTTTGCCCTGTTCTAAGGTTCTCCAGTGAGATGGTGAAGGTGGTTCTTCTCCTGGTAAGCACAATGCCCCAACAACAATGCACTGAAATTCCAATGGCCGTACATACCTGCAGGGCAACCACCAACAGTAATCACTGCTCATACCTGCAGGGATATTGGTTCTCACTGCAAACCCCACTGCATCCTCAAACTCTTTCCCCAGTGCTCCCCTTGGTTGGAATAACACAGCTTTATTGTACACCCAGGGTTCCTTTTCTCCTCTGCCACTCTCATCATCACCTCCTGCTGCAGGTGTGAACAGCAGCAGAGCTGCTCTGACAGTGAGCACTGAAACCATCCCTTCCTTCTTTCCACTCCACCCCACCTGCAGTCACTGCTACAGACACACCCCTACTCTGACAAGCTTCCAAAGACCAAATTCTGGCTTTTAAGGTTTTCTAATAACAGAAAGCAAGCATTAGTTACTTTTTTTAAGAAACAATGGCTTCTGACGTGCTAAGGTATGCAAAATAGTTACCCTAAACTGTTATTTCTGAGACCCCTCTGTGCACTGCCAGAATCACAACCCATCAAACACAATGTGGCTATTTTGCATTTTATCACAGCTTCATCAGCTGGCTGCAAGACTCACCGAGGACAGTTCCACCACAAATGCAATCTCGCATTTGCAATTAGGTCTCAAAAATTATTTCATGGACAACTAAGAGGTCAGAGCTCTAACTACAGAAACAATTCCAGCTGGCCAGTCATTTGGAGCACTCCCTTGCTCCTGTGCAAATCTGAGGTAATGATTAACCTGCAGTGACATCCCTGCACTACAAAGGTGACACCTGAGTCAGTTTTGTCCCTCGCTGTCACACCCTGAGCATTTGTAACCACAGGGATGTTGGTGATACTGACGCTCAGTTTGGGCTAATTTGGGACTGTCCAAATTTTAACAGGCAATTTGAACTGGAGAACAATACCAGGTCTGGAATCAGTACAGAGGAAACAGCTTCTACAGATCCCAGCTCCTTCTTGACACAAGACCCAGTTCATGCATAGCTCCTTCCACTCAGAGCAGAACCACTGGTTTGCTCCTTGGGAATTCAGTACTAGTCTGGGCCTCACCTCTGACTGCCTGCTGGCACTACAGCCGAGTTACAGGATCTGTAATAACCTGAGCAGAGTTCTAGGAGTTAAGAAAGCCACCAGCACTTGTTTTGTATAACAAATTTCAGTCTGTCACATGCCAAAACTGCATTAACTGAAAAATCATTCTGCTTTTCGAAGAAAGCTGTAGCACATTCAAGAGCAAGCAGAATGCAAAGTAGTATTTTCACAGGAAAAAAAAAACCTCATCAATCCTGCTACAGTTAAATCAACACAATTGCACTTCATTTTGGGAATACAGATGCTAACACCAGTATCTCTCGAATATTCTACCACAGCATCATTGCGGGATTTTTTTCACACAGGAACAACAGAATTCCTAAATTCTGACACTATGTTCATTCAATTTTTATCTTTTTAAGACAAACAGATTTCAGATTACAAAGCTATCTAAGGATATGTAAACCCCCACTATGATTAGGATCAGGACTCTAGGTACTCCCTAGATAAAATTCATCTACCTATAGTTCATTTGAAGTTTTTAAGAGTATTAATTACCACTCTAACATCAAATCTCAGTGACTAGAGAGCAAAACTAACCCAACTGGTACAACTAAGCAGCAACAGCAAATCCCTTCCTATCCCTGTCTTTACCTGAAAACTTAACCCTTCAAGTAAGACAGACCTATACACCATCATCATACACAAACTTACAAAGAGACAAAAATTCACATTTGCCTGTTAAGTCATCACTCTCACACAGAACACCTGAATTTCCATTTCTGACAGCTGGAAGCTTGAGTCGCTTTTATTCTTCCCAACACACAAATCCATGGCCCTCTCACCAGACAGCAAAATGATGGGAATTGATGCCTCCAATTCCAAACTCCATTAGAACACGTAACAAACAAGCTCCATTTCTAGTGCTGCTACACAAGGGGAACGTAGCATTTCCCATTTACCACCTCAGACTAACAGCTCCCTGTTCCCGTGGACAAACCAGCAGCAGCTCCATGGTCCTTTACAGCATGGAATGGGAACCACCACAGGAATCCCATCTTGTAGTAACAACACAAAGCCAAAAAATTAACAAGTTCCTTTGCTGGGCTTTTCCTTACACCTGGGAAACTTAATCCATTGACTTTGTGTGGCCAAAGTGCTTGCAGCAGCACGCTGGTCCATCAGCTGGCCAAGGAAAAGCAAGGACCGAGCATTCTGACTGATAACATGAATATATAAACAGGTCTCTATGATTTCCTCTATCAGACATCCAATTTCCACCAAAACACAAGCACTGGCAATGTGCTTCTCCTGTGTAATAGGATTAGCTTGCTCAAGGTTAAATGGCCTTAGCAGAAATGCAAACCATATTTTTCAATTTAGATCAAGTGAAAATAAAACATCCCAGCCATAGGAAATCCACATCGGAGACAGAACAAAGGTCTCTGGTTTCAACAGCTTAACTTGAAAGGTGCTTTATTTTCAAGTGAGAAAAAATGAAAATGGATCTTGATCTCAGGAGAGACTGCACATTTGATGGCTCTGAAGATGGGCAAAGAGAAGCTGCTGTCATCTGCATAAATTTAAGCAGACCGAGGGTCAGATAAATATTTACTGTTATTTATTTAACAGTAAATTTTCCTTCCAATTGTGTATCCCAGCACAATTCTTCGTTGTATAAGGGGGGGGTAAAATCAAATTACTAAAATGCTTTCCTCAATTAAGTTATTGCAAAAAACCCCAAAACAAACACAACCAAGTTTTTAGTCTTCTAAGACAGATTATCAAGACAGTAAGGGCATTTTATTTTTGTATGGCCTGATTTGTTATGTGGCTTCTGAAGTGGAAAAACCTGTCATGCTCAAACTGCAAACATTTCAGGTAATATTTATATCAAAACATGCTTTACTTATTACTTTAATTCTTGAAAAAAGGAGTTCTATAAATCTTTAATTTCTAAAGCTCCAGCTTGGCATTGTAAAAAATACCTGGGCTGAAATAGACATATTTAACCTTTATTCTTATGTTGCAGAAGAGCAAAATCAAGTTCACCTGTATTTCCCCTGGCAGAGAGGCTGAGGATGCAGTAATTAATGTCTGTGCAGGTTTGCTATCTTTGCTGTTACAAGGTGTCAAAGGGCAACACGTTTTGCCACAATAAAAATTCTACCACCACACTGAGGAAATGATGGTTACAGGAACTGCGAGTCCCCATTCCCGGAGGGATTAGCAGAGGTATGGATGTGGCACTCGGGCATGCAGTCAGTGCTGGCCTGGGCAGTGCTGGAGCTGGCTGGCTCGAGGAACCTGCAGGAGTGTTCTGACCCAAAGGCCCCAGAGGCAGACAAAGAGCAGGGACACCCCAGGGCAGCCACACTCACTGGGCTTCCAACCTACAGCCAGCTCTGGCCACGCTGCAGGAGCAGCAGCCCCACCCTGCCCAGGGCTCTGCTGGGCCAGCAGCACCTCCAGCCCTGCTCCCGAGCCCACGGACCCACACTGCCCCAGCAGGCACAGCCGGCATCCCTCCCATCCCAACAAACTTCTGGGAGTCTTGAGGCTGCAAAGGGATCCTCCCAAACCATGGCCTGCTGGGTGTCCTCCGAAGCACCTCACACACAAAGCACTGGGGGCTGGTGCCATCATGATGGCCCCAGTAGCGTTGGGAAGCAGGGCACCCGAGGGAACCTCTGCCATGGACAAGGGAGCCCAGTTAAACCAGGAGCCAGCCTCCAGTGGCACTGGGTTGCCAGCTGAAGGCAAAAAAATATCAATGGATTTTTACCTTTTGCCCCTATACTACTGGAGCAAACATGTAAGTAAGAATTAGAAGTGATTATACACAGCAGCTTCTGAAACGAATGGAAAATTTCCAGCAATGGACATATTAGAAAAATTTGGGGGACAAATAATAAATAAATAAATCCTTTCCACCATTTGCTCTTCTTCTAGTTATTAATTAACTTGCAGTGCTACAGGTGGAACACTGCCAGGTAGCTAAAGGTAAGCATCAGGGACTGAAAGACCTTTAACAATTCTGCAAAGACAGCACCACGAGTTCAATCTACACCTGATGGTCTACAGAGACTATCAAATGTTTGTGTGGCTGATGAATCTTCTGTATTTTGACCTACAAGTTCCCTCATCTTTCATTTTTTTGAAATTACACAATTACATAAAATTGCCAATAAAAGTGATTTCTCAGGCTCTGTAAAAACCACCAGCTAGCTTTCCTACTCACCAGCATTCTACAACCATCAATTATAAAATGGCTATTTTGATTAAAAATGGGATCCTACAATTCCTTGATCAATGCCATCC
Source organism: Erpornis zantholeuca (assembly GCA_013400515.1). Taxonomy (NCBI): domain Eukaryota; kingdom Metazoa; phylum Chordata; class Aves; order Passeriformes; family Timaliidae; genus Erpornis; species Erpornis zantholeuca. Next base: position 26,297 of record VZTN01036339.1, on the reverse strand, counting down.
ACAAAACAGCACACTACACCAAAGGAGCACGTGGAGTTTATGGAATAGACACCAGTTATTTTGTTAACTTTGAAGTTAACAAAAAATGCCAACAAACCCCACCAGTGCGTTGGATGGAAATGCTCTGGCACCTGAACCCACCCAGCGTGCTCCTCGTAGCACAGAGAGCCTCAGGCAGTGAGAACAAAACAAACCCACTCATTTCCAGACGTGTGTGTGTGTGTTCTTTCCAGCTATTAACAGAGAGGAGAGGTGCTGCCAAGCTAAAAACTGGAAAAAATACTTGAATTAATAATTAATTTGTAAATGTGTATCAGCTACTTTCTTTTTTTTTGCTTTTAAATACCTCAGTCTTTAAACTATCACCCTAAAAGTGACGTGACAGAATTCTACCTACCATGTCTGCCACTGCCAATTACCTGGAATCCACTCAGCTTTCCTGTTTTCCTAATACAGAAGCTGGCTCACCAGAATGATGTTCCCAAATACAAGGACTACAAATGGACCATAATTCTGGAATATTTATGTTAGTTTTGCCCTCAAGTTTCATCTAAGATGTTTGCTGCCACATAAGCAGACAAAAGACAGATCTCTTTCCCAAGAAGTTTATCATCCAACTACACAAGACTCCAGCAGCAGCCATAAACAATCCCTATCTTCCTGTAACAAATGAGGAACCGAAGAAAGGAGATTAAACTGCTCCTCCATAATCAACTGCTCAGGTCCAGCATCAACTCTTTCCTGCTCCAGGCTGCTGCAGTCACTGCTGCAGAGGCAGCACTGCTGCAAGACTGCAACAGCAAAGGTACCTTATGGGACCACCTGGAAATCATATACAACCTCAAAAGGTGTCTGTGGAGGAGAAAGGGATGTGTAATTTTACCCAAATATCTCTAAAAGTCTTGAAAGCATGAATAGAATGTTTTCTCTGCAATAAACTCTTCCCATTTCACAGCAGACATCTCTTTCTAAGTTTATCAGGAAACAGACCCACCCCTAGAAGCCCAACAGAAAATCAAATGCTTACACATCAACAGAAAAAAACTATATTTCTCCCTGGTTTTACATGTCTATCACTGGGCCAGCTCTCTGTTTTCCCTGCAGCAGATAAGAAAAATATCATAGAAATGTGGTGGTTATTATAACATGAAAGTGTAAAAATCAATTGTACAGTAGTAGCTTTGCAGAATACATGGATGAAATCTAGAGGTGAGAAGTTTGCTCTCCCAAAACATGGCCAGTCTGCAACCAAGGTGGGCAGAATCAGAGGTGAATGGAAGCAATGGAGACTCTTCCCTATGGTTTGCATGCTTGTGAAGCAACAGTCAAACCCCTGGGTTTGGGAAAATAATTGTCAACGTATTTCAGATATTTACCTTCTCTCAGTTCCACATAAATGAGGCAGGAAAGCCCTGTTTACCAAACAGAATTGAAAAGTTATTGCTTAAATCAGAAGAATTAAATGGTGATTTTTAGCAGCCCTGATTTTAACCAAATTCAACTCTTAAGATTTCCCCAGTTAACAGCAGACAGCTCCTGTTGTGGCTGATCAAGTGACATTTAACTTGTAACATGATGCCACAATAGAGTGTGCAATGGATATATTTGAATCACTGTCGCAAGGCATGCACTAAGCTTATTTTTGAGACTAGGAATATTTGCACAGCACCAGGCATGTATGAATTTTTGAGAGAACACAGACCAAATGAGGATTCTTTTCCAAAAGGCCAGACAAGCCAAATGCTAATCCTGAGTGTAAAACAGGAATCACTCCAACTGGATAAGCAATCTGCACTAAAAGCTGTAATACTTATCCTATCACAAACCCACAGTCTAGGCCAATATTCCCAGTAAGATTAAAAGTGTATTTGCTACCCATTAATTTATAAGCATAAACTCCAGAAGTGACTTCAGAACACACACAAAGCAAAGTCAACGTCCCGTGGAGTTCACAGTCTATATCCACACTGTGAAATCTGAGATTAACATAAACTCTAGGACAGGTCTATGTACATTCCCAGGAAAGGATATTTGCTCTGTTACAGTTTGGCTAGGTCACTGCAAATTTAATAAGACTGTAAATAATGACATTGGAGGAAGAAACGAGGGCTATCTGCTGAGTTCTACCCCAGTAAAACAATTAATCAGGTCTATCCAGCGAAGGCATGCCACGGTTTATCAGCTGTGTGCTCACACAATGAGAGCTCCCTGGCTAAACATAAACCAGCTGGGGCATTAATGTGAACCTCAAACCAGTTCTGAATCTTTTAAATGAATAAAACATACTGCTCTATGTCAGAGAGACATGGGGACCTGTTCCATAGCAGAATTTACTCTCCAAGCACAGAATTTTGGAAGTTCTGTAGTTTTCTTTTACTTCCTCTTACTCTTGGCACTGCCTGCTAGCATGACAAGATCTCTGCTAAGGTCATAAAAATGTGAAGATCTCCTGACTTATGATGACTGGCACCAAGTACTGCTCTGAACTTAGCACTCTGTTACTCTAAATAACACAGTTCTGAAATCACTTCTGGCATCGCGAACGCAGCGAGTCCCTGAACGCTGAGGGGTTAACAGCAACGTGCCAAAGGTATCTTAAAGGTTCCCATGTATCCCAATTACTCCCTGTATTTCAACAACAACATGAAAACTCATTCATGCTCAAGTGTATTACAAACAAAAAAGGAAGACACTGAGAGCAGGGGAAAGCAAAGCAGTTTTCACAGTACAATCACAGCTCAGCCTGGAAGCTGGAGACTGCTCAGACATAGGAAAGAAAGAAAGAAAAAAGCAGGGTACCAAACCTGAGATTCTATCAGCTATACTCAGGGTTTGGGCACATTTCAAATGGCCCTAGTGGAAATCCCTTTAACAGATCATTAGCAAGAGGCCTCTAAAGCTCTAACTGAAAAAGAACCCAAAAAGGAAGTAGGACAAAAGTTGAAAACAAAGAATGTAACCAATAGAGCTGATCCTTCCGAGAAAGTCACCTGACTAAAAACAAACGGTGCAGAAGAAACAACTACTCAAATATAAAAGTGATACACGTTGCTGGCACAGAATTCTTAGTTCAACATGACTCTGAACTCCCGAGTTAAGGAGTTAATTCCCGAGCCCATTCTGTTAAGTTCTCCCTCTAAAAACTACACGTAAACAGGAAATTCACCAGCTAACTCTTCATAGCAAAAGAGGCAAAGAGCCAGTAGCTACATGGCAACATGCAGTTTATTCAAGTTCTTGCCACAACTATCTTGCCTCTCAACAATACCTGGCTGAAGTGTACAAAAAAACCCCAAACCCTTCACTCATTTTTCAGTTACTGTTAAGTACTACAGCTTAGTGCAGAAAAGTTATTTTTCTCTTCAAAAACCTCCCCTATTAAAAAAACTCTATTAAACATTTGAAGTTGCTACACAAAAAAAAACCAGATAAAAAGGTGTTTAGTCTACGGCATTAACTAAACTTGCAGACATTTCTCCACACAACTGAGAACATTTTCAAATTCAGAGGTTTTTTTATCCTTACAATTAACAAGAGATTAAAGCTCCCGATAAAGCCCACAACTATTCCTAGCCCTAGGCCACCTTTCCATCCAAACTGTGGGAGGGAATTTAAATGAGTCTCTTACCTGCTTAGTTTTCTTTCGACTTCTTTGGTAGCTTTAGCTTCCAATTCTCTGGAACAGAAAGTGGTATTGGTTTCCATGTCAACAGCAATGCAGCAAGAAAATAAAACTGGCGCGGGTCAGGATGCACAGGGAGCTCCAGGTGGGGTTGGTCAGGAGCCAAGGAGGACAGCACGGATCGCCCCGGGACCCGTCGGTGTGTGCCCCCGGGGATCCGGCGGCTCGTGTCCCCAGAGACGGCGAGGGGAGCGGCCAAGATCCGCATCTGCCACCCCCGTGTGCCCCAACACCACCTCGGTGTACCCCAGCACCAGCCCTGTGCCCTCCCTGTACCCCAGCACCTGCCTGCCCTGCCGGCATCCCAACGCCCATCCCTGTGCGCTACCTGCGCCCAACACCCATCCCCGTCTGCCCTCCTCGCACTTCACCATCTCAAGGACTTTAAGGGAAACAATTCTGCTGCATCACTTCAGCCCGCGAGCGCGGTTCGAGCGCAGCACCGGGACCCTCCGTGCCGCACCGGCGGCCGCCAGCGCTGCCGGCCCCGCAGGAGCCAACTCCGAGCTTGGGAGGGCAAGGCTCGGCCCGGGGC
>VZTN01036339.1:0-21939 GCA_013400515.1 Erpornis zantholeuca | reverse complement strand
GGGGCTGGCGGCGCGGGGGCCTCGGGCCCGGGTCACGGAGTCACAGAGTCATCGCTTCTCCTGCGGCTGTGTCGGGGGGGAGGTTGGGTTGGAGATCGGGGAAGGGTTCTTCCCCCAGAGGGTGATGGGCGCTGAGCAGGCTCCCCAGGGAATGGGCACGGCCCCCAGGGTGCCAGAGCTCCAGGAGGGTTTGGACACCACTTCCAGGCCCAGGGTGGGATTGTTGGGGTGTCCTCTGCATAGCCAGGGGTTGGACTGGGTGATCTCTGTGATCAAGGTTCTGTCATCAAGGTTGGAAGAGACCTTTAAGGTCATCCAGTCCAACCCTTCACCAGCACTGCCGCCGTAAAACCCCTAAACCCCAAAACCACATCACCGAGTGCCACATCGGATGCCTCACAAACACTCTCAGGGATTGGGGTCTCCACCACCTCCTTGGGCAGCCCCTTCCAAACCCTGACCACCTGAAAAGTGAAAAAAAAATTCTAATACCTAATCTGCACCTCCCGTGTCTCAGCTTAAGGCTGTTTCTTGCTCCCCCCACTGCAGCATGGTAGAAGAGATGGACCCCATCTCACCATGCCCTCCTGGCTGGGGAGTTACGGGGAGCGTTGAGGCCCCATGCACTGATGTAGTCCTTAGTTATCCCAATCACACACAGGAATTCCAGGCACTGTCTCATCAAGCACCCTCAGCAGAATGCAGTCGTTCCCCAAGCGATGCAGTACAAGGCACAGATGGACATAACATCCACTTCCACGCGTGTTTTCCCTGTGTGGAGCAGCTCTCCCAGGGTGCTGCTGCTGTGCCAGCTCTATGCCCAGCTTGCGGCACCAATAACTGGTAGATAAAAGGTGTTAATGTGTAAATAACTACATAGACATTTCTCTTAACCTTTTGCTGACTCTGTTGGGTTGAGGGAGGGAATAGAAAAGTCCCCAGCACTGGCAAACTTGGTGAGAGATCGATGTATGTGAACATGGAGCTTAATCCAAAACACACAGAGATACTTTGAATACAGAACATGAAGAGTGAGGAGTATATGAGCCACACTCTGTTACTGGACTTGGCTTCAGTAACAATATCCCAGAAGTTAGAAAAATCAAACTAGTCAAAGGACTGGACAGGATAATGGACGAGAATTGAGATCAGTATGGTCAGGGACGAGCAAAGCTGAAAGTGGACAAGAATTCCCAGTAAATAGTTCTGAATCCCACAAGTACTTCCAACCAAGGCTTTGTTGGCATAGGGAAGTTCTCGCTCTCTCTTTGCCTCCAGCTGCACATTGTCACCAGCATTTTCCAGTGCAGTTTCAGTTGGCCTTTTCCATTCTTACCAATGCTAGTGAGAAAAGGAACACTGTCTGATTCTTCTGTGAGACAAACAGATGCCCTGGGTACATGAGCCATTGTCCCTCGAAATCTGCTGCAGCATCCACTGTCTTTCTGCCAGCATGAATGAAGTACAGGGTTTTTCAGCTAAAAAGATCCTACAGTATTAAAGGCGAGGTTTATGACAATGCAGAGTAGCCAGTGAGCGTATTTTTGTCCGCAGAGGCTCAGTGATACAGAGTGCACTGCTGTGAGCTGAACAGGCACAGCCATAAAGTGACAGTTTGAAATCAGTTTCTCAGTGTCTTGTAATAACTTGTAAGTTAATTTGGTCTTGTTTATTTTTCTTCATATGGAAAAGTTTGGACTGTCATGTAATTGTGTGTAACTGAAAGCCATTATTTCCTGAAGTGTGACTCAGGTCTCTCTCACTGTTCTATTCACAGCAGCCCTGTTTCATGTCTCTTTGGAGGCACTACACGTGGTGTAGGAGGGCTGCTGTTAAGTCTGTCCTCAGTTGGGAAGGCTGATGAATGCATTATGTACTCCTGTTATGTCAGTTTGTTAACTGTATTATGCCACTGTCAATAAAATTCATAGTCAAGGTCTGCAGCTTTCTTTATTATTTTAGATTGTTCTCTAATGTTATTTATGCACGTGCTCCTAGCAACTAGACTGCTGCAGCAGTGGCTTCCCTTCTGCATGTAGGTGCTGCAGCTGGCTATATCCTGTCAGTGAACTCCCTGCAGGAACCAGCCCTCAGTCACTTACCCTGTCATCTCCTCCTTGCATCAGTGTCATGATGTTACCTCTCACCCTCACAAGTAACACTTTTCTCAGCTGAGTTCTGACACGTAGGAAACTGCTGAATTCCTGGATGCACTAGGGAAAATTATGGAATCCTCAAATAGGAAGAATGTTTTCTTCTAGAAAAACCAGCAGGTTGAGCTTCACCCATGCAAAAGCCCACCAGTCAAAGCAGTGGTGCTGGGTGCTGGCTGGAAGCAGCACTCAGATGTTAACCACTTCTGGTTTTAGTCTTAATATGTGCTGAGCATAGAGTTATTTGGGACCTGAGGTTCTGGAGGACCTCCTCTCCTGCTTCCTACAGTTACTTGGTTCATTCTTTGTCCCTTGGTGCTCTCTGAAGTTTGGACCTCTGGACTTCTTTGCTAAGGCCTCAGATTCAGATTCTGCCAGCAAAGAGACACCAAAACACCTCTGTGCTTAAAATGACGTTCATAACCACCTGGGTTGGGAGCTGCTTTCAGCTGAAGGGTAGATAAATCCTTTACCCCCATCTGTGAAGTGTCAGTGTTTCTCTTCCTCACAGGATCACTGTCCCCACGAACCACCACGTTCCTGGAGAGGAAGGAGCACTCTGGGCAGTGTGCTCAGGGAAGAACCAGCTTATGCCACCCATGATACTCCCTGGCACTGCTGTCCTCCTCTAATGTGGGTTTGAATAGCTCTGCAGAACCCTGGTCACACATGGCATTAGAAAATAGAGATAATGGAAGCAACTCTTCAAGGGCAAACAACCTGCCTGCGTTCAGGCAGCTGCCAGGGATGGACCTCTGTGGTTACACTTTCACCACTCGGCAAACATGCCCTCCTGGGCAGTGATCCCCAAATATCCTCTCCCAGCAACAGCAGCCACCACCTGCACCCTGCCAGCCTGGTGCACACATGTCCTCCCATCGTCACATCCCCATTCACTTTTTAATTAGGATTTTCACATCATCAGAGCAAGAGAATAAACTGCAGGATGCAGAGAAATGCACTGCCTTAAAACAGTTAAAGAGGAGCTGGCGCCATTTCAGCGTTCCCATCCCCTCCGCCCTTCCCCTTCAGCTGCAGTTTGCTCTCAAGGCAAAGGAAGCCGACATGTTAGAAAATACTTTCTGCTTCATGTCTGGGGAAAACAGAGCTGGGGCTGTCTGAAGACAGAGCTGGGCTGTGAGAAGCTCAGGCCTGGGGACGTGGAGAATTTGCCGTCAATAACTCAAAGCTGCTTGCTCCATTCAGCATCGTTACACAGAGCGATGCCGCTGTCACCGGCAAAAGAGATTGTTTTCAAAATTGCTCTTGACTTAAATAATCTAAATGAGCTGATTTGACAGACAAGGGAAAACAGTTTCCTTGTCAATGTGGTGACTCGGTGTTCCTCTGCAAGGAGGCTCCTTTCCTTTTCATTGTAGACGCTTTATTTAAGGATTTAAAAATAGCCCAGGCAACGGTAAGAGGCAGCAATATAAAGGTACTGAACAGGCAGCACTTACTGATAAAACAATCCCTGCCCCAGAGCCTGTCAGTGCAGTCAGCTGGGCTGTGTGTTAGAGAGGGACACTGGGGGCTCTGAGGATCCTTAGGAGAAAAACCCACAAATGACATAACTGGAGGTTATGTGGCAGAAAGTGTTGGGCTTGCATTCTGATCAGCCCTGAAAGCAGCTGGAAACAGCCCTCAAAAGCAATGAACACCATCCTGTGCTGAGGCTGGAGGTTACGCAGTCAGTTTCGTTTCATGGGCTGCAGCAGCAAACAGCAAACATCAGATCTGTGCCGGGGAGAACATTCCCTGCCTTCCCTCTGGGCTCCAGTGCCTTGGCAGCACTCTCGGAGCGATCAGAGCAGGGCAGAGCAGGCACTTGGGGTTATTAAATGAGGATTTAATCCTACCCTTTAAATCAGCAAAAAAATTATCAAAGATAAAGGATTTCCCTGTGTTTTAAAGCCAGTCCAACTCGCATTCCCTGATCTGCATTTGGGAAGGCTGCCAACTGCAAAATGGAATCGCTGAGCCTGGATTTCACTCTGCATCCAGCCAATTACAGCGGCCTCGCATCCCCGCACTTGGAAGTGGTGCAGTACAAGAGACTGACAAGATCCAATCTTTATTTATTTACCAGGGCTGCATTGCACTTCCAAGGGGAATCACAGTGGTGGGATTCCTGCAGCCCTTCCCAGGTCCCATGCTCCACACTACTCAGGTGTTAGTGAATATGGCCCAGTCCAAACCCCTCACGGGGGCTGGCAGGGGGTGTCCCCCAGCTCCAAAGGTTCCCCTTGAGATGCTGCTGCCTGAGGAGATCCAGCCACCCTGGGCATCACCTGCCCTGTGGGCGACTCAGCCAATTTGCCCACATGAAGACTGCTGGGTCTCCAAGTCCTGAGCTCTCTTCCACAGCCATGGCTCTTTCTAGCTTGTTTCTAGGTTTTTGCTAACCAAAAAGACACTTCCAAAAAGTAGTGGGGCACTTTTTGGAGAGCCCACAGAGCTACAAACCACCAGCAAGAAGACACAGATGACACATGCAGGAAAAAGTGCTTCCCCTCCTGTTTCTGCCCTCCAGTCTCAATTATGTGATGGCCTCATGCAAACTCTGATGTTCATAGAGGAAACAGCTTCCCCTGCCTTCAGCCCACCAGCTACACCCACAGCAGAGCTCACCCTTCTTCCAGGATTGATCTCAATGGTGACTTGGCAGGATTGATCTCAGTGGTGACTTGGTGAGAGAGATGTGAGCTGCTTATCAGAGAAATTGCCAGAGCCCCGGGAGAGGGCCAGGAGCACCTGGAGCACGGGAGTGGTTGGTTCTGCAGAGCTGGGGCAGGGACTGCAGCCAGGCAGCCCTCACCTGTCCCAGGGCTGCACACCCTGCTCGTGCACCGTGCCCTCCCCTCCATCCTGTCTAACAGGAGCGAGCCCTTCCTAATCAATGCTCATCAATCACCTCACTCACTCCTGCCCTTTTTCAGCACAGCACCAGATTTAGAGATTTCACCTGTTTCCTTTGCACTTCTCACTGAAATGGCACAAATAATTCCTGCTCTGTCGCAGACTGGTTCTTTTTGTGCCAGCAATATGCTCCAGTTTGGGCTTCAGAGAGCAATTCGTCTGCTGAGTTTCCTAATTATGGAGAATAAAATGGGGCCAGGACACACTTTATTGAGCAGCACCACAGACCACATCAGGAGCTCTGGCGCTTGTTACCTCCAGGGACTGTCTCCAGGTGGGGAGGTGTCCTCATACAAAGTCATACCAGTGCTTCCAGGGTGGTTCTTCCAGCTGCTGTTGTACCTGGGCCACAGCTGGCACCCACCGTGGTTTTTCTGTTCAGGCAGGGACCCTGAACTCCTGTGCTCCTGATCTTCCCCGTGGTCCCAGCTGCAGGCACTGTAGTGCTGTGGTGGTTACATCTCACCGTAACAAGGCAGTGAATTACTTAGGAGAGTATCTGAGGTTTAGCAAGATGAAAGGTCCTTCCAGTGAGACCCTTGAGATCAGCAGCTTCGTGCCCGCTCCCAGCTGCAGCCCTCCTTGGCACAGTCAGGCTCTGAGTGGTGTGGCACAAGGCTGAAGAAGTTCCAGTCCCACCTGCTCTCCATGGCAGCAGGGTAGGACAAACTGCTGGATAAACTCGCCTCAGCCACTGCCCCGGGACTGGCTGCCCAGCTCCTGCTGCCTTCCAAGATGCATATTTCAGAGGACAGGTTCTCCTGGAGACATTTTCTTTCTGGGCAAGGCTGACACACAGCTGCTGCTTCTGCCCTTAGCAAAGTATTCACTGTTCTCCCATTACCCTCTTAATTCTCTCCTACCTCACTTCATGCTCTGAGGAGCACAAGAACCTCAGCAATGACACTTCACAGCCCCCTTTTGTGTCCCCTCCTGGCTGCCTCTCTGTGTCCTGGGGAAGGTCCACAGGGACTGGTGGGCCTGGGAACTGCAGTTCCCACAAACCCTCAATAATACACCTGTGGATGCATGCACATTCTTTTGCATCTATCTTTGCACACTTGAGCAGATGTGTAACATCATCCCTTTTTTGAAGCCTTGGACTCCCCGGAAGCAAGGACAGATTCTGCAATTAATGGATTGCACTGTCCAGCAAGCTGGCTTTGCCCTGCCTCTGGCAGAGCTGGCAGTCACAGAGGGGAAGAGGCAGCGAGCTCAGGCAGGATCCCAGCTTTGGGCTTCGAGCTCACTCCAAACACTATTTTCCTCTGCCAGGGGCTGGAATTTTAACTACTATCTCAATTCAGCACATCTGGCTGCCCCTAAGCCTCGAGGAGGGGGCTGTGCTGACAATGGCACATCTGACTGTGCAAGGAAATGTCAGCTATGCCTGGGGAGGGGGAGAGGAGGGAAACGTCTGCCCCCACTTGCTCCTGCCCATGCGATGTGCGGCTGCTGGCACAGCCCCATCCTGCTGCCCTCTGCCAGGCGATGTGGTCACGCCAGCTCCGCTGAGCGACGGCAGCTCGGCTGGCTGGGGGAAGGAGGAGGGCGAGGAAACACAGTGTTCTCACCCTGATTGAATCCCATGGATTTCTGAGCAGCTACTGCGCCGATAAAACAAAGGCTGCTTTGAAATGGATGCCTGGCCTGGCCGGCTGCCAGCGCCAGGCGGGAGACAAAGGCTGGGAATACAAATGCAGCGCTGGAAGTGGCGAGCCGAGGATGCTCTGCGGCAGGGAGAGCTCGTCGCCATGGAGACACGGCGGCCAAACCGGGGAGGAAAGGACCCGCACTGGGATGGACTGGGAGCCACCGGAGCCACAGGAGCCATGGGAGCCACGGGAGCTGAGAGACAGAGGCACTGGAGGGGCGAGTGCACTGAACCCTGCAGACAGGCTGGACCAGGAGCTGGCTGTGTCACCCCAGGCCGGGGACGTGGCCTGACAAGTGGCATGAATGGCATCTGTCAGGCAGACAGTGAAAATGAGGGGGGATCCCTTCTCTTTGCCCCTAATTTCATCGATGCGAAAGCTCTCTAGGGGAGCAAATATTGCTATAATGAGTTCATGCAGGAGACACAAACCCCTGAGCAGGCCTGGGCAATGCACAGACAGAGCAAACCGTTCCACACATCCCAGAGCCCTTGGATCACCTGCAGAAGGGTGTAAGAGTCACTGTGTAGAATTATGCCATGAAAGGCTGGTGGTGATGAACACCATTTGTGTGCCTGATAGTGGTGCAGGGTCATTTATCACTTAGAGAGCAGGTCCTGTCCAAATGGCTGGTGGGTCCAGCTGAGCTGGTGTGGATGGCTCTCGTGTTCCTGCCAGGATGCAGGCTGAAGCACTGGCCAGGCAGGGAACACATGGAGTTCCCACTGTGGGCTGGAAGACCACCTTGCCCTCACTTTCTGCCTGCCCCTGGCCCACACCAGGCAGGAACTAATGCCAGGGGAGTCTGACGTGATGTGGGGCATGCCAGGGCCACCCTGAGCTCACGGCTCCATGACAGCAGCCCCCACCAAAGCACCTGTGACAGCAGCATCCTGGGCAGAGGGTGAGCCCCACATGTCACCACTCCCACCTGGGGAGGACCCTCCACCACTGTTATCTTCGAAGGGAATGGGAAAATCTATCCCATATGCTTTCCATGACCCCAAAGCCTTTGTGGCTTTGCAGAGCAGGAGAGGGCGTAGGAAGCAAACCATAATGTTTTAAGCCATGGGAGACACTCAGGTGCCACCACAGTGAGGGCTGTGTAAACAGCCAGAAAGACAGATTAGACATAACAGAGCTCACTGCCAGTGCACAACAAATAATGAACAAAGGATAAGAATCCCCAGGGAGGCACTTTTCTAATAAATGACATTTTGATCTATAGCTTTAACAACTCGTCCCAAGCCATCACATTCTGAATTAGGGAAAGGGAACCCCTGCCCCATCAGTCCTGAAGAGGGCCAGGGAGGCAGAAATACAGCTGTGAAGAAGGTGATGGGGACATTTTCTGCAGTTGCAGATGACTGCCAGAATTCCTTGTTGGCTTTACCTCTGAGGAAAATCACCAGTGAGTTTCCTATTTTCAATACTGAATTGCTAACACTCTCACAACCAGCCCCATGCTCTTATCCTGCCCCATGGGCTCTGCAGCGCAGGGAGGAACGGGAACAAAACCCAGCAAAGTGGCTGCACAGCTGAGCTGTACTGAAATCCTCCTGGCAGGTTAACATCGTCAGGCAGGTGTTTTTCCATGAAAGTTAAGCCTGTGCTCCCTCTGCAAAGTGCTGGAGGTCTCCACCCATTCCAGGGGGTGGCTGTGACTGCTCTGGCTCTGACAGCTACAGAGCCCTGTCCCCACCACATCAATTACCAAACACCTGCTCCTGCCCTCTCAGCAGCAGCCTGTGATCAGCCATCCCTGGGTCTCACTTGTTCTTGTGAGCAACTAAAACTTAATTTATCTTATTTTAATTAAAGCTAAAAAAACTCAGTAGCCTTTGATTTCTGTCTTTGCTTTGCAGGGAGGAAAAAAAAAGCCCAAAGGATAAAGGGACACGCAGGAGAGAAAAGGCTTTGAGACAAACACACACCAGCTCTGTTGGCTTTTATTTTATGTGTAGCCCTTTTCCTAAAAGAAATAATTACGTTTCAAAACCTCCTTTCCCTGTTCTGAGCACTGCCTCTTTCCACATTAATACTATTTGCATGCGCCATCTCCTCCTACCCTTCAATAATTTAAACCCTCATTTTTTATTCACTCAGTTGTCAGATTCATTTACATATCATATATCTATATTTAACACTGATTTTGCTCCCCTGTTGTTTTTATTTTTTTTTTTTTAACAGGAAATAGATTTCCCTTCTACTTTAACCACGTCTGGGGCAGGGCTGGCTGGGGGGATCAGCACAGGTGCAGTAGGGGTTAAGAGGGGTGCTGATGTCTCCTTTGGTGCATGCAGCAGTGCTGGCAGGGGCTCAGCAGCCCCATGGCCAAGCCCTCACCTCCATCAGCTCCAGGGAGCTCAAAGTGTGGCCTCCTCCCACATCCTCCTCCTGCCACATCCATGGAGAGAACTCCCTGCCACGGGCCGAGGTCAGGGGAGCATGTTGGCAGGGGATGGCTCCAGGCTTCCCCTCCAATCTCTGCTGTGATTTGACAGCTCTGCCTTCATCAACAGTGCGAGGCAAAGGGCATGACTGCTGCCAGCGCTGGGTGTGACTGTGGGGCTGCACTGCAGCCCCCACCAGGGCAGGAGCACTGCATCCTGTGCTCAGCTATCCTTCGGCCGCCTCTGCCCTAAATCCGCTCAGAAAACCAAGGGAAATCATCAAGTAAACCTTCAGCTGATGTTAGAGCCTCTCCACACAACAGCATCTGGCACCTGCCTGCATTAGTGGCTGTGCCCCACCTGGGATCAGCCCCTCCTGGTATTTTGGAGGAGCTCTGCCTGCCAACCACCCACCACGGCCCTGCAGCATGAGGGAGGCAACAGGGGACACAAACCTCCTGAGACCAGGATCAGAGAATAAGCACCTATGGCAGCGCCCAGCAGTGTGTGCTGGGGACCACCTGGGCCTGACCAGGGGGCATTAAACGCCCCTAAAAAACATCCCTGCAATGCCAGGCTGGACAAACTTGTCCCAGTGTCTGCTCCATCCCACAGGTGCAGTATCATGGGAGTGAAGGGTTATGTATATTCCACATGGGTAGGTTTAAGGCCCATGGGAAATAGATAGTATGAAAGGCAATTTGAAGGAGAGAACATGAATGAGAAAGGGGTAAATCACAGAGCCAGTCACTGAGGGGAGGCTCAGATCCCCCTCCCTCATTTTCCACATTACTAGAAAAAACAGTGAACTGATCTCAGACAAATGAGCCCTCTGGACCCAATTTTTCAAGTTAATGAGCTCCTCTTGCAGCACTTTCCCGGCACGGAGACTCCCAGCACCTACTCTTTGCCACAGCCTCTAATGAGCAGAGCCACCATCATCCATCTCAATGTGCTGGGAGGCAGCTGACACCCAGCACGAGCTGGGGGCAGCGATGCCCTCAGAGCCCACCTGGGCAGGGGTGGCAGAGTGGGCAAGCAGAGAGCCTGGAGCCCTGGCCCTGCACCCAGGGACCTGCAGCAGCCTCAGACGGAGCCACCGTGCTCCTCCCTAATCCAGGGGAGGGGTCTGCCCAGAATGGTGGAGCTCTGCCAAGGATGCTCCAGGGCTTGCTGCCAACTGATGGTTTGAAAGCCCTGAGGGTTTGGTGGCAGCTGCCTCCAGGGTGAGCACTGATGGCTCATCTGGCAAGCCCAGAACACTGCCAGCAAGCCCAGCACACTCTGCCTCTCCCAGTCTTCCAGCGTCAACCTCCAGCTGAATTGGAGTTTGCCAGGTTCAAAATAAACTCTTATTTCAGGAGGAAATTGCTTTTCTTGCTCCCAGAAACATCTTTGCAGTCCTGGATGGAAGATTTCTGAGGGGTTTTAATGAATTATTAGAATTGTCTGTCACACTTGGCCTTCTCCAGGCTGTGGGAGGGGGGAGCAAGGCCGCAGGACGCGGCTCCGGCATGTGCAGCGCTCCCTACTATTATGCTTAAATTAACAGGGAAGTTTTTGTAAATTGAAGACTAATTTTCTCTTGGGAATAGATCATTAAATTACAGAATACTAATGAAAATGTACAGCATCTGGAGAGAGGGTGGAAGGAGGGGCAGAGGGAGCAGTTTGTTGGCATTTTTCCTTTTCTTCCCGGCTGCAGTCAGAAGCGGGGAGCTGCCACATCCCAACCCTGGAGCTGAGAGAGGAGACAGACACATCCACAGGGGCTTGAAGGATGGGACCAAGGACCCCCATGGGGGAAGGTGCAGTGAGGCCAGAGCTGCCTTCCTGCAGCCCCTGACAGAAGCAGCAGCAGGGGGTGAGACCCCTCCATCCTGTGCCAGTGCTCGGCTCCTCCATCCTCCCCTTGCAGAGCTCGGCTTCCTTGGGCGCTGCTGGAGGCTCCAGCAGTGTGGGGGTCCTTCCCCCACGCCGTGCCCATCACCCCTCCCCAGGCCTGGTGGCTGCAGTGCCCATTGCCCTGGCAACGCGCTGGCTGTGCCATGCAGCCGCCCGTCATTTTCCAGGCGAACTCAATTTCTTCAGAGCAGTGAGGCTCAATAGCTCTGGGAGTGCAGAGGCAGGAGCTGCCTTTTGAGGCAGGGGACGCTGGGGAGAGTTGTGTCTGGGGGGCTCAGAGTGAGGAAATGCAGATTTTTTATTGCTTTGATCATACATAATTTAAATATTCAAACTACTCCGGAATTCATTGAATTATACATGAATTTCACAGGCAGCATTTTTGTAAATCTTGAAAGGCATTAATGGTTTTTTTTTTCACTCCCTTCAAAACCTTGGCCAACCTTAAATTTATTTATTTTTAAATTTTAAAAAATCCATATCAATCTCATCCGAAATCACCTCCACTGAGGGGTGATTCCGTTGTGTTAATGAGGGACATGTGGTGATGTCAGTTTGTTCTTGGCTGTGATGTAATGTGTTTTATGGCAGTGTTTGGGTCAGCCTGGCAGGGTGAGAGATCTCTGAGCTGCCTCCCAACTCAAGCTCTGAGTGCTGCAACCACCTTAGGTCTCTCCAGCTCTGTCTTCCTGACCCCCTGCCTCAGGTTGGTTTGGGACACACAGCCTGGGGAGCTGGAGGAGCTGGGATGGAGGAGCTGGAGGAGCTGGGATGGAGGAGCCCCTGAGCCTCCCTGGACACACCACCCCTCCCTCCTGGTCCCATTTTCCAGGGCACAGCACACCAGGAGCTTGGGATGTGCTGCTGCATCTGTCCCGCAGCTGGTGTCTGTTAGCCAGCCAAGCATCCAGCTGTTTTTGGGGAAAGAAAGGGCAGGGCCAGATGTTGCTCTGCAGACTGCTGTGAGCGTGTGCATGGCTGGTGACAGAGGCATGAGGAGCCAGGGTGGGCCTGACACAGGGCTAGGTTCTTCCTAATGTCTAATCGAGATCTATTCACTATGATGAGCAATGCTTTCCCTCAGAGCCGGGCTGTGAGCATGCCCTCCTGTTTCCATCACACCCAGTACAGAGCTCCCAGGCAGGGATGGAGCCAGGCAGTGTTTCTGTGCCTCTCTGGATCCTTGTGTCCAGGGAGAGCATTTCCCAGCCCTGTATTTCCCCCTTCTCTGGGGAGCAAGCAAAAGGCTGGAAGAGAAGCAGGGACCCGTGCAGCCCTATCTGCAACCTCTCCCTAGTTAGCTCATTCCTCATTATCCTTCCCTACCCTTTTAATTTCTCTCTAAACTCAACCAGCTATTGCTGTTCAAACTGAAATAATTAATTGGAACAAAATTGCCACTGTAGGAGAAAAGAATGATTAAACCCATCCAGCGGACAATGGGGCAATCACAGCCTAAGCAGCTAATTACAGGGATGCGGGATAATAACAGGGCCCTGGGCAAACTGTGGGGCTGGATGAGTCGGGAGGAGGGCCTGGGCTTGACTTAGATCTAGGTTTAGTGCCTGATTCCTGGAGTAAGGATGCAAATGCAAGAATGAAAGATCATTAGGAGGGGAACACCCACCCAGGTCTGCTGGGGAAACAGGAGCAGCGGGAAGCCCAGACACCCGCACAGCCCCGGAGCCGCTCCGGGCGGGAGAGCAGCGCAGCACGCCCGCGTTGGGAGCGCAGAGAGTGGCGGGTTCAGCTGAGGACATTGTTAATGCACACTGCCCCGTGTGTGCACACAGTGTCCATGTACCGACGGTCACTCGCTGTGAGATTCCACCAGGAATCGCAGCGTCAGGAGGGTGGGGTGAGCCCGTGGCCATCAGCAAGGCTTGTGCCCGAAGGCTAATGGGCAAAACAAGCGCTCTGGGAGGTTCTCTGCTGTCTCTGCAGCAAAGGGTGATCTTGGCCCAGGGGACTTTGCTGCAGAGCAGCAGACCTGTACTGGGACAGGCGAACAGGAGGAAGTGTTGTACTGGGACTGGATTCATGGACGAGGAACAGGGCTATGACAGAAGGGAAGAGGAACACCTGCAGCATCACGTGGGTGATGGGGTACACACCTGAGCCCTGGCTGTGCGGACATGCAAGCCCTGTGCCCTTCCTGAAATCCCAGTGTGTTACAGCTCTGCATCGGGCGCAGCACGTGGGCTGTGGAACAGAGTTACCTCCCCCCACAGCCATGGAAATGTGGGGCAACAGTGAGCTCAACACACCACCTCACTGGCCCAAAATGAGTGCCACCAACCTTCTACAGATGGCCACAGCAGCAGGAACACCAAGGAGCAATACCTTTTTGGGAGGTGCTGTGCCCTGCCAGACTCTCAGGGGAGCACAGGCACCACCGTGGCTCACTCCCTCCCTCCCTGCCCTCCCTGCACACATTAAATCAACATTTAGGTCCCAATCAGGGGGCTGGGACTTTCCTTAATAAAGACATTTTTCATCTCCCCAACCTCGGTGAGAGCGAGTTCAGAGTGGTGTGAAATTGGAAGCAGTCACGGTGTGCATGCGGCAGTGCTTCCCCAGGTACGGCACGGGGAGCTCCTGCTGCCTGGAGCACATAAATCCCGGACATCTCCGAGTCTCTGCAGTAATAGCTCCTTTTCTTATGGATTTTTTGACTGTGACTGGAGCTTCTAACAGCCCAAAGGACTGCTGGATGCACTCAGAGTGGTTCTGATGCCCAGGGAAGCCAGGACTGCCCCTCACCCCATGTTCTGCCCTTGCCGCTGCAGGGATAACTCAGTGGTGAGAAAATTGCAGCTTAGGGTCTGTGAGCATCAGTGGGAGGACAGGGCAGTTCCCACCACCAGCACAGTGCTTTGTGTGACTGCCAGGCCTAAGTGGTGTGGAAGACACAAATCATCAAAATCACACTCGTGACAAGGAGGGGGAAATGGCCAGAGCAAACCCAGAGCACATGCAACCACGGAGTGACCATTTGGAGGAGCGAGGAGCTGCCTTACTGTTCCCAGTCTTCTGGCACCGGAGGGTGGGAGACCTCGTCTTGGCACTTAAAGGGTGACAGCTCTTCTCTGACCTTTATGGAGACAAAAGACAGAGAGGCTTCAGCTCCACTGCAGGATGGGAGCAGCACTCTGAGGGCTGGGGCAGGGACAAGGCACAGGATCCTTTCTCCATGGGAAACCCAGCGGAGCTGAGCTCTGGTGACAGCACCACGTCTGCCAGGCTTGGGGGATGCTGAGCTGGGGCCCACACACTGCCCAGGCCCTGCTGCTGGTTATGCCACAGTGAGGGGCACAGGTCAGGGCTGCCAGGGAGGGTGAAGCCCTGACGCTGAGCAAATATGCCTGGAAAGTTGAGGAGGGTTCTGTCAAAAAAATTATTTTCTATTAATATTTTCACACTGTGTTCTGTCTCCACCCTGCAGACTGGTAGCAGTTATCAGGATATCGGATCCAGCCCTCCTGTGCCCTTGCAGGTGCTGTACCCTGGGTGTGGGACCCCACTCAGCACAGCACAGACTCTGCACTGTGAGCTTGTTAAAGAAAATGAAATGAGTTGCAGGAACAACTTCATGAATCCACTTTTCAGAAGTTCAGTGAGAATAGACGAATCTCTGTGATTTAAGAGTAATCCACCCCTGCAGTGCTAAACACGAGGCTATGTGGTGCTGGGTGGCACCCTGTGGTCCCTCTGGCATTGCCCATTCCCCCAGGCCAGCTGCCCAGCCAGAGGCAGCTCCCTGCAGCCCTGTGGCTCCCTGGCATGCAAAATGCAACGTTGGGAATTGTATCTCCCCCTGAATGCTCTGGAAGAAAAGGATTGAGACTGATGGGAGAATTTTCTGCCTTCTCCCCATTCCAGCCACCTCCACCCAAGAACAAGCAGCCACAGTACAGGCCCATGGCCATGCTGTACACAGACTAATTAATCACATTGCTCAGGAAAATATATTGGCATAATTAATAACACAAGGCATCTCTATTGGCCTCTGCGGTGCAGCAAATTATGAGGCAGTAACACTTGGACATGTTGACCTGGATTTCATGTATAATCCATCAAACCATTCCTGCCTGGTCAGGTCTCGGGAGACATGAATTGTACAAAAAAGATAATTAAACAAAAGCAAGATGGACAGCATAAGTGCCCCATTAATCACTCCCAACATTGTGGGGATGGGACCCCCAATTTTACCCTTTTCTCTGCATAGTTTTTGGTATGTTATGGGCCTGGAAGGGGACCTTCTTCAGTGAGGTCCCCAGACACACTCCCAAAGGTCCCCAGACATATTCCCGAGATCCCCAGAGAAATTCCATTGACTTTCTATTTCATTACTGTTATCGTCTGGTGAGAGACTGATGTGTGTTCAGACAGAACCCTTCGAGGGGCAGGATCAGATGAGGGATGGGGATGCAGCTGGCTGTTAACTGAATGTGGATTTAGTATCCCATTAGGGAGATTGTGTTTGGCAGCAGTGAGGAAAAGGTTTGCTGAAAGAGACAAAAATATTTTCAATAGAGAAAGGGAATCCTCTGGTCAAAACAAAACAAAACTAATGAGTTTGTTTTACTCAGCTGTGAGGGCAAAGAGGCTGTGAGCGAGCTCAAGGAGCTCCTGCTGGGCCCCAAGGCTGTACCTGGGATTTGGGGCTTCCATCAAAGCTTCACCTACTGAATTAGTTCAGTCATGTCTGTCATTAGTCATCTTTGTTGAGTCCTCATTTGGATGCCATTTAAAGGGGATTAGAGGAAATCTCTGCTCTTTATTCCCCTACAATAGTGGTTAACTCTCCAGACTCATACAGCATTTTCATATTGATGGAGAGAAGCAAAATGAACTCATAACCACAACATCCAATGCTTCCACCATGGAGCAGGACTCAGAGCCAGTGTTAGGGGAGGAATTGCTGGGATGACACCTGGGGTGCTCATCTATACTCAGGGGAGATGCCAGTGCAGGGCTGAGGATGGGAGGCTCGGAGGAGCAGCAGGGCAGTTCAGCACTCTAAATGCTGTTGGGTAAGATCTGGCACACTGCGAGGGGAACCACCAGGCTCCAGGAAAAAATTTAATTCAGGATAGACCTGACTGCAGATACTCCAAAATCATCAAACTCTGTGAAATACATATAGGAAAGCCTTTGGCTGGAGATGCAATTGTTGCTTTTCCAACAAGTGGGAAGTCCTGCCGAGGAATCCTCTCCCTCAGAAGCAACTCGGCTCCCCAGAGGCCCCCGCCGGCACGCAGGGCACTGAACAAACATTTCCTAATCCAAACCAATTCAAAGCCACCTGTTGGGCTGTGCCAGCAGCTGGCAGCTCCCCGCGGCCCTCCGGGGCGGGCACACCCGCTCTTCTCACTGCCAGCACCACCCATTCCTGCCTCTCAAAGCCAGCCTGGCTCTGCCTGCACCTGAGCAACCCCAGAGCACCGACATCCCTGACCCGAGCCTGCCACATCCCTCCCGCCTCCTCCCTTCATCCAAAGCAACACCGCTGACACAAACAACCTTTTAACATTATTTACAGAAGCGCTGCCAGGAAGCGCCCTCGCCCTTCTGCCCCTAGCCACGACGCCCTCAGGGCTCGCCGGCCCCGGCTGAGTGAGCTGTGCCGGCATCCCCGGCCGCAGCGGCAATCCCTTCCTCCGGCACAGAGGAATGCGCAGCGCTGCAACAGCCCGGCGCACAGAGGGCCCCTTGTTCCGAAAGCTCATTAATCTTTAACAGAGCGTTTGGGTTAATTTGAAAGGTTACTCACCCGTCAGCGTGAAGGGATCCCGACGGGAACGCTCCTCCTGCGCGCGCCACAGCCTTCGTGGGGAGGAGAGAGGAGAAATGAAACCTCTACGGGAGCGCAGCGCACTCGCATCCTCTGCCCGGGGCTGGGGAGCGGCCGGCGGCGTGCCCGGCGCACCGGGCCCGGGAACATNGTGCCGCCGCTCCGCCCGCGCTCGCCCTCGCCATCGCCGTCCCGGCGCTGCGGCCGCTCACTGAACGAATCCTAAATCAAAACGACGCCCGTGCAGCGCTGGAGCCGCTTCCCTGGCTTGGGCACGGCTCCGGATTTGGATTTAGCATCTACTGAGCCAAGTCCTCGGTGCATTCTGTGTTAAATAACTAAGGTTAATTTGATTTGATGCACCACTTCATTACCATAAACAGCTCACAGTGTGTCAGTCCTCTAATTATGGTTCCTTACAGCCGGCATCTTGTTCATTTTCCATCAGTGCTGGAGCTTCCCTGTGATCCCCTCCCAGCCAAGCCCTCCCGCCTGAACTCCCCCCAACAGTAATTAGGTGTCATTTATTCTGCAGTTGACAGTTACACTCATTTGCAAAAACAGGGGCAAGGATATAAAATCTACTTTTCATTGCAGCCACACTTGCCTCTGGTGGCTGGGACAAAGCTGTGTGTGGAGGGGGCCGGCGGGGACAAGGGCTGCTCCGAAGGAAGGTGCTTTGGTGAGGACATGCCATGGCAGGGAGCCATAGAGAGCCCCAGCAGCGATGGGTCAGGCTCAGCAGTGCCCACAGAGAGGCAGAGGGCAAGACGTGGTGCCAGTCCCTGCCCAGGTGGGATTTCTGCCCCTGTTCCTGCTGCCAGGGAGGGGACTGCTCTGCCACCACCAGCAGCACAAGAGTAGGTGCATATCACAGCCCACACAGAGCAAATGGAAGACACAAAGCCACCATAAACACCTGTATCCACCTGGGCCCGTTTTGGGCACCAGTGCCTTTGCCAAGGTGGGCACTGCCGCCCTCCTCCTCCTCAGCTGCATCTTCCCATGGGAGTGCAGCAACCGCTGGGAGCCAGGGACAAGGATGGGCACTCCAGGCTGTCCCTGTGCTGCTGAGCAGGGAATGGGGCTGCCTGTGCTGATCTATCCTCCAAAACCATTTCGCCATTGTGTCCCATTTAGTTCCATTCTTGTGCTGGAGGTGCCATGCTGGAGATATTTACCATCTATTTTGCTTGACAAATGACTCCAGTGGTTGGAATGTTCCATATTTGCAGCTACAGAAACATAATTGTGCTGGCCCATCCCACAGCAAAGCAGTTGGTAGGACAAATCACCCAGGTCCACATATTCAGAACACACTAGCCTGCTGGAACCTGGGAAAAATCTGGAAACTGACCAACAAACAGCACAGAGGAATCTAAAAGCATCACACTGTGCCTGTGGATAGAGCTGTAGATGCCATGACTGGCCTGACACACAATAGCAAGGCTCAGGAACCCAAAAGATACAGCAGCAGCCTTGCCCTGCACCGAGTAATGCTGCTCCCACTGCCAGCACTGGAGAGTGGGACACAGTGTAGGATGAGACTATCTAGGATAGGAGAGGAACACCCAGTATAGAAGAGGAATACCTGGTAAATGGCAGGAATAGCCAGTATGCCCCAGGAACACCTAATATCTAAGCAGAACACTCAGTACACGAGAGGAACACTCAGTACACAAGAGGACTACCCTCATGGAAGCAGCACACCCAGCACACAGATGAATCCATGGGGAGAGCCCAGTCTCCTGACTGCAGGCTGGGCTGCCTCTGCTCCTGCTGCCCTGAAGAGCTGGTGGTGGCTGTAGCCACATCCCTGCTGGGTTCCTGTGAAGCTCTCCAGGCTGGTCACCCTCCACTACTCTCCTGGGCTGGGCACTGCTGAGGTTCCATCCCTCCTCACCCAGCTGAGCTCCCAACAGGATGTTCCACATGCAGGCCCTGTTCCCCACAGAGCAAACAGACATGACAGTCACACTCAAGTGATCATTTCTGGGGTTTTTAGCTGGAATATCCCTGGAGCTGAAGTGATGGTGTTTGCACAGATGGCAGCAATAGCAGGGCTCTGGGCTCTGACAAGATAAAATAGATATTGTTAAAAGCCACTTAAGCCTTTCCATGGGAGGATTGTGGACCCCTGGAGCAGAGCCCAGGGGAAGGCCCTTT
This sequence comes from Erpornis zantholeuca, assembly GCA_013400515.1. NCBI lineage: Eukaryota > Metazoa > Chordata > Aves > Passeriformes > Timaliidae > Erpornis > Erpornis zantholeuca. The sequence continues at coordinate 2,951 of VZTN01036339.1, read as the reverse complement.
ATTGCCATTGTGACCAGGTCAGTTACTCCAGAATCCAGCAAATTATTTATGAGGTGGTTGGCCTGTTAAAACATTAACACATCCATCACCTTGCTGCTGATTCTGCTCCTGCCTTCACGGCACTGTGCTGGGCTTGGGAGTTTATTGGCTGTTGATTTGCTCCAAAGCTGCATTTGGAAGAAAATCCCCATGGCCAGCTCTCACTGTGACAGAGTTACAGCAGGACCTGCCGGCTTCTCCAAAATCCCTGAGACTATTTTCCATTCTGGTTCTGGTTTTGCTCCTGTGACTTTGTTGCATTGTCTAAACAAAGGCACAAATTGGGTCTTTAATTTGCAGAGATACCTTAGAGCAATAAAAATCAAATTTAGCCATTACCATCAGAATCTCATCTTGCCCTTTAAGTGCAAGTGCTGGTGGTGGGAGCAGGGACGAGCCAGCCCAGCCTCTCCTTTGAAAGTGATAAAGCATCAAATCTGGAGGATAAATGGGCTGTTATGGCTGTGGGCACCCCGTGGTGACAATCCAGCAGGGAGAGGCAGATAGTGCTTCCTGGGAAGCAGAGGCATTTATTTCTGTCTATCAAGATGCAGAAAAGATGGAGAACATACAAGGAATGGGAATTAGTGTCTTAATCTACTGCATTTACTCTCATCCCTTTTTTCAATGCCTTTGGCTACTCATTTTCCTGCATCTGATATTTTATTATCACGTCTTTTATGACATTTCCAGATACTTATTAAATCAAAAGGGAGAGCTCTGCTTTTTTTGTGCTGATGGTTTGATGGGGATCCCGGAGACCTGGTGGAGTGGCTGGGAATGCCTGGAGAGGAGTGTCTGGACTCAGCTGTCCCCTGGCTGGTGAGGAGCCCAGAGAGGGGACCAGGTGCCCCAACCCTGCACATTTGGGTGAGAGAAGCAGGAGCAGGAAAAAAACACAGTCCAAGGAGTGCTGGCCAGACCCTGGCAGCTCACCCCACTCCTCTTGCCACAGCCCCTCTGGCTGGGAGCCCATCCATCCCTGCCCCACACCAGGTCAAAGACTGCATGAGCTGTCCCCAGAACCAGCTGCTGTCCCCTCTGTGATGGACAAGGAGCTGCTGCAGAGGGGCAAGGAAGAAGCTGCTCTCCATGTCCACTGTGGACAGGTCAGGAAGCAGCTGGTGTGGATCCCTGTGAGGGCACTCAGCTTTAGCAGAACGGGCTGTGCCAAACCTGGAATTCCATCGTGCTCCATCTTCCTAAGGCAGGAGTCAGGGTGAGGCTGCATCCCATGGGCTCCTTCCCCTGCTGTCAGCAGCCTAAAGGCACCCTGCACGTCAGCCACAGTGAAATGAACACGGCAGGGACAGCCTGCTCACCCCAACCCTGGCCCCTCCAGGTGACACTCCATGGGCTGGACGTGGGACACGGGGGCTCCACAGCAGGTGGGGGTGCCAAGCTGGCACTGAGGCTTCTGCCACATCCTCTCCCTCATACTTATCTCACTTCTACCACAGGGGAACATTCACAGGAGCAGGTTTTGATGAGACCAGAATTCCTGCCGTGAAACTATTACAGAGCCTATTAAACACAACAAAAATCCAGAAATGTGAGCAAAGTGCTGCGGGAGAGCAGAGGAGCGAGCGAGGGCCGGTGACCGGTTGGTGTGCTCAGGGACAGCCGCCTGCCAGGCAGAGACAATCTGTGTGAGCAGCAGGAAAAATTCATCCTCCAGCAGCGCCACCGCAGTCCCTCCGATAGAATTAAACAGGAGCCGGACTTGAGAGCGGCAGCAAACGTGAGAGCAGCGCAGGGCGGACGCTGGTGCCAATTAAAAGCCTGTGGAGCTCATTCCCCCAGATGGCAAATCCCGACTCCAAACACGAGCCCGTGTTTGCCGAAGCCGCCGCCGCACATTCCAGGCGCGCACAAGGCTCCCGGCCGGGACGCTGGGTGATTGGCAGCCGCATTCAGCAGCGCTCCGAAATCCCTTTCTCTGTTGTTCCAGCAAGATCCTCAGAGATGCCTCTGCAGCATATGGCTCCCTTCAGGGGCACAAAGGGCTCGCAGCGGCCTAGGAATTCCCCGAGTCTTAAATACGGGATCACGGCCGCGACAGAGCCGCACCGGAACGGCACCGGAACTCCTATCGGTGTCAGCCCCAAAGAGCTTTCGTGAATAATTAGTTCAAGGACAGAAAATATGAAGTTGTTACTGGCGGTTAAGCCTGCGGCGGGTGCGAGCGATGCTCGGGGCCGGCCACTGCCGCCGTGCCCCTGCTCCCCTGGGCGCATTCCCCTGCTCCCCGTTCCTGCGCTGACAACGGGAGAACAAAGGCCGAGCCGGCACAGGGCAGTAATTCATTCCCAGCGCGGCATGCAGCTGCCCTCTCCCAGCACGGCTGCCAGCCGCCCCAGACACGATTCACCCGGCCTCTGTTCCCATGGTCTCCAGGGAGATGGCGATGGACCTGCATCCTAATGATGGGCGGCCCGCAGCGCCCGCAGCCGGCTCCCTCCGGCCCCTTCCCGCCACCGGCGCTCCCCGCATCACGGATTCAACCTCAGTTCCCGCACAGCAGCGATCGGGGGAGAGTGGGTGACCCCATCCCAGCGGGGACATCAGCGGGGCATCCCCAGGGACATCACTGGGGAGCGGCAAGGCGTCGGGCGTGCGCTAAAACACAACCTGCATTGTCTGAGTGCTGCCGCTTCGAGACTGGCAACGCAGCATCACCGCCGAGCACCCGGCACCGACCGCCCTGGGATGCAGAGGAAGAGGAAACAGCTCCCCAAACCCACCCACGCAGGACACGCCACGGTTTGAACGCTGGCACGGAGGGAGCAAAGCAGGCGGCGGTGGAAGGCCCTGACGCCGGCCCCGAGGAGCCCTTTGTGGAGCGGCCGGAGGCTCGGACACGAGCCGGACCACCCGCCCCACCCTCACGCCTGACCCTGCCCGAGCCCCCG
>VZTN01036336.1:662-24840 GCA_013400515.1 Erpornis zantholeuca | reverse complement strand
GGGCCTCGGGGTCTGTTTGCTGCTCTGCCCTTGTTGTTTGTTTGCCTTGCTGGCCATATACCTACTAGGAAAGGACTGGTATTTCTTTTCCCATACCTTTGCCTGAAAGCCCCATAATTTCAAAGTTATAATAATTTGGAGGGAAGGGGATCACATTTTCCATTCCAAAGGAGGTTCCCGTCTCCCTTGGCAGACACCTGTCCTTTAAACTAGGATGTATGCCCCCTGAGCCTCCTTTTCCCTAAGCTAAAGAGCCCCAGCTCCTTCAGCCATCCTCACAGGACTTATGCTCCAGACCCTTCCCCATCTCTGTTGCCCTTCTCTGGTCATGCTCCAGCACCTCAAAGTCTGTCCTGTAGTGAGGGAGGGGGCCAACTCAACACAGGATTGGAGATGTGGCCTCACCAGTGTTGAATACAGGGGAACAATCCCTGCCCTGGTCCAGCTGGCCACACTATTGCTGGTATAGGCCAGGATGTCACTGGCTTTCTTGGCCAGCTGGGCACAGCTGGCCTGTCTTAAGCTGCTGTCGACCAGCACTCCCAGATCCTTTTCTCATTCCTTTTGTGTATTCACCTAGTATCTGGAGTCATGTCTTCAGATAGGCTGGATCATGCCGATAAATATTTAGAAGGTGTTTTAGCATAAATCAACTATAATTCCTTTAAAACAGAACATTAACATATGTGTCTGAGGTACTTAAACTTGCCTCGAGAAGTTTCCTTCATACCAGTTTCTACCCTTCTGTGTCAACCTCTCCAAACAGAAGAAACATACAGTGTTAATATACTGATGCTTAATTATTTGTACATAAACATTTAAATCTCACCTCATTTATTTGGGGGCTTTACAAATTGTCTTTAGGTAAAAATGCTTGGCATTAGTATCAATTACATATTTGATGCAAAGTACTTGAGACAATTCACAATTAGTGTCCTGAATGCCCACTTTTTCTGTGAGCCAAAAAACTATTTCAAAAGAGAATGGTAAGATTATTAAGTAACCTTATCCTCATTCTAAAGTTGTAATACAATTGAATTTTGTATTTTATAAAGAGCTGATAACCTTTACTAGTTAATTTAAATACTCATCCGCCAAGCAAGGCTACTAGGATTGGCATGTCATTTTAGTTGCCTTTTTAACCCTGTATCCTGTATTCATAGAAATATTCACAAATGGTTCCACTACTTGTCTCCAGTAGAAACATTTGGGCATGGCCAGAACAACACACCTTAAATCCTGTGTTCATTGTGTTTCAGGTGTTTGAAAGCAACAGTATAATTTTCCACTTTCAAACTTAAGTAACAAACAGCACAACTTTGTGACATAACATTCTTCACAGCAATTAAATATCAGGTGAGACTGTTTCAAAGTTATAGCAATCATATTTTAATTTTAGAGATCTTACACCTTTTTCATTACTTATTCAATTGAAGTGACATTTTCAAACTACTATAGTAATTCTGCTTCAGTCCTCAAGAATTTAACAAATGCCTACAAATTAAGTCATACTTTCACTACTTCCATGGGGCTTTAGAAGATGCTCAGTACAAGGATATTCTTGTTGAATAACTTAACATTTCAACCTACTACATAACTTTGCAATTTAGCAGCTATTTCATAAAGTGCAGGCTTTGGAGAAGATACACAGAATGGTGTGTCCAAGTATTTAATTTCATTATCTAAGGTGGAGCACACAATTCTTTAAAAGATACATACCACTTCTATATGATGAGGTGATATACTCAGACCAATGAATATATAATTAATTACTCGTTTCAGCTACCTACTACAAACGGGATGCATGAATAATAAAAATAGAACAATGTCATCTTCTGTCAGTACAGTTCTGATAGCTAGTGCTTCATCCCTATCACACTGTCTAATTTAAGATCGTAATTTTTCATGCAATTAAAAAAAATATACCATCCAATACCAATAAATTAAGACTTGGGAAAAAACTCCTGATATCTAAGACTTGCTGATAATAAGGCCTTTAACTGAGTTGTACTTATCACAGACTAACTACAGCAGTTCTAGAGAACATGCATGCAAACTATTCCACTGGTTTTAAAGAGAGCTGTCCATAAACTGATTACTCACTCTTTACCTCGTTTAGGATTACCAGATTGCTCTTAATGTAGCTTTGCATGAAATTAAAATCAATTAGCTGACAGATATAAAAGGAACATTTTATAAGAAAATCTCTACAATGTGCTTAGAAAGTTATCAAAAAGCACTGTGTAACTAGAGATAGGGAGAGGGGAAAAAAAGGAAGGAAAAGAACTAAAAGGAAAAAGGAGAAAGGAAAGAAGAAAAGGAACTTTACAGTGATACAAACTGAACCATTGGAGCTGTTTGTGTACGTACAGAGTAAACAAGTGTAACTGAAGCTGTCAGGTAAACAAAAAGTAGGTTTACATCTGCACTACCAGTGCAGCACATACATTACTATGTGTTAGGTATAGCACAAGTAAGTACTCTGTACAAATGTGAAATGCAACTTTTTATACTACTGTTTCTCGTAACCTTCTTAGAAATAAAGACGGAATAGGCTGTCTTGGAAATGCTTCTGCAATCATTGGAAGGTCTAAAAAGAATGGAAGTTGGGATGAGACAAAAAACCAGCAGCAGATATCACCAAACAGGCTCCTGAATTAGAAAAGTAGTATTTAAAAGCCGGTGATTTCCATGACAGCTTCGTTGAAAAAAGATGCACCTGTGGAGCTTTTTGTGCAGCTTTAGAAGTGATCATCACTGTATGGGGAAGCATTTGCAATCTATCCTCTGTCAGAGATGTGCAGCTGTGCTTACTAAGGTGCATGAGAATCTCATGGTGTTACATATTACTACCTTATTATGGAAACACGATAATACACACATAATTTAAATCTTTTTCATATTGAAAGACATGCATGCAAAAGGGGCAACAGTGAGAAATTTCCAATTTAGAATCTGCTTTTCTTGAATGTTTGCTTTTGTGACCCTGTTCCTGCAATTACATACTGTGTCCAGAACAGAAAATCTACAATAAATTAAGAAAGGTTACTACGGAAAAGTACCCATATTATGCAATATTTGCATTGTCTAGCATCCTTGCACTTTACTAAAGGTAGTTACCTTTACTCTCTCTGATTCAGATAGAAGAGCACAATGAAGTATGTACTCACTCTGCCTTTTGTTCTCTCATTGGGAAAACAAAATATCTTGCTTTTAACAAAAATGTATTCTGCACAGCTATAAAGACTAAGGCATAGTTTGTATAGAAGAAGACATAACAAACTTAAAAACAATAAGGAAGCATTGCTCAGAATCCATTTTCAGAGCTGAAAATATGCACATTTTCAGTTAATTTCTCTTCTTTTCCCCAGTTTCCTCCTAATAAAATTACTATTTTGAAATATATAAGTATTTAAACCTACATGAACAAAATAGCTTCTATACTAAAGTATTCCAAATAGCAGTTTCTTTTAAATTGTGAATGATTAAAAAATCACTCTTAATTCTAAAGCTGAAATATGAAAAAATCTGATACTGACGAAGTAGCAGCATAAAAATCTTGTCTTTTTTTCCTCTCATTTTTAATTTCTATTTGTCTTGCTTAAATTAAGCAGGGGAAAGGGGGATCTGATAGAGTGATATCAATTTTCAAGTACAGAATTTGTGTTTTTCCATGGTCATATACCTGTCAGTTATTTAGCATTATACCTGCAAAATTAAAAGTTCACATCATCTCTGAAGTACCACATCCAACAGTTCATATGAAAATTATTTCTCTTTCAGCTGTTGACTGCAATAGTTTTGAAGCATTTTGTTCTCCACACATTGAGAGCAGCCTAGCTTCTTGTTCTCAGTTGCAAAAAATGAAAACAAGAAACAGGATTATTTTAGACTCTAACCTGAAATGCTGCAGCCTCTGGCCTGCCCTTCAGCCCTTCCTCTGAAAAGGTCTCCAGGTGCAGTTTGGGTAGCTCCAGGGTGAAGTCATTCGTGGCTGCTGCAGTACACGGCAGCAAGGCCTGATCTCTGACCTAAAGGGAAAAAAACAGCATCAATGGTAATTCCCCTTCAGACACATTAACTGGGATGAACTGGGTCCCCTTGAGCCCACTGAGTGGACTTGCATTGATCGCTGGACCTGAAATCCATGAATAAATTTAGGACTAATTGATTTTTCGTTGCAAATAAATCTCTAATTCAGAGTGCTGGGAGAGAATGTTAAGAAGAAAAAGCATCTTCCCCTGGCCTGAAATGAGAAGAAAAGACACTAAAGCCTCTGTAGCCCAGCTGGCATATACATTTCACAGATCTGTCGCCTGTAAAAACCTCGTAAGAAAAGAAACAGCAATTGTCCTTCTAACTGAAACAAACAGAAGCCGTGAAATTAAAAAGTTCATGTGATCACATCAATGAGGAGCTGGCATGTGGGTTCTGTCTACTATGGTATCGGTCCTCCAGAATAAGGCTCATTTGGAAACAACTCAGTTAAAACTCAGAATAATAAGAATAATCCACAAACAAAGCAAAATGAACTAACCTGTAGCTTTCCAATTACTAAGGGGGGCAGAGGGGGAGGAAGAAAGAAATGTTACTAGATGGCTTTTTGCGGGCTCGGTGTCACTAGGTGGAAGGGAAGGAGTTTAGCGCAGTTTCCGAGGGTGCGGCTGGGAGCGGGCGGGCCGGGCTGCGCACNGGGAGCGCCCGGCCGCTCCTGGAAGGGCGGGCATGGCGCGCGTCTGCCAGCGCGGACAGGCCACCGCACGCATGTAACGCGCACCTTCCACTCGCACACCGCTTATGTTCGCACGCCGTGTGATCCCGCACACCCACTTTTCTCTCTATTTAATACAAAAATTACAATGTCTGCCTCCAGGAGATCCCAGTAGTCAGATTATATTCTAATACAGATGGAGAGACACACATACAAATATATGTTAGTACAAATGAATAGATTAAATCCATTCATTTGGCATACACTGCAGCCGTTGAATAGCAATAGTGAGTATTGCAAAAAAAATTACTGTTTTAATGACCTAATACACAGTCTAATACTAAAACATATACTGAATATATACCAAAACATATACTGGATATATATTAAATACATATAAATCGATAGATACAGCATTTACTAAGTATTATTTTAATAAATTTCAGTTTTTGTTAGAAGCTGCCTTGCCCACAAGAATGCACCTAACATGAATTAAAACATAAATCTATTTATTTTAAATCCCAGATTACTTTTCTGTAACCACTTACAAAATTAGATTCTTGTAAAATGTTGATTATGAATGAACATATTTCAAATAATAGCAGAGCCTTTGAAATCTGCTCTGATTGAAAGAAGCATGTGCAAATCTACTGATACAAAGAAGAAAAGATTTTATTTTATTCGTTCCTCTGTTCTGTGAGAATAGGGAGCCCTACATTTCCCAAGTTGACCTAAAGAATTCCTGTCAATACCTGTGGCTGCCAAACATATGCACTATGATGCAATTTTTATAACAGGAAAGGTCCTCTACACGTTTTTTGCACAGATAGTGCACTAGGTTCAGGATATACAGTCCTGTGGAACAAACATGCTCTCTAGAGTGTTCTGTCAGCATGTGTAATTCTGGTCAGATGTTAACCTTGCTGAATATAACAAAATACATGGCTTTAAATACATATACACACACACACACACGCACTCACACACACACTCATGCACACACTTGATTTACATTTTTATTGCTTATATATACACCAAATTTTCAGTGTCTTTGCTGCCAGTATGCACACAGATAAAAGAAAACATTAATGTGGATTAAGGTACTAAGAATTTATCAACATCAAACCACCAGTGTTTTGCCTTCTACCCTTCTGAACCGTAGTCAATAGATCTAAATATTTTACTGCACCCTGGCCAATTCATTGTTTGATGTTTAAAAACTCAAACAGAATCAAAGAAAATTTATTAAATTTCAGCCCCCAAATGAGATACTATTAGCTTTGAAAGTCAAGTTTAACTGCGATATTGATGATTCTCTTTTTTCTGTGACAAAATTCACAAGGGAAATCCCTATGTCAAAGTACAAAAGCAGATTGCTAATACTAGGGGGAAAAAAACAATGTATAAGCAATGTAGGTATAATATATACACAATACAGACAGTAGAAGTCCTTTTAACCCTATTAGTTTCCAACTCTCTATTTCAGTATTGGGGTCTGACACTCACTGAACAATAAAATATAAACCACATTTTTTAAATGGCTGCATTGTGGTAAATAAATGCCATTAATACTACCGCACCAGAAAAGTATGTATTAGCTTCTTAAAAGAGTGTGATTTTTGATATGAGGATTCACAATTAAAAAAACAAACCCAACATTTTTTTTTGTGTTTGTAAATACTTAGATTGTAGAGAGTACATCCCATTATCAGTATGCATACTGAAAAACTGAAAATTAAGGCAGACTTTTCCTTTGAAAAATACTCATGAGGGTTCAGGAAAAATTGTAAGAACAAAAGACTGGGTGTATACTGTACAAATATCACTATATTGTTTCACTAGAAGTGAAAACATTCCAAGTTGCCTACCTATTCAAGGACTGGAAAGGTGTAATGGCCATGCCTACATGCAGTCATGTTGGAGAGACCAGATCAGCATGAAATCTTAGTAAAGAACTAATTTAATAACTTCCATCTCTTGGCTTTTTGAGATCCAGAAACAAAATGACAGGAGTTGGGAAACTGTATTTATTTACTCATTCTCTAATGCAGTAAAAACAATACACACACACAAACTTACAACACAAAACCACAAGGCAAAGATAAAATGGGTAATTTCATTTATTTTTGAAAAGAGGGTTTCCTTGGAAGCTCAACAGGCAGAAATCCTATGCAGTTAGGCTTTAAAATGCGATTTTTCAGAGCTTTTTTGAATTAATGACTTCTTTTTTCTCCATATGAATTCTAAAGCAAGACCGTATAGTCTGAAAGGTTTCCCTAGGCTAGAGAACTTAATGTTAAAATCTAAAACACCTAATCACCTAATCAGGCTTATTGCAATAATTAAAAATGTCTAAAACCAGTTTCACTTCTCTGTACTCTAAAATTAGTATGGAGAAAAATTATATAAATTTATATTTATCCAGTGCTAGTGAAGGTTTTGGCCATTTCTGATTTTGGTAAACGTAATTTTAGCTGAGACCATGAAAAGTTGCAACAGTAATTTTGGACAGAGTATAATTAAGTACTATGACAGCATGTTTCTAAATATGATCATTAGATTTTTGATTTTAGACATATATAAATATTATCTGAAAACACACCAAATCACAAATGGATCCACACAACTCTACTACAATACTCACAGCATTTTAAAATAAAGGAGAAGAGTGACTTATGACAGTGTTTAACTTTTTAATTAATTAAGAGAGCAACAAAGAAGACAACACTATAGCCACTCAATTTAAAATCAATAAAGTACTCATTAATTCAGATCAAAGCTGAAACTGAATAATAAACTGAAGTTACATTATTGACTGAAGCAAGGTGTAGAATTTGATGGGCTAATTCTACATGTCCAAAAATGAACTTTAAAATTTTCTGCTGTAGTTTTGTCTACAGTCCACTGCAGTGCTCACTTCAGTTCTTCTATGCTCCGTTTGATGTGGCATGTCCAGTTATGCCAATAGAGATATGGTACTAAATGCTAGCAAGTTGTAAGTGGTAGAAGGTTGTGCTCAGCCCTTCCTAATGTCTCTTCCCAGTTGCTGACTGGTACAACAAACCTGAGATGTTAGTTTCTATTTTGTTCCTAATTCAACACTTCCATGGTGAAAAGAAAATAAAATTATTTATGGATATAAACTTCACAATGTAAGCTATATATGAGAACATTTTTATAAGCTCACAGTTCATCAACTCTACATAAAAAAACCCTCCTTTTTTTGGGCTCATTTTACTTTCATTTCCTACTACCTTTTTAATAGCGTATCATCTGCAATTTAAAGATCAGAGTAAGACCTATGATTTGGTGACAAGCAAATGGGAAACATTTTAACCTGTTTGTCTTTGAGATGTTTAACCTGTTTGGCTTTGAGATCCATACTGCTGATGTAACAGAAGCTGCAAATACAAAAATAATTCTAAAAGTGTGCAAGCAAAATGGTTTCTACCACACTGCTATGTGTTCTGCATGCGACATGTAATAGGCAAAGATGAGTTTACAGCTTTTTGAAGAAGAAGAAAGCAGTTTGAATGCAAACCACATCTTAGTCTTAACCGGTCTTCCAAGAACGTGGGTGATTTAGCTGCATAGTGTCCATGCCTCCATGGCAGCATGTAGGGTGGGGGCCATATTGCACAAGTTAAGAACACGCACATCTGCCAGACACGGTCCTTTGCCATGGGAAACATTTTAACAGAAGGTACATAGTAACTGATTTGAATGAGCAAGTCTTTGTTATAGTGTTATACAAAAGATCACAGAACTAAGAAGAATAACAAAAAATTATATACCTTGTTGGGTAGAACTAAACCTTCATTAACACTTCCTATTTTTTCATGTTTCATAAGAATTGTTAATGCTTTCTTTCTCTATATTAAAAATACAAGTGAATATACAGGAAGAAAGTTGCACCAACAATAATACTGCATAGTCTTGATGACAGTAGTTCTTCAAGTAAGTTGCAGATAATGATTATTTTCCTCATGATACATTCATACACCATGGACTCTCTAGAAAACATGATCAACCTAAGTGTTATCCATTTAAGGGAATACAGACCCCAAATTATTTCCTTCAGGATTTGGCACAAGTAATACCCAAAGAATATCCCACAGCCCCCTGTCAGATCAAACTGTCCATCTGTTAATACTGGTTGCTCTCAACACCAGAGTCTGAGTCTGCTCTGAAAGTAAGGGAATACAAAAAGTGTATTTTCATCTTATTCAGTGAGGGCATATTAATTTCAGATACAATACTTTCCATCAGGATGTTTCAGTGGTCACTCCAGAAGTAAAGAAACTGCATGTGATAAGACTGCATATCTTAAACTAAAGGCACTTTAAACCAAACACCTAAAAACTGGAAAACTATAGACACAATTAGAGAGAAAATGAGGCAAGGAATGATATTTGGGACTGAATTAGTCAATTGAACTGCAAAAACATTCCATCAAACCTTTTTTTTTCCCCAAGAAGGATAAAAACCAAACTACACCAAATCAGAACATATTTTGCTTAGACAAGCGTATCTTATAGGAGAGAAAGGGAAAAGAGATACATGGAACAGTTGAATGGATACTTGTTATATGGCCATCACAGTTAGGTTTGAGTAGTCATTAAAAGCCATCAGATCATTGCACGCTCATTCATCAAAAGAAGAAATACATCCTAAAATCCAAGGGTCTGATTTCAGTTGATAGTGGAGGTTTAAATAGCATTTTGACATACCTTACTGCAGGTAGCCATACATTATTGCAATTAGTTATACCAAATATTTACCTCAATAGAATAACTACTGAAAATTTCTGTATTAGCATACAGATTCAGTGACTACCCTTTCTGATTACTGCCATACAAATCTGTATTTAATTACAAAACAAGCCATTTCACAGGTGGTTTCTAAGAGAACATTAATTACTGCATAACAGTATTTGTGTAAGGAGACATATCTCATAAAACTGATGTTTTGGGTGTGCTTGGCTTTTTTTTTTTTGGCTTTTTTTTTTCCCCTTCAAGACTAGTCAGGATTATGGAAATTAATTTTCAGAGCAAAGTACTGTCCCAGACTTACCTCTAAGATTAACTCAAGCTTTTTCATATTACTTCATACACACACTACATGGTCTGTTGAATAAGATACTAATTTGATACAGAGTTGGGTTTTTTGCAAATGTTGACCACGGCACCTAAGCTTCTCTGTAGTTGCAAGATGTGCACTCTAATATATCCCCTATGAAAAGATTTCAGTAACCTTGGGCTGAAAATGAACCTATGTCTGGAGAAAATAACAGTTAATGTATTCAAAAATTCCACAATTCTCCAAACAAGGATTTCTCCTTACTGAAAACTATGCACAAGTATTCAGCCTTTAAAAAAAACCAACAAAAAAACAAAAAAACCACCCCAACTCAACCAACAAAAGCAAAACAACCCCCCCCCAAGTAAAAACAAAAAACACCCTAAAATCAACGAAGAAAACCAAAAGACAAAGACAAATACATCCTGAAATTAGTTATTTTGATATGTCAAAACTGAAAACAGTTAAACACATGGATATGACATTCGGCAATGTCTTACCGTTACTTTGTGAAGGTTTTTAAATCCCTCTTGAGCTGGAGTACCATTTTTAGCTTGGCTAGGTCAGAATGACACTGAACAATATGAGTGATGACACACTAGACAGCTATATGGACAGAGTTGTCATCAGCAAGCCAGCTGTGCTAACACCTGTATGTCCTGCACAACTGATCTTTAGGAACACGGATCAAGAAAGTCAGATTACTAGGAGGGGAAACAAAAGTCATTCATCAAACACTGAAATTAAGAAACACTCATTTTAGATGGAGGAGGAGAAAAAGTAATATTTTTACTGCATTTTTTTCTTACCATGGGGAAATAATAGCTGGTTTCCTACTATAAATTTCTTACAGGAGTTATTTAGAATTTTAACAACTTAATCGGGCTTTGTGATTGTTTTGCATGTACACAAACTGACTGTTTCAATAGGCTTGTGATAGGGCCAGTTGAGAACAACACAGGACCACGGTGATGCACAGACTTGGAGCACACACACAGGTAGGCTTCACCCTTAATATGAATGTGTCTAACACACAAAAAAAACCATCTTGGGAGTCTCATTAGGCTAGGCCAAAAAAACTGAGATCTCTAAAACATGGGCTTTTAAATCATTATTGAAAAAATGAAATAATATGATGGACTATAGATCCCAATTAACTGAGAGAAATGTGGCTAAACACCATACCTAAATGTGTCAGGTTATATCTACTGGAGTCTGACTGAGGCAGCTAACTTAAGACTCATAACTGTTCTCTTCTTCCAGGACCTGATCAATTTGTGGTCTCCTTGCTGCAACTAACAATTATTGCCACTTATACTGAGTGTTTTAACTGATGTAGTCACTTGTATATGGACTTAAACCTATTGTATATTAATTCCTTGCAGGCCATAAAACTGTCATCATAAGGAAATGCATTTGTTTGCGATGGACCACATCAGAAACAACAATCTACTGCTACAAACTTCTCACGTATTCAATGGCCTCACCCCATCTCCAGCTGCTTTGTGCTGTTATAAAAACCCAAACCATTAAATTAAAGATAATTCTGTCTTTATATTTTTTACAAATATATAATAGGATGGATGATACAGTGTTCATAATTTTTTTCAATTGATGGAACCATGGGACCCAGATCTCATAGTTTAGGGGCATTTCAGAGGAGACAACAGGGATGGGAGTAAGGCAATGAAAGCCAGCAGTGGAAGAATTTCAAGGCATGACTGCTGACAGGTCTGCATGGAAGTTGTTCTGCTAGCTAGCATATGAACCTTTCAATCAGCAGAAATGAAGTGCACTACAGAAGTGGACGAAGAACAATTTTTCTGACCAAATGCCAGAAGGAAAGGAGCACACTGGATTAGCTGCTTTGATCCCTACCTGTCCCATAGTGTCAGAATGAGTAGGTTGCTAACTGGTATTGGGAAAAACAGTGTGTATCTTGTATTTTATTAGCCTTCTAAAACAGCCAAATCCTAAGCAGCCAGGACAGGCTGAAAACAATGATAGACTAAGCTTGTCAAGATTTGAATAGTAAAGAGTATAAGGAGAAACTAACTATTTCTGTGAAGGCTGGATCACTGGAATGACTTTGCATGGTGGTGTGTAGGAGAGGCTAAATGTAGAGAACAGGGATTTAGGCAGGCTGAAAAGAAGGCAGTTATAGCAGAGTACTAAGGGAAGCCTCTGTGATGACAGATGAGTGCAGGACAAAGTTGGTTCCAGATACCTCTGGTTCCAGACCCACCACAGGACATAGCTAAGCCCCACAGCCCTTCTGGTAGCCCCTCTGTGAAAATGAATTTAAGAACGGGAAAAACCCACCACACAGGGAGAGAAGGAAGGAAGAAAAAGACTGAACATCAAAGTCAGAGAAGTGGAGAAGAAATGCATGAGGCACTGGATTAGGTATTTCCCCATAGCCCAGAGAGAGGACTATGCTGGAGCACATCTCCACACCATATTCCATGAAGGATCCTATGCAAGAGCAGGTGGATAGTTCCTGAAGGAATTGAAGTCTATTGAGAGTCCATGCTGAAGCAGATATTCTTGAAGGATGGCAGCCCACATGGAGACCCCACAGTGATGCAAGAAACAGCATGAGGAGGTAGGAGCAGCACAGAGCAGTTAACTGTGGACGGACTTTAAGCCACCATGCCTCGCGGCATGAGGAGTCACAAAGGAAGCTGAGATTAAGACAGTGTAATGTTTCTAACTATCCAAATCTACTTCAAAAAATAAATTAAAATAATTTCCTCAAGTCAACTCTTTTACCTGTTATAATAACTATTATGCAGTGTCTCTGTCTAGATCTCAACACATGACTTTTCTCATCCTGTTTTGTCCCCCTGTCCTGTTGGAGGGGAGTGAGAGAGCATCTGGGTGAGCATCTGGCTGCTGGCCAAGGCTAACCCACTACAAGCACTCAAACTGAGGAGCAATACAAGGGGAAGGCTGAAGATTTTAGCAGATATACCGTAAAATGATTTCTTCCTCTGATGGGATTACAGCATCATAGAATCACAGAATATTCTGAGTTGGAAGAGACCCACAAAGATCATCAAATCCACTCTTAAATGAATGGCCCATACAGGGATTGAACCCACAACCATTACCATAACTAATACATGATTAACTACACAGGTTAGTAGAAAACGAATAGATCTAATGTCTCTTACACTGTTTTTACAACTAGAATATTAAGAAGAAGAAATTAATAATGGAATATAGTTTATCAGCAAGCATAACAAGGGTCTACTTATAACAAAAATAAGCTCAACTTTTTTGGGGGGAAAGTGTTTCAAGAAATAACTTATTTTTCATACATAAAAAGGATTTCCCATGGGTTTTAAAATAAGACATGTTCTTAAATTATTTTTCTTTTAATAAGAAGACTTTTTAAGAAAACTCTTTATGTTTTAACTTCAAGGAGATGGAATTTCCTTTCAGAACTCTTTCAGTAAAATTTTAGTTATTTCTGCTGCTGTCATTTTGCTATTACCTTTTGGTCATCTTCAGTACTTTGAGAATAAAGCTGAACCAAACCATAATCCTCTTGAGGTCTCAATTTGCCTTTGGTGATATTCTGGTTTGGTTTTTTTAATTTGTTGAAACATCCACTTTGCATTTAGGTATTTGTCCATAGTATTTAGAGGGTATAAGATGAAGGAAATCTCTTATTTATCAGGAACTAACATGGGGTTTGTCCCTGGGGAGGTGTGGAGTGGAGTACAGTCACCATGTTAATCAGGAAGCGTCCCTGGCCAGGGATCACTTTGGAGGTGCATCTTGGCACCAGCAGGCTGACCTTTCCCACACCCTGGCCGAGGAAGAGGCCCTGAGCACACACTCCCACCCAGCTAGGATCCCTCATGTGTTGGTTGCCAGGAACAAAGGACAGGGGGACTCCTTGCATGGGGTTCCAAAACAGCCTTACTGCTCAAAGCAACCCAGAGGCAAAGAGGGCAATGCTCGCTAGGGTACAGCTTATAAAGGGTCATGGTCCAATAACCTGAGGGCACAGGGGAGGAGAGAAGGCGGGGAGAAGGCAGGGAGTATATCTGCCACCTATGGGGAGAAGGCAGGGCAGAGTGGGGGACCTGGTCAGCTAGACGCAGCTGCACTGGCGAATGGGAGAGGTAGTTTTCCTTTATTCCCTGGAGTTCCCCTCAACCCCAGGGGTTTCTCAAACCCACCATTTGGAGGTCTTAGAGCCCCCCATGTCCATTAGCATTCACCACAAGGAACTTTTGTGGAAATAATGCAGCTCTAGGAGTAGGATAAAGATTGCTAACATAACAAGACCCAGTATAAGACAAAAAATAACCTTTGACAGAACATCTTGTAATTGATGAAGGACACAGAACTAGTTGCTAAAAATATTTTTATTCTTAGCATATCCAGTGCTCAAGTTCTTCAACAGTTATGCTTCATAAATATTCATAAAGATTAAAAAGGTAGCTCTATAACAGTCTTGAAAGAATCATTCTGGGCACAAACATGCCCAAGCACTTTTTGGCAAAGTCAAATGTATGATACTAGATGTTCCATCCAGTCACAGTGCGGGGCAGAAAGTGGTGTAAATGATCCCCACTCTAGTAGTATATTAGAAGCATGCACAGAGATTGTCTCCCTCGGCTCTGATTTCTCTTGCTTTGTTTGCTCAATGTTACAGCCTGGTATACCCAAAGGCAGATGATCTAGTACCTACATTGCTGACTTCTGGAATTCTTGTAGGGATAGAGTACAGAGAGGAATGAGGCCACTTTAATGGACCAGAGTATACTATCTTATCCTGAGTCTAGCTAAGATTAGTAAGGATGTCTGTAAAATCCCTCTGAGATCTATAGGTAAAAATTTAGCATTATGCATTAGTAATACAGATCTTGAAGTGATGCAGTGGAATTTCGTGGATATTTGCTCATGAATACATCAACACAGAAATATCAAAACCTTCAATTTCAAACTCCCATAAGTACAACTGCAGTTAATAGTAGTACTTGTCCAACTTCAGATTAATCTGAACTTTACCCATTTCCTTTTCATTTCTTTTCTTAAAACAAAAGTAATTCCCAGAATTTCTAGTGAAGTAAGATAGCCTTACAGTTCCTTTACTAGTACTTAATCTGCCTCTTCATGTTCTGATTGTTCACTGTGTGAGAAACCCTTTAAGAATAATAGTGAAAACTTGATAGTTTACACATAAGCCATTTCCACTAATGCTAGGTAATTAGTTAGCATTATGATGTAGGGTTTACATTTCAGATACTTCCCAAACAAAATCAATAATTTCCCTTTGTTATTCTAGGAGAAATGGTACATCAAATTATGAATGATTTACAATCAATTTTTTTTTAGTTCCTGCTGAAAGGAGCATACCAACGTTTCTAATTCTTATGTTTTCCTCATTCTTTAGGTTGACAAATCAGAAAGGATGAATTATTTTGCTCTCACTACTGTGCTGTGTGGGCCTAACAACTATGTACACCTAGAATTAAGAAGCAATAGAGTAACTAAAATTTTCAAAAAATAGATGGCTGTTTCTCAATCAAGTCACTGAATCAGGTTAATCAGTACTAAGCACATGATCTTCTCTATAGCCTTTCCTCAAACACTTCAACCCTTGTGCATGTAATGGCATTGCTTTCAAAACCAAATGTAACATCGCAATCCAGAACAACAAATTCGGAATGCCAAGGACATTACACATACCTCTTACTGCAAAAACACAACACATTCTGCATGACTGAATTTTTAAGCTTAAAAAAAGCCAGTATGAAAAAAGTGGGGGCAAAAAGCAAGACAGTCTCTACCGGCACAGTTTGATGCAGCTAAAACACACAGTTTTAGGTTCTGTAATTTTCTTGAATATTAAAGGAAAGAAAGACTTGAAAAAAAATATCTGAAAATTAAATTAGTTTTAGTGAACACAGAAACTAAAATGAAGAATAGATTCCCATGTTGCTGTGAATTCAAGATGTGATAAGGGAAATTAACACTCCAAGGTAATAAAAACACTTATTTTGCTCTTTGTTGCTCTAGACTAAAAACTGTTATACAACAACAACAACTAGAGCTACAGTTAAAAGCAGTCCTTTCACCTAAATGATTAATATATAAAGCTTTGCTGGACTTTCAAATGGTGCTATACCAGGGCAAAATAGTGCAAGTTAAAGAGACTACTTAAGATTATTACTCAATTTAAAAAATGTAAAAAAAAAAATCATGAAAGTTTCTGACTGCAGGTTATAACTTACTGTATTTTCCTTATTTTTTTATCAGGTATCAAAGAACAAAGTAGCATGCACAAAGCCATATGTTTTACAGTCACCATGTATGTGACATCACCAAATGATCTCTGACTTACACAGCACAGATTTATCTCCACAGAAATGGTCAGCTGTTTAGATATTCAATAGTCTTCACTTGGTAAGCAGAAATTGTGCTCTCAGTGATTAAGGGAAGGAAAGTGGATTTTGTAGTAAGTTTTATAATAAAAATAAGAAGTTTGTGTACTATAAAATTGTATTTTATTTCACTAAAAATGAATAGTTTTTTAGGATAAAAGAAGTTGAAAGTGGAAACAAACTCTAAGGAAAGGAAGCCACTTTACAATTTCTACTCCTCTCCTTCCCTGACCAAAAGCAGTTGTAAAACTTTGGTATGTTTAGAAATATAAATCAGAGCAATCACTTTAAATTCTTACCTTATGAAGAGTGTCTTCCACAGCTTTCATATGACTAATGATCAATTCTTTGTCTCTATTACAAGAGAAAAAATAGAGACAGATCATAGAACTGAAACTCAACTGATTCAGAAATTAATTTTCTGCTACTTTTTAACTATCATGTCTTTTCAAATAATTCTTGGTAATTCAAAGTATTACATTTTTGTCTCTCCTTTTTTTATCTCCAATGCAAAACTTAAAAAATAGTTCATGTACCACTATTTGGTATGTTTTTCTATGAAATTTGCTTTAGTTGTGGACTACCAATTAAACTAGCTGTAATCATGGGCATATTAATAAACAACTACTGTGTTCTTGGAGTTTTAGACATAAAGGGCATGTTCAATGGAGTCTTCAGGAAGAGCATACATTCTCATATATATATTTCCAAAAGAAGTCCAGCCAAGGATCCTATCCTTACAGTAGAGAGGTCTGGAGAATGAAACAATTCTCTAATGCCCTTTTGCAGATTAGGGCTTCAGTAACAAAGCCAGCTCTGCTGTCATCAAAAACCTTGGCCTCAACTCATGACTGACAGAGATAGAATTGAAGTTGCATAATACCATATGACTAAGGAGAAAGAGAGCATGACCAACAAAACACCATAGGAAGTCAAATGGAATCCATGCCAGAAAAGCCAATACACCTTAATATTCTAGGACGGTCTTTTATTTTGCCAGCTCTGTGTATATTTGGTTTGAGCTTTTACAATACCTAAACCAGAACTCAGAGAATCAGTATGATTTAGGTTGGAAAAGACTGTTAAGATCACTGAGTCCCACCATTATCCCAGCACTGCCAAGCCCACCATCAAACTGTGTCTCCAGGGGCCACATCTACACATCTTTTAAATAACTCCAGACTCCACGACTTCCCTGGGCAGCCTTTTCCAATGCTTGATGACCCATTCAGGGAAGAATTTTTTCCTAATATCTAATATAAACCTCTCCTGGCACAACCTGAGGCCATTTCCTCTTGTCCTATCACTTGTTACTTGGGAGAACAGACCAAGCCTTACTCCAATACAACCTCCTTTCAGGTAGCTATAGAGAGCAATAACGTCTTCTTTCAGCCTCTTTTTCTCCAGTCAAAACCACAGCATTCTTCCCCACTGAATGACTGCTGCTTTCTCTTTTCATGATCCATATTATCTTAACAGAAAATTAAGGAAGGTGGACAAAGAATAGAATTGGCTTTTACACTCCTAATAAAGCCACAGACTGTTCATTTTTTCAGGATCCTGCCTTTCTTTGGACTAGATTGACTGGGTACTTAGTTGCTGGCTGGAGTTAAACCACAACACAGAGAAATTACCAAAAGCCTACTGAATTTTTGTCAGGTTCACTGTTTCAGACACTTTTATTAATATTGGTTCTTACTCAGGATGAAAATGGAAAGAACTGCTGGCCACCACTAAAAGAAAATCAGGACAGCCATTCTCAGAACAAGCTAGACATATTTTAAAGCTCAACAAAAATTTAGGAAAGAAATTGAAAGACAACCATGCATTGCTTACAATCACCTAGGTCATGGAATAGATATAAAATAAGATTTTCCAGATATGACCAAAGTCTATTTACCTACTTTGCTTACATGTTCCAAAGGCAAAAAAGACACTTGCACTTGTTATGAAGAGTTGGTAGAACAATGACTGGTTTGGGAATTTGCACAATAGGAAAATCTTTTCTAAATATAAGAATGGCCATAGGGAATGAACCTTACTGGAGTGCATAATACAGGTTGGAGCAGGGTGAAAAGGGGAAGACTTTTGAGAACAAATCCTTCTTTGGGTCATAATCTGCTTTGATACACTTATACCAAATAATATTTGTCATTTTAATTAGCTTGTTAAACATATCACTGATAACTATATTAATTACATTATTTTGCTGGTGCATAAGCCCCTTAAAGCTTCTAAGCTATTGTTCTTCAGAGGTCAAATGTACCCCAGGTATAATCAGAAATTTTAGTTTTAAATTGAACTTTTTTTAAATCTTGGCCATGAACCAATAATATTCAAAGTGCATACTACTGTAACACAAATAGATAACAAAGTCTGAAAGGATTTATAATTTATCTGACTATATAACTCTAAGAGGTTAGTAATAATCTCATTCAAGTCAATGGAACAGGTTTTGACTACCAATATTTTGAAAAATGGTCCCTGAACATTTCCTTCCATTCTTCAAGTTATAGTATAAAAAGGCACGGGGTTTCCATCTAAATCCAAAACTTTCCGAAATCAGCAGAAATATCCATACTATTCCAAAGATAAGACTAGGTCCAAAATGGGTTTCAGCCCCTTTAGAACAAACATTCATTATTTAAGTAGACAGAATGTGAAGGATCTACCAAAGAGATGTTTTCATGTCAGTAAGATAATTGACAGACAAAATGCTTATGCTATTTCAGGACCAAGAATTTGTAGAACTATTATGGGATAACTACAGAAAACGTAACATGTAGTATCTTGAACTAACAGTTTTCTTTTTCGAAGACTATCACTGAATTTCAAAGAGAGGCAGATGTACTTTTGTTTTCTAGCATTACATTAGCCAAGGCTAAAACCCTGTGCATGAAAGTAAGAATTGATCTTTTGTCTGTTTTAAGTGATCTCCCCAAGGTCCCAGTGCTCACTTCGCTGCCGTGCAGAGGGCACTCTCTGCATCACGGATGCTCGCGCTCAGCCGACGCTTGTCCTGCTCCAGCTGGGTAAGAAGTCTATTTTGCTGACGCAGAAATCGATCTCTTCTTCTCAGCTCCATCGTTGCCTCAGAGAGACTCTGCAAGCAGACAGAAAGCAGAGTTACTTGTCAGCCCAAATAATTAACTTCAGTTTATGCCATAGGCTATTAAACAAGGTGGAAAACAGACTGACTGTGAAGTACATTTGGACCATTGCATACTAAGGTTTTATGAATTCTGTAGCAAAAACATTACTGACTCAGAACCCCCAGGTTTTAGTATACTGACTGAGTACAAGTATAAAGTAAAATAATTTTTGGATCAAGCAGGGACATTTACTATGGTACAAGTACTATATTTACAAATACCAAATCTAAACGTGAAGGAAATAATCAAGAGTACAGCTTTAAAGAACACAAAATACTGTCAAAACTTAATTTAAAATAAACATTAAAGAAAGGAATTCAGAGAGAAAGGGAATAAACAAAGAAGCATTTATTAAAATATTCTGCACTGTTCAGAAATTTCAGTAAAAGAAATAATCTCATATTCTCTGTTGGTGCATCAAGCACTATTTTGCTGTACTTCCTGCTAAGAATAGATCACTATTTTATGGTGCTTTCACTATTTTAACATTAGTTTTCCAATATGCTAAGTAGTATGTGTACTTTTTCAACACTTCTGTCTTGCTTAGAATTAATACAACATGCTTTAATCAATTCAGATTAATCCAACAGATGAAAAATAGCACACAGGACTAATTAATACAGAACCTGGCTGGTCGCTTCTCCTTTCTGCTGGGATAAATCAATACATTTACAGACTGGAGTATTAATAATTTGATTTCATAAATTGTTAAATGTTACATTTTACTTACAGCTGTTAATTGCCATTTTAGAAAAAAATTATAGTAGGTGGTTAGAAACATTATTTTACAAATAGAATATTTCCTGATATATTCTAAAACAATACAGAAGAGAAGGCTGCATAGATACAAGACTGAGCTCTTGCACACTTTTTTTTCAAAATTTGTAGGTATGTTTTTTGCTTAAATTCTAAGAACGAACTGCATAATTTGTACTCAGGAGTATTTGTCCTGGACTGTGGAACATGGAGACCTACTATGCTGTGGATGACTAGGAAGAACTGTATATACAAAACACCGATAAAAATTTGAAGGGCACTGAAAACTCAACTAATCTGAAGAAGTTTCAGACATATCTAGGGGTCAGAGGCACTTCAAAAAGCATTATGATAGAGAAAAATTCTATAAAATAGCAATGTACAGCATAGGACTGATAGTCCTGCAAAAAACCCAGTAATATGTTGACTGGCATAAATTTTCTTCTAACATGCCTAAAGAGAAAGGCAACCAGTTATTTCAGTGATGGTGTATTTTGAAGGTACAGCACCACTACTTGAACTCCTGTTCAGGAATTTACAAAATCCAGGTTGAAATGAATCACAACTGTAAGGAAAAAAACCCTGAAGTTTATTTAAGAAACTCTAAACCCAGAAATGTTTATATTATTCTTGCTCAAATGACTGGAGGTTGAATAACTCTATTCTGACTCTTACATCATTATTTTCAATAAACAATTGATATATATCCCCTAAGAAAAGATAAACACACAGATACCATTCATCCACTGCACAAGGACATTCAAAACCAGAAGTCTAACTTTCAAAAATTCTACCCTAAAGCCACTGGCAGATATCAAAACCCTGTCTGAACAGATGAATTTGTGAATTAGCAGATTTTCAGAAATGTTGTTTCCAGCAACCCAGCTGTGGATTAGCATGGAAAAAGGGATCCATCTCTAATTCAGAAACAAAGAGCATTATCTTCTTCCAATTATTGTGTTTACTGATTGCTTTCAACATAGAGGAAATAGTTCTAAAAACCAAGTCAAGTCAAGTCACTCCCCTGCCCATATTGCCACTTTTGACAAACGGAATATATTTGAACACAGAAGAAGGTCTCTGTTGTCAAGGTTGGGTCGAACCAGTTTCCCACCTGATTGAAAAACCTAGTTTTAAGTAGTTTCTGCTAGTATTTTGATGCAATAAATTTTTTATGTAGATGCTGTTGAACCAATTTTAGCTCCAAGATCCTAGCAGTCTAAAAGAGTAGAGAAAGACAGGATAACAGGAACATTACGCATATTTATTTTATTTTTCTGATAGCTATCCTTCTGCAGGAGTTGAAGAATTGTCTGCTCCCACGTAAAGCTTTCATTACTGACCACAAACAGTGAAAAGGCCCACTAATCAAAATCTTCTGAGAGCTGGTAACTCATCTAGGCTAACTCATCATTGTAAGCACATGCCTATTAATGAGACAATAGCAGGGCCTAGCTTTTTTAAGGGGCATGGCCAGCAATCCACACTAGCTGGTGATGAAGCAATATAGAAATGGTTAAATCAAGTATCTCACTGAAGAGCTGCTCTATTATATTCAAAAAGAACCCCATTATTTACAGAAATCTCCAAAGGATTCAGACTTTATCAAGTAGCAATATTGCAATATCTAAGCAAAATGGAAACTGATTTGAGCACTCCAAAAGCAGTTTCAGCAATTACTTGAAGCTCCTTGCTACAGTGGGTTAAAGTCAAACCTTGGAAATGTTCAAATACAGTGTGGTGTATTATAAAATAATGGCTGGTAAGCCTCTTTTTTTGCTTCTACAGATTGATCTAATTAAAACCCTTGATAAACTTTATGGACTCTAATATTTCCAGCTGAGTGACTGAAACCAAGAGGGTGTGCCTCAAGGCAGCAAGGCAACAATGATAAGCAGCAGGTTAGCCACTAATTTCTCAGCTAGGGTAGATTGTGAAAGTGTGATGTTCTGATATCCAAGAAAGTGTTCAGGAGAGAATAGGATAAATCAAGTTTAATAACTCTGCTCCTAATTGTTCCCTCAATGCTCCACTCTAATTACTTGGAGAACTCTCCTGACTGTCACCTGATATTAAGTTGTTGGAGGCTGAGTGTGGAGCAGTGAGATAATCAATAAACATTTAGTGGGGAGAAGAATGAAGATCCCGTTAAGCAGTGGGAACCTGCAGCACCCAAAGCCCTTCTGCTCATGAGAAAACCTATGGGAGAACCATAGTGATTGCAAAGCAATAATCCAAAGCACTGGTTTTAGGCTTTGAGGCCTTTAGGCAACAGTACATTTGAGAAAAAAAGGTTAACACGGTCACCCTAATTACAGCCCATTTTCACATTCTTCATATATAAGCAAAGACAAGCCAATTAGGTAGAAAGGAAGATAAGGGAAGTTTTATTTGTATACTAATTAAACCCCTGATGAAATTAAAGGAAAAACATACAGCTCTGTAATTGTGTCTGAGAAAGGTCACTTCAGGTTCAGTTATCAGAAAAGCACAGCCTTGAGATATTTCACTTAATCCACAATATAGCCCTTATTTTGCCCCCCAGGTCTTAGTATTTACAAAAATAAGAAAATTTCAAAACCTGATAATGCATTTATCTTGAAATGTTTTCTGTGGACAATTACAACTGTTAGAAAGTTGAGGCTAACTATGATAAGAAGAATGAAGGTTTTAAAAACCTAGTATGTTTGCACATAGTTCTGTGAAGATGCTGAGCTTTCACTTTCAAGTACAAGTGATTCGGAACCAACTTAGACGCTAAACTCCAATTTATTAACATTCTGTAAAGTGCCAGTTATCTGTCTTTTTCAGGTTTTTAGGCATTCAGGTGCTAATTCAGATATCACTGTGCTCCTTCCTCTCCAGTCTGCCAAAATCTCATAGATCAGTTGAGTTTTCATGGGAATCCTTAGAAGGAGTTTCCTTTAGAAACATTTAGATTTAGACTTTTTTTCCCTCACAAATTAAGCACAAAAAACCATTTGTTAGAGAGAACAGCAAGCAACTGATAGCACTGAAGAAAAATCTCACTGTCTGTCTGTTGGTTTGCTCTTTCCATACACTTCCTTTAACAAGTTTAGGTTTTGCAGTGAGGAATCTTTTTATTCAAAACCCATTACAAAAAGAAATCAAAGTCTAATATTGTCATTCTTTACGCATAAAAAGGCACTCTATTCAAAAGACAGCAGATGGACAATCACTCCAGATGAACAATGACAGTCATACAGTTTAAATTCATGCAAAGCATGTGTGACACATTTATACTGAGACTGTATTTTCCAAGATCAACTAAAGCTAAGTCAAACTGCTTAGTAAATTAGATTTAAATTAAAGAGGCACAACACAGCAGTACAAAATATGCAAATACACTGCAGCGTGTGTATAATGAACTAATTTGTTAAACTGAAGATTTTCTCTTTCAGATGAAGTTTTATATGTATATTCTCTATTTAGATGCAAAGTATTACTTTTTAAAAATACATTCTGAAAGCTGTCCTACACACACAACTAATAAAATTTCACAATGAAATAAAGTATAGAAAGTTTAGCCAGCAGCCATTCCTTCACCAGTTTAAACACATTTCTCATTATCCTTGTTGGCAAACATAACAATCTCGGAGTGCCCCTCAAAAGTCTACAAGCAACCTAGAGAAGTTTGCAGTTTCAAATGGTTCAAATTTAATGTTTACCATATTTTTAGTGTGCACCACTGCAATGTAAACCAAATACATCAGCTGAAACGGTCCAGCTCAAATTGCACAGGATTTTTCTTGAAAAGAATCAAGAAGAAATAAAAATAAAGTTTCTTCTATCAAAAGGGGGATTAAAAATCTTAGGGAAAAAAGTTCTGTGACAAAAACAAAATTCATAACTGATACGTCTCATCAATACTTAATACAACTCAAGCATATCTAAAAAGTACATAGAGACCTATGTCAAGAAATAAACACTTCTCAAACAGAAACTATCAAGATACTGGATTCACTGTGTTTTTCACAGTCTCTGCAGTAGTGTCTTAAAACTTTTTGGAATGAACTCCATGTGGCTGATCTGCTCTTCTAAAGCAGAACTGCGGC